>PVHT020004943.1:8445406-8468228 GCA_004024745.2 Catagonus wagneri | reverse complement strand
TCATCAGTGTAGTTTTGTGTAGAGGCTGTATAATGAAAAAGCTCAGTAGCTGCATCATTTGAACTAAACGCTAAAGACTTTTTCTTATCCATATCCTGCATCCAGGCAAGTATCAGGGTCATCCTAAATCAAGTATCACACTTGCATTCATCTTTTTTTTTTCCTTAAAAAGAAAATCAGTTTTCCCACATAGAAATTCCCCCAAATTCACTTGGCTTTTACTAGAAAGTGCTATTTTCTAGGTGTCAGTTTTTAAACAGTCAAAGTTGGTCTCAGCTGGAAATAAAAATAAATAAATGCATACACAGAATGGCAAAACAAAACACTCAAAGAAACGAGTGTCGTATAAATATTCACATAAACACACATGTATTAGGTGCAAAAATTTCACATTTATTGAGGAATGCAGAATTTTTATCTTTTTCATACTAGATTGTGATTTAAATTATTCTTTTAGCCTGATATCATGAGACCTTCCAGTTCCCAAAGCTTTGACATTTGTGCTCTTTGCAAACCTTTGCCCAATGTTTTTATTAACTCAATTTAATGGAACCTTTTTTATAGTGACCTTAAGAATTTAATAACTCCTCAATGCAAGGACAATACCACCTGCAGGCTCCACTGGGATTAAACCGTGGTAGTTCAATATGTCTGCTGGAACACATTAAAGACAAGAAGGGGTGGGGGAAGCAGCCACACAAATCAGTCACTCCCCTCTAGCCGACAAGTACTGCTACTGTTTATGGTGGTCACTGCCAGATACAGGTAGAAAATGTCTGTGGTTGCTAAGGCAATATGCAGCTCACTTGCACCTCCTTAATAATATTAATCTAACTTTCATCCTGTCAGCTAGGCTAGCGATCTTCAATTCCAAAGTGTCTCTCTTCCTGACAGACACTCTGCATATCTTACAGATACGATCAATATGTTATTAGTCAACAACCTGACACTAGCCCATGAATTAATCCCTTTCTGTCAACCCAGCAGTTTCTTGTCTTTTGTAACCTCATCCTCTCAGTATGGATGGGAACTGGCTTAATCCAATTAAGGTTAAAATTAACTTTTTTTTCCTTGTGGTAATCTCCATCTATGTTAATTCAAATCTCTGAGGACAGTTGCTCCAAGCAAATAATTTTATGCTTGACCTTTCATGTGCAAGATTAAAGTGGTATAGATGTATGCATGGGAAGTCAATGAGCTGTCTTAATTTTCACCTTCCTTTAACATCTTAGCCGTGCTACAAAAAAATTCAACTGAACACACAGGATTGCTAAATGACAGTGATATATTTATTTGGGTGGCAAAAAGGACTCTGTCACTTTAGTTTTGTGTTTAGTATATCTGGTACCTTTGTCTTTTTGAAAGGTAAATTAATAACAAGCAGTGACAGTACTATGAGCGGTATTGTAGATTTGACAAGCAAAAGATGTTAACAGTCTATAATATGCAAAACTAATCATTCAAATTCCTGGTACTTATGTGGTACAGTGACACTATCAGCTAAGAAAAAAAGCACTGATTGGAAAGATTAGCTCTTTCTGAGTCAAGGCATTAAAGTTAGGCTTTCTCTATCATTTGACCAAGGCAAAGATTATATTAGGATAGAATAGCAAGCTTTATTCTTAAGAACCTAGTATGCTCAGCTTTGAGCCTCAGTGACTATCATGTTTTAAAGATTGCAGATCCAGTAATCCCCAGGCCAGTATTTGAAAGGAGTTTGTCTCCTGGGCAGAACTATTTCCATTTAATATCCCTTCCTTCCTCCTCTTGCACACCACCCTCTCACCCCTTAGCTGCCTTTCCTCTCTATCTAACCTCTTTCAAAGCATTTAGGGAAATCTTGCTTTCCTTTCCAAATAAAACCTGTTCTGAGGAAAAGATAAATGACAAGTCATTTCCACTTCTGTATGAATTTAAAAAATATATATTGCCCCCTTCAGCTCTGTGAGAATAAAATTCTTTGACCTTGCTACTGAAAAGTGAAATATTGATAAGGAAGCAACAGAAATATTTTTGCTTCAACAAACTCTGGATATTGGGTTTTGTTTACAAGCAATTATTGCATAGGAAGCAAAGATTCTACAAAGTGACAGCTGGAAAAGTGGTCAGCTAAGACTAATGAAATAATAATTCCTTTTTTTGTTTTCTATCATCTGTACAACCCAGGTATGTATATAACCTACATGTCATTATAAAGTGTTTCGATAAAATAGAAAATGTCTGTATACTTGGGCTCTCTACATTTTCACTAGTGACATTTGCTTTTATTTATTCTGCTTGGAATTTGTTGGGATGCCCAGATATCAAATATTTTATCATAAATTCTGGACTATTCTGTAATTTTCCTTCTAAATAAAGACCCTCCCCCACTGCCATCCTCTAGCTCTTTCCTTCAGCAATCCCAAATAGAGGTGTTGAGTATTTTCACTCTTCTAAGCCCCTTAATTTATTTTTCACTTTTTTCTATCTCCTTTTGGTCTCTAGACACTCTGTATGTCCTTCTGCCATAGGGTGGAGGACCTCTAGAAGAAAATACTTTCTGTAGTGGGGCTCAGAGCCTCTCTGAAGGCCATGGGGGCAGAGCCACACTAAGGGCCAGGCAGATCCAGGCCATCCACTCCTTTCTCAGCTGCCCAGACATGGAAAATTTTTATGGCATTTTGTTTCTTTCTCATATATTATCCTTAATGTTACAGCTACATTGTTTCTTCAAACAAGACAAGTTTACTTCATGTCCTGTGTGTGATAAACTGGAACATCTTAGTATATGTATATACTTATATACTATATATATATATATATATATAAAATACATATATACCTGTTACCTACTATTTCTGCTGACTAACATTCATTGTTCTTTGCTTTTTACGTGCTTCATGATTTTTAGAGCTCATGGGACTATGAGATTTATATTTTGATTTTTGTATGAAGGAATGAATCTTGTATAAACAACTATTTCTTTTCCTCCAGAAATAAATTTTTGTTTCACCAAGTTTGGACCACAAATTCAAATGAGGGCCATAAATTATGAATCCCCAGGAAACACTTTTTCCCTTCTTCCAAGGGCTCAAGTTGAGATAGGTTTTTTGCACTTTCTTTATGAATATCCAGTGTATTTCTATTTTATCATTACAAAGAGAATATGACATTGGGGTTCCAGCTAAATGTAAATTGTTTCCTTTTAGATTCCCTGCCAAATTTGCCAAGCTGAAGAATTTACCTTCTGATTCTTGATTTTCATAGAGTTCTTAAAAATCGTAATTTGTGAAAGTATAGACTTAATCTTAGCTAATCTGTTACAAATTCATGCTTATTTCCAGGTGTGCCTAGAGCCTGAAGGTCACCTTTGGCCAAATCTGACTAAATTGTACAAGCTAATGGTAGTGAAGTCCTCTGCTGGGACTTGAGACAAACCAAGTGAAAAGTTGCACCAGCTTATCAGCATTGTTTATAGAAAATGAACAGAATGATAGTTCATACTTGTTTTTTGTTTTGTTCTCTTTGTTTTCACTACTGAGCATAGTTATGCAAACTAGATTTTACTCCATTAAAAGGAGCCTGTAAGTTCTTCCTCCTTCAATGAGACAAAGATGTCTCTAAGACCGGTGTACAATCTCCCTTCCCACCATGCAGTGATTAACAATCTGATGACAAAGTGAAGAGACTCTGGGAGCCGTATATAGAAGTCTTGGACCTTCTGACATTTGCCTCTTCTTTTCCTTTTCCTGCTCTACCATATATTTTATCTTATGTGAGTATATACCCCGTGGAGTATTATAAGTCCTTTCAATTATCTGACCCTGTGTAATTGCTGCTCAAGCATTTGGCAGATACCCTCAAGGCAAAACCACCTTCAGAACATTTTTGCCTCCTGCTCAAATCCCAGGTTACCTGCTCTCTTTGTTTTTAGCTTCCTAGAATTTCTTGTTTTCTTGCCAGGCCAGCTTTCTGTTTTAAAATATTTTTGAAATATTTTATTGAGTGGTCTTAGTTGCTTTCAGTGAGAAGGTCATTTCAGATGTCTCACATATCGTACTTACTGAAATGAACGTCAGGGAAAATTAATATAGAAAGAGAGAAACTGTAAATAAAGGAGCCATTTAGTATTTTCTCTTGAGAACATTAATGATTATTTTTACCGAAATAAATTGCCAAATGCTCATTTTGTATTGTGCCATTGCCATCACTGCCACACACACACAGCAACTTAGCTTCACATATGTGGGTATATGATTTATATATAGAATAAATTAATAATTCTTAAATGTTGGGAAATTAACCATCTTTCCAAAATGTTTTTTCAACTTTGTTGATGTTGCCAGATAGGCTATTATTAAGTATGCTTTACTTTGGCCTTAAATATTATCCCATACAAAATGACAGACTGCTGTAAAAGAGATGAAGCCTTATGCATAATTTTCATCCTGAAGTGAATCAATGAATATATCATCATTTTTCACTGATTAACAGGTTGCAATGAGAAAGGAAGGGGGAAATGATGAGTTCACTGGTAAACTAGAAGGAATCCTATGGGAAGAGATTCATGCCAGTTTAAAAAGAAGGGAACAGGAAGACACTAGGGAACTAAAGGCAAAGTTGGACACATGTATCATTCCAGCCCCATATCCCCCTAATATCCTATGAAGAAGCATCATAATTCCACCTAACATGCTTTTGTTAGCCAGGTTGTCTATTTGGCAAAGGAAAGGGGAGAAGTATCTGGTTGCCTATGTGCGTCCTACCTGCTTGGCTTCCTTTTAATTGGCACCTGTGCCTGGTCTGAGTGGTGGGTGGTGAAGCCTCAGTGAGCACTGTGATGAGTCATTCTCCTTCAGAAAGACTCTAAACTTCATTTCTGAGCTTAGGAGATTTTAGTTGGTTTCATTTGTAGAAAATCTACAAATAAACCTTTCACCTGAAAAAAAGATGAAAGATGTTTCACATAGAGAAATCATCCAGGGACTCAAACAAGGAGACAGCTGGAGAGAGACTATTTAAAAATCTCTTATTCTGGTTCTGATAACTTAAAAGAAGGATAAAAATTTCTCTATAGAGCTGAGAGAGGGTGAAATAAGGCACACAGTTTAGTTACTTCTTGCCATTGGTTTTTTTTTTTTTTTCTTCTTAGCTGGCTCTTTTCTTCTGTAAGAACCCGTTGATGTGAACAAAAAATAAACACATAATAATAATGTTTCAAGAGCAATATTCAGTCCTTAATTGGACATCTGATAAAATACCAGGACTACCAGTATATTTTTTAGGGCTTAGACAAAACCGTATAATATTTTAATTTAAAACAAAAAACAATATGCTTGCTTTAAGTAAGCTTAAGTTTAATGGTAAACCGGGAATGAATGTTGTCTATCAACAGCAGTTTACAAATAACAGCTGCTTTACCCTATTCTTATAATCTCAATAAATAAATGTCAATAGTCAAAACAATAATAGTAGCTCTCCTAACTTCGCATTTCGGGAGGTGGTGGTGAGGAGAAAAGAGCAGGGGAAAGATATAGGAGCATCAGAAGATTATTATTTCATGTTCAGAAACGTTCCCATATATCATCCCATATATCCCTTATATCAATTCTATACCTCAGTAAAGTGCACACACTCTGGATGCAAAATATTCATATTATTTACCTAACAGCTCTGCAGTGATACTGAAGCAAGGTATTTAACTTTTACAAGCCTCATACTCTTTTCTGGGTAATGAAGGCAGACATTGTATCTAACTCACAAAGTTCTTGTACATACTTAATAAAAGAGTTTGTGTAAAGTGATTACAGTGGCTGGCCCAAGTTAATCCAAAATATTAGTAATAAATATTAGCAATAACAATTATCAAAATTAGAAAACTCTCTAGGAATTTTGTGATCAACTGATAAAGAAGATCAGAAAACTTGGAAATTTGATCTCATAAACATATGTCTTTGGGTAAAAAAAATTAATTGTATTTTCTGACTATGGGAAATTAAGAAAAACCTCTAAAAAATTCCCAGAAAAATAGGCAAATCCCCTATTTTGTTTCCACATGTAGTGAAAGTTTTTATCTTGTTATTTACCCAGATTAAGAGACATTGAGGAAAAATAATCTTGAAAGTTCATCTTGGAAAAGTGGTACATGGTGACTATATTGTAAGAGTCCAAAGGTATAATAATAATAATTCATAAGATTATCACTACCTCTTTCTATGTTTATATTGTTAGGGCTTTTCTAAACCATACAGATTAATAAAATAGTTGTTCTTCTTTTAAAAGGGATCATAAACTATAATTGTATAATTAAATTAAAATATACGCAAATATCTTAGTACAGTATCTACTACCTACTTTATCAGTTTTTATTATCCTTGTCATTATTAAAATTATTAATGTAAGCAGTATTTGAAAACTTAGATACTGTTTAGAAGAAAAAAAAAAACTTAAGTAAGAAATCAAGGAGTTCCTGCTGTGATGCAGCAGGTTAAGGATCTGGCATTGTCTCTGCAGCAGCTCAGGTCCCTGCTGATGTGCAGGTTCAGGCCCTTGTCCTGGAACTCCCATATGCCATGTGTATGACCCCCAAAAATTATAAGAAACAAAGTACACAGTAATGGTCACCCACCGAATTCTGACATTAAGCAAGATTTTTGCAGCCTTTTATTCAATATTTATACGAGAATAGACATAAGGCTCTTTTCCATAAAATAAGGATTGGGTACTTCTCTTTTTACTTTATTGCTGGTTTGTTTAAACAAACTTTATGGAATACTCCCAGAAATTCTGTGTTCAAATGTCATCCTCAAAGGTAGGAATAAACATATTTGTTGATAAATATTTCTTCCTCTCTTGTGTATGTATATTACCATATTTCCTGTGAATTACTCAGAAAGTCATAAGAATATTGTTAGAAAATGTTACAATACACAAAATAGTCCATCATTTTTGCATTAAACAAATAGGTGAAGATTCAAATTTAAGGGGACCAGAAACTACAAATGATGTGAGAGAATATATACATAAAATAATATAAGACTCTCCTTCCACCTCCCTCAAAAACAATTAGAAACTACATTAAGCAATGAGGAGCCAGTTTTGAGGCAAGTTGCTTTAGCATTAATCACTCTCTTTGATTTTTAACACTTGTTCAAATAACTTCAAAATGTGAACTTCAAAAATTTTAAAGCACACTTCCTCAACATATATCCATATGGATTGAAATGCCATTTCTAACCAACTAATAATTAAGTAAACTATAACTTTTATCACATATACTCATAAATTGTTAACTTATCCAACTTGAAAATCTTAATTTGTCCCCATTTTTCATAATTTCATTCCTTTTAAAGTATGTACACTTATTCTTACACCTGCTATACAAATAGAGTGATATACACTACAGGTTAATTAACATCTGGGTACTTGCCAAGGACGGCAAAGGAGCCCTTTGCAAATGCCATGCTCCCATGCTCCATTTCCCTTGCATCAAAGCTACCATGAGCTCCAAGAGTAACACTGTACAATCATCAAGGTCATAAAGTAATGTATACCTTCCATTCTACATGTAAAATGTCAGATCCTCTTTTTATGGTGTTTTTAGTTTTTGTGGTAAATTTAACAGAAGGATGAATGAAGATCTGTACACTGAAAAATTATAAGACACTGATGAAAGAAACTGAAGAAAGAACAGATAAATGGAAAGATATCTGAGTTCATAGATTGGAAGAATCAATATTGTTAAAATGTCCACATCACCCAAAGAAATCTATAGGTACAATGCCATAACTATCAAATTCCAATAGCATTTTCCACAGAAATGGAAAAAAATCAAAAAATTTGTATGGAACCACATAAGATCTCAATTAGAAGAAATAGTTTTGAGAAAGAAAGACAAAGCTGACAGCATCATACTTCTTGATTTCAAACTATATTAAAAAGTTATAGTAACCAAAACAGTATATTGTTGTCATAGAAACAGGCACAGACCAATGGAACAGAGCCCAAAAATAAACTCATGCATATATGGTCAACTAGTAATTAACAAGGGAGCCAAGAACACTAAACAGGGAAAACACAACCTTTTCAATAAGAGATGCTGGTAAAATGATCTATTCACATGTAAAAAAGTAAAACTAGACCTCTATCTCACACCACTCACAAAAATGAACACTAAATGGACTAAAGACCAAAACGTAAGACCCAAAATTATAAAACTCCTAGAAGAAAACAGAGGAAAAGATCCTTGACTTTGGTCTTGGCAATGAGTGTTTGGAAGTGCAACCAAATGCATAAGAACAAAAGCAAAAATGAACAAGTGGGATTACAAAAACTAAAAAGCTTTTGGACAACTGTGTCCAGTCTCTTTGGGTGTAACATGATGGTTGATAGTTTGAGAAAAAGAATGTATATATGTGAATGACTGGGTCACTGTGCTGTGTAGCAGAAATTGACACACACTGTAAATCAACTATATTCTAATAAAAATAAAATTAAAAAATAAAAGTAAAAAGTTTCTGCACAGCAAAAGAAACAATAAAATGAAAAAGCAACTTATGGAATGGGAAAAAATTTGCAAATGAGCTATCCAATAAGCTATTAATATGCAAAATATATAAGGAACTCATATAGATCAACAGCAAAAAATAATCTGGTTTTAAAATGGACAAAGGACATGAATAGACACTTCCATAAAAGACAAAAAAATTGCCAAAATATATGAATATACACTCAACAGCACTAGTCACATCAGGAAAATGCAAATCAAAGTCATAATTAGATATTATTGCACACTTGTTAGGGTCCCTATAACCGAAAAGAGAAGAGATGATAAGCGCTGGTGAAAATGTGGTAAAAAGGGGACACTTGCTCATTGTTGGTGGGAATGTAAACTGATGCAGCCTCTATGGAAAACACCATGGAAATTCCTCTAAAAATAAAAAATAGAACTATCATGAGATCCAGCAATACAACTTCTGGGTATTTATATGTAGGAAATAAAATCATTACCTTGAAGAGATGACTGTACACTCATGTTCATTGCAGTATTATTCATAACAGTCAAGACATGGAACAACCTAAGTGTATATCGATGGAAAAATAAATAAAGAAATGCATGTGTGTGTTTTTGTGGGCATATATATATATATATATACATACATACATACATACATACATATATATATATAATGTTATATATATATAATGTTATATATATATAAATAATGTTATTTATATTTATATAATATATATAAATAAATAATGTTATTCAGCCATAATAGAGGAATCTTGCCATTTGTGATATAGATGAAACTTGAAGGTCTTATGCTAAGTGAAATATAATCTCACTTATATGTGGAATCTAAAAAACTGAATTCACAGAAACACCATAGATTAGTGGCTGCCTAGAGCTGGGCATGGGTGGATGGGGGGGAGGGGAATGAGAAGTTGTTAGTCAAAGGGTGTAAGCATTTAATTATATGATGAATAAATTCTGGAAATCTAATGTACGGTAGGATGAACGTAGTTTACAATACTGTATCGCTTACACAAAATTTGTTAAGAAAGTGAATGTCAAGTGTTCTCACAGTATACACACATATAACACACAAAAGATAACTATAATGTGGTTACCTTTGATGTGATGGATGCGTTAACTAACCTTAGCGTGATAATCATTTCAAAAAAGAATGTATATCAAACCATCATATTGTACACTTTCTACTTATACAATGTTACTTTTCAAGTTCATCTCAATAAAGCTGGAAAAAATAAAGTTACAGTCTTTACAAAGAGAAAGTATTTTGACTATAATTGAGCTAATGTATAACTAAAGGCTTAACATAAAAAACTAATGATTAAGAAAGCAATCGCAATGCAGTTGTGATTTGGAAGTGCATAGAAGGGTAACCAACATTAGATTTAGGTTTTTAAATTGCTGAATATAAATTGAAGCCAGAATTCATTTTATGAATTAGACACATGAGAAATTAACTCTGGAGTAAAGATAAAGTCCAGTGGGCACTCAGATATCCAGAGTTCTCTCCAAGTACATAGATAGCAGGCATATAGAAGTTATACTAATTTTGGACTCTCCTGGAAATCTAATATCCTAATTCCTTTGTTCATATCACTCAAGACTTTACTGACGTTAACCGTGTGGGAAATATCATTAGAAATTAAAAGTGAACAGAAATAAAAATAGGATTGGCACAATCAAGAGTGACTGAGATTCATGAAGAGAATTGCATGTCTTAGGAGGACAGAGTGTAGAAATAAGGTCCCTAACAGTAAAAATCAGTATGAGCTATCAGGCTCTGGTTTTTAAGGTTAGCCCAAGTTCACAATTACTTAAAATTTACAGGAGTTGTAGCAGGCAGATATCAGAAGGGGTCAGCAAAGAGCTATCTTGGCTGGAGAAAGCATTAAATTTAAAAAGTAAAGAGGAGGAAATTAATTTAATCTGGATTAAGTTACATAAAAAAATGCTATTCCCAAAGGGTATCAAGTTGCATCAAAGTTGTGGACCCAAGGTGACCTCTGACATTGTAGATGTTATTTTGTCCTGGTTTTCTCTCTATCTCTCCAAACATTTCTCTTCAATGTTCTTACCTGGACTTTTTTTTTTTTTTTAACTATATGCACTCCTTAAATATTTGTTTTCCAAAGTTCTGGGCTTGGCCTGCTTTATTCTTACTTTCCATATTTTCCATGTCTTTATTTCAACCTATGTCCTTTCATCCACTCCAGTGATAATTATAAACAGTGTGCTAACATGCTAACAGACCCTCTGCTCGCATATGAGATAACCTTAGTGCCAATTGGAAAACCGTGCCATTTCATGGCAGATGGATTTCAAATAGCTATTCTCGTCCTCAACATAGGAAGTCTCCTTTTCCTTCAGGCTGATGCCATCCCTATTAGGGCTAATAATGTCAGGGTCAAATTAATAGCAGTTTTTATTATTTTTTCTCATCCCCTTAGCCAAGCCACATAAATCTTTATTACTATCTATCCTTTCAATACCTAGACTCTATTGCTATCACTCAACCAGATATTTCCAAGGATAATGCAGTCTTCTTCTCTTTGATATGTCTAGTGCACTCTTCCTTACCTTGTCTTTGGGTATTTGAAAATACTTACCTCTTCTTCTTCAAAATGCTCTATGTTGACTTTAGGAAAATGTTCTACCCAGCCTGTTTCTTCTACTACTTCTTTTCAGCTGTGTGTGTAGGGGTGTGGGTCCAGTACTTTTTTTTGTTTTGACTCACCTGTGGCATGTGGAATTTCCCAGGCCAGGGATCAAACTAGTGTCACAGCTGCAAACTGAGCCATAGCTACAGCAACACCAGATTCTTAAACTGCTGTGCCACCAGGGAACTTCCTTGATACTCTTTTGATGATAAGTAAATATTGGTATTTAAGAGAGTCAGTTTTCAGTCTTTTTACTTTTCTCTCCATATCTTCTACACAAATGCTATGGTTACATCCATGGCTTCAACAGCTGCCTGTATGTAGAAAATTCACCAAATTTGTACTTATATCTTCCCTTTGAGATCATTTGGGCACCTAAAAATAAACATGATCAAAACATGATGTACATCACCTTCCCTAACTACGCTATTTCTTGGGCTATGTATATAACTGTTACTAACGGAATCATTTTCCCACTTGCACAATCCTGAACTCATTCATGATTCCTATTCTCCTTCTTTTGTCCTTCACACACACACACACACACACACACACACACACACACACGCACGCACACACACACAGGGTCAATCCTCTTCTTTCATTTACCTTGCAAAACACTTATACCCCTCTCCAAATCTTCTCTACTGCTGGTAGAATTACTCTTTCTTTCTTAGGTAGCTACAATAAATGATATTTCTGAATATCAGTTCTATTCTACTTTTGTCTATGCCACCACAGCCTTCTAAAAAGTAAGTCCGGTCAGTTCACTATCCCATGCATTTATTTTTGGCTGCTCTACAGAGTCTACATAGAAATGTGCAATATTCTTAAAGTCAGTTATTTGCTCTTCAACTATTGTTCTAGCTAGAGCTCTCACCCCTCTCTCTCCCATATACTCTCCTAGCCGTAGTAATAAAAACAATTTCAATAAAAATAAAAACATAGTAACAGCCAGCATTTACCTCAGTTTCCCAAATATATCAAGTCTCTCTTGCCTCGTCTCTGTGCTGACTATGCAACCGATAGCACTTTTGGCTTGAACCCAGCCTAAACCCTGAATGGGACTTGAACCCTCAATTTTGAAATTAGAATCACTCACTGGGTAACTGGACTTACTGAGTTTCCGTTTCTTTTTGCCTCCAAGCAGAAGGAGTTCAGCAAGAGACAAAGCGATAAGTAAGAAATAGTTTTCCTAAGATAGGACGCTTGTGAGAGGTGCAAGCAGGCAGGCAAGGAGGTTCTGCCCCAGGATTAGGTGGCTACAGTTTTATTATCCAAGAGGAGCAGTGTGTGTGGGGGTGGAGATCACCTCTTCCTCTTTCTTCAGGAGGTAAAATGTGCAGTGCAGCAACAAGGGCTTCTGGAGTGGGCCCAGAGTTAAAAGTTTAAAGTTGACTAGTATATTTACCCAATTGATTCAGCCAAAGAATTAAACCATTTGCATTTGGCAAACACATCACTTAAAAGCCTCTAAATAGAATTGAGACTTAAATATCGAGGTAAATAGTTAGAAATTGAGTTTTTTTTCCTTTAGAGACTTGTCCTTAATTATCTTTATGATTCTTTTAACAAAGTAGTGATAAATTCTATGTTTAAAATTATGATAAAATTAGGTATGTATTCACTCTGTGTAATATCTTTGGAGAGATTATTAACATCTTGGTATCAGGCATTACTGGAATCAAGACATCAGTTCTGTGTCTGCAATTGTCTTTGAAACTGACAGCACTAATGGCATGAACCTAGCCAGAACCCAGAATGAGTCCTGAACCCATGTGCTGGGACTCAAACCCAGTCTAAACCCAAATTGGAACTTAAACCCAGTTTTAAATTAGAATCATTCACCCTGTGTCTGGACTTACCGAGGTTCAGGTTCTTTATGCCTCCACACAGAACGAATTCAGCTAGAGACAAAGTGATAGGCAAGAAATAGATTTATTAATATAGGATCCTTGTGAGAGATGCAAGCAGGTAGGCAATGAGGCTCTGCCCCCAGGATCATGTCCACTATAGTTTTATCATCCAAGGGGAGTGGGGGTCAGAAAAGACCACCTCCTCCTCTTTTTTCTATTAGCTTCTCCTGGGTTTCCAGTCATAGTGGTTAATCAAATTAGTGGAAGGGCAGTCCTCAAGCTCAGGCCCTTGGTCTGAACGTGATTGCAGGCCTCACCCCATCCCCTACCTAAGGACCTGAAGCATATTTCTCACCTCCACTAGTCCAGCAAGCCTTCCTTGTTCTAATGGCCCTCTTGAGCAGTTATTAACTTATAGCTGTCTCCCAAAGTCCCTTAGTTTTCTCTTTCTATCTATGGCCCCTTATTGGGACTTCTACAATTACCTGTGCCTACTCTATCCCTATCATTCTGATTACAAACTTTCACTAAGGATTTTTAAAATGAAATGTAAATCCTCAGTTTTTCTCTAGTCAGCTCCATTTTAAACATCAAATTATATTTAGAACATTAAGCACAACTTCCAAGTATGTGATTCAGATATCATGCTAGCATCAATACCATATGCAGATTTTCTCAGCTTCATACGGACTAAAGATAAGTGAAACTTCTTTCTTTTGAATTTCTCTAGCACTGAAACAAGCAGCAGCCAAAACATAGGACATACATTTTTAATTATATTCATTTACAAGGAAACCTTTGGAGATGAAAAGTCTCCAACTTTTTTTTTTGTCTGTTTAAACCTTTAATACTGTATAATCAATCCTCTGTCTAGCACGACCAAGCCAATCTGGAACATGGTTTCATCTGTTTGATTTTCTTTTGTGGAAAGGTAATCTAAGTATCTGACGATAGAAGGACAAAATATAACAACATGCATCCTAAGCAACTAAAAAGAAACCCACCCTTTATTCCATCAACAGTATTTTCACTTCTACTTCTTAAATCTTGGCTTTAGGTTTATTCCTTTTTAAACTGTATTTGGTCTAGATGCCTTCCCCTATGTATATTTCTGGCAGATATTTATTAGTCTGGTTTTCTTCCATGTTTCAGTTCAACTTCCAGGTACTATTCTTATCTTTTACTCATACCATGTTGTGTTGAATTTCTAAGAGATGCTTTACACATAATCCAGAAGCTAAGGACATTTTCTTTCAAATCACACATGTCTAAACTAGGAATAAAGATATCAACCTTGTTAAAAGAATTTTTAAGGAACATTTATTTTTTTAAAGGTAATATTGAAAGTAAAAAAAAAAACATATTAAAATGAATAAATTAAATCCATTTATTCCAATAGCAAGAACTAATGAGTTACTTGAGAAGAGATTTTAAATCATCTTTCCTTTCAAAAGGAGATTTGAGTCAAGAAGAAGAAGAAGAAATCAGCATGATCTGTGAGTCCAACAGTGTGTGCTCAGGGAAACCAAGCTGAGAAAAGCCGATACAATAATGACGATGCCCAAGCGTGAGGTGTGCTTGATCCAAACCAGTACAGGTCGCAGATAATCCTATTTCACAACTACCAGAGCCAATCATGGGAAAATGATGAAGCAAAGCTACTTTGGTTCAGAAAAGAATATGAGGATCCCTTAACTTTACTTTCAAGATATATTTCATTTTCATTCATTTCAAATTTCATATTGAAATTATACATTGAAATGATTGTATCCTCCACTAGTCTACTCTACAAACATAGGGAATATGCTTTTTGTTTATTTTTCATCATTGAATCAGCAACATCTACCTCATGGTTTGGTAGGTGGTAGGTTCTGAGGACAGATTGAAGAATGAATGGTAGAGAAGAGGCATAGAAAGCATTTAATGAGTCCAACTATCCACTTTCTGTATTAGATGGACTATATATCAATCCGACAACTGATTCAGCAAAGATTTGGGGCCATGTGGTTATGCAACATTTAATCATCAGAGTCCTGGTCTCACCTGACATTAGTCTACATAAACAGTGACAAAAACAGTTCACATTACTTTTTATGTGCCTTGAAATTTTTAATTTGGTTTGCATTAAATTTAAAAAATATATTTTACTGTACATCCTGAAAACATATAAATAAAATATTTATGAAAATTCAATATTGTGATCCCTTATGTATATGTTCTTTGATGTGGATATGGATGATAAAAAGGAATAAATAAGAGGATTTAACATCACATAAATGCTAATAATAATAAATTCCTCTATGAGTCTACCTAATCTGTGCACTTAATATCTGTACAAAATATTTGACACTTTTTCATTTATTTACTCATTAATTCATTGACTCATTTTTCAATGAAAACCTGATTTTTATTATTAAATATATTGTGAGGCAATTTCATTATATTCATTTTGGGTTGGATTATTGAAAGGGCTCATGTGACTACACAAAATATACACCAATGAGGCGCTACTAAAGGCAGTGTGGACAATAGAGCAGGAGAAACAAAACACAGGCAAAACTCAACAAAGTCCCAGACATCTAGACCAAACTTTTCAGGGTCTTTTCCCTTTCTCTCAGGACATACTTAATCTCAAGATCACCAAACATAGAGCTGCATATGACATATCTTGGCATCAGGGAAATTGAGGCTAAAGTTTAGTGAGGGCTGTTTGTTTTGTTTTTGTTTTATTATTATTACCATTAGTCTTTTTTAGGTCCACACTGAGGCATATGGAGGTTCCCAAGCTAGGGGTAGCTGCTGGCCTACAACACAGCCAAAGCAATGCAGGATCTGAGCCTGCCTGCAATTTACACCACAGCTCACGGCAACACAAGATCCTTAACCCACTGAGCAAGACCTGGGATCAAACCTGCTTCCTCATAGATGCTGGTTAGATTCATTTCCCCTGAGCCACAATGGAAACTCCTGTTTTTGTTTGTTTGTTTTTTAAATTCTCAGTTGGTCACAGAGCAAAACCAGATCTTGTAATGTGTTAAATCAGTTACACACTATCTATCTATACATTTCTATAAAGTTGTAATGCCCCCAGGGGAGTTTTAGGACTTTAAGGAGCACTAAATAAATCACTAATACAACATTTTATTCCTGTCTTGGCTAAGATTTAGTCAACTCTTTGGTAGCACGGAGCCACCACAGAGCAGTTAACAATATCTTACACACTTTTCTTTTCCTAGAAATTGGAAGTTGAATTACACTTCAGTATTTTCTATGTGTAAGCACCAGAGTAATGACCAGAGCAAAGGAAAATGCTTCTCTTTTACTCCTGAGGAAAAAGAGTGCCAGTAGAGTCAAGGTAAGCAGTTCGATACATATTACTTTCATCTGGGTTATTTGATTTTTATCCTTTCAAATCCACTTTTTACCTGTTCTATCTGCTGTTCTATCTGTTGAAAGCTGGCCTCTGTGGACTGCAGCTTTGGGGTTCTGAAGCCATTTGGCTTCGCATGGAGTTTGCCAAATTGCTGCTCTCTAGGATACTCTTCCCACTCTACACTGACTTTTTCCATGATTTCCTCTAACCAAAATAGCTTGTTATTTCTCCTTAGAAATTACTTCCTCTAGGAAGCACATCCTGTACCCCAACAATTAGATACTCTTCCTAATCTGTGTGGTCACACTGCATATTATAATTCTCATCACATTTAAAACTTTGTATATTTTTCATTTTTATTATTGTCTGAATTCTTCATTAAAGTTTTCAATGGGAGCAAATGTGTGATATGTTTATTATTTTTTCCAACGCTTATTTCTGTGTCTAAAGTATAGGGAACACTAAATAAATGTTCATTGAATTGAATAGTTAACTAACAGATAAAAAAATTGTTAGAGGCATTCGTTTGAGTTCCAAGTCTACTGGTTTAAATACTTAAGGAAAACTTTAAGGGGCTAAAATATAGGAATGTATTCTCTTAGGTATTGAGGATATATAAATATGAGTCTATTATACTTTATTTATGCTTTCCATTAGTCCATTAGCATAGACCACCGTGTTTTTATATAAAATCATGATTAGATTTAAGCTTAATTTTTTCTATTCTTAAGCAATTTTTTCCCAATAGATTATCACTTTCATGATTTGATTTACCATCTACAAGCTCACTTCTATTGTTACAAGCTTAATACTAATACTCTACATCCTTGACCTCACATTTCATGTGAAGAAAATTTCCGTTGAACAATATTTTGGTCTCTTTCTGTCTAATTTGGGAAAGAAAGTAACTTATATGAATGATGTCTGGGGAAAACAGTTGGATTTGCATTCTTCTTCTCTTTGTGAATCTGTTTACTTAAAGAAGAAATATGTTTTCATATCCTTTTAGCCCTATGATATAAGCTAAGCAGAGCATTCATGAAGGAAACCTAGGGACTTCAATTATGGCCCAATAATAGGAGGCCGTATGGGTCTACTTTTTAAAATTTATTATTCAAAAGACCATTGTAGCTACATATTTAATCTATATCCTTTCATTTTTTCTATCAAAATGTGCTATTTTGATGGTTATCTATCTTCTACTTTAATTGGTCTCAAATTTAGGCAGAAAATATAGGGTTTATTTATTTAGACTCCTCCAAAATATTCCCATCATTTTATCTCCAGCCCAGACTGCTTCTCTGAGATTCATGCCCAAACATACAACTGAGAACTTAATAACTACTTTCTGATATTTTGAATACATAACAAACTCAGAACATGTTACGTGTTCTGTAAACACAGTGCATACAGAATCCATTAAAAAGAGGTTAAGTGAACATTTGTTATATAAGAAAAAACAATAACAACTACTGACTAACTCATATGTGGTCTTTCTGCCAGCTGATCCTCTTTCCACTAAACTGTTATGTCTCAATTCTAGGTGGCAAAGTTATTATCATTAGCCTGATTGGTCCTTCATTTGGGCAATCTTTAAAAATAGGCAACCTCTGAATGGTTTACAATACCCTCTGTAGTCTGACCCTTCCTTTTCTCTTGTAGTTGCCTCTCAGCCCTCCCACTTGACAGTTAAGTTCCAACCACACAGGTCTTTGTGTTCAAGATGAATTATGTCATCTACAGGACTTTGCATCTGATATATCCAGATTCTTCTCCCCATTTTTATGCTTGACTAAATTCTGTTTACCCTTGGAATTAGCATATTTTCAGTATACTTCTTGTAATCTTTCTTTATTCTGCTTTGGAAAGAAATTGTGTCCACATTCAAACTTTTACTAAACTTTTTTAAGCTTCTTGATGCACTAATTTTATTAAACGTAGTTTCCTAGCTTTCTGAATTTTAAATTGGTGTCTCTGTGTTCAAGGAAATGATAGGGATTATGTCTTCTTTAATGTTATATCCCTAGCCTAACATTATTTCAATCATATATAAAGGTAGATAGTAAGGGGTGACCAAAATAATTTTTAAAAATGTCTCTTAAATTTCCCAACATAATGCAAACTAATAATTACCTTGAAAAGTCGGAATCAAGAGACATCATCCCTCTAATTATATTTTGTTTTTCTTTTGGTGATGTGTTTGCTTATTTTAAAAATAAAAATAATTGCTCTGGTCTCAAAGAAAACACCAATGGGTAAACAAAAAATAACCACAACTAGTATAATTTCACAAGTAACAACAACAACAACAAAAATCCCTTTACTATCAGTATATTTTAAAGGGAATATTTATGTTAAGAATGATACAGAGATAGACTGTAGATTCCCAAAGAGTGAATAAAACACTATTTAAAATATGGCACAGGGGTTCTGATGCCTTCTTAGAAAAAGGATTATTAAAATATAAATGGAAAAAAAATAAATGCAGTGAATTGTGAAGTAATTGTCCAGGAGGGGTGTCAAATGTTAGGAAATTTTTATCTTATTGACAGATAAAAGGAATTTAAAAGTTTAATTAAATAATTTGTGAGCACGTATATACAATGATACAAGGAAAATGAATATTCTCTGTAATTATATGAGTGTCCAAGTCACTTATTTTCTCATACATTAGGGATAATATAATAGGATCTACAGTGGCGTAGATAGAAGATTTCACAGTATCAACCAATTTCTTTAGTTTAATCTCATGCTCACTGAATCCAGTGAATTACTAATTGAGTTCTTAAGCCACTGAATATTGAAGCAGATGTCGTCCAATTTGAATCTATGGAAAGAAACATATCTAGCAAAATTAATCTTTAAAACCCAAATACCCTTCTGGATAACAGATCAATCTGATTATTCCTAGGTGAACTATTAAACTTGAGTCCATGACCTACCTCCTGCTGTCTTCCCAAGAATCTACCTGAGCAGCTGACAGCCTGCTTTTACATATCAGAATTTTAACAGCACTGCATATAAGCAGAAATAATATTATCTTAATTTATAATGTGTTTCACGATGCAAGCTAATAGTCTAGCTCATACTTTAACTCCTCCTGATGAAAAAGTAAAAATGTGAAATTCACTTGAAATAATATATATTTTCAAATTTCAAATAAATGTTTTTGAAAAAATCCACAGAAAATAATCTTTGAAGCCCTAATGCACAAGTCCCACAAAGTAAGGTAGTACGGATATTGCATGGTAGATGCATTAGGCCATTTATGTATTTTAGAGCATAGCTATACACATAAAAAAGTATTTATTTTTTTCTGGTGTTTTCTAGTGCAAAATGTGTTGTGACTATTTGTAGTTTTATAACTGGAATGATTTCTTTATGAAGTAATATATATTTCTCCATTTGAAGTCCAAGGATTTTATGACAAATACAAGTTGAAATAACATAAATTAATCATAGTAATGCTAGAAAGTAAATATATTGGTGGCAAAAGTTCATATGAAATAATTTTTGGTGCCGTTATCCTGTAGAATACTAAGCAATACAAAGCAAAATGCAAATGTTATAAGGGGAATGTACTGAATTTCACAAAATAAACTATTTCACATAGCTTCTTTTCTGTATTTTATACATTTTTAATTTGGGACTATTATAAGATTACACATCTGCCTAACCAAGTAAAATTTTTGCTTTGATTTTATAATAACGGTTCTCTTCACTATGCTTTTTTTTTTCCTGTCCATCAGGAAGTAACCCGTTGTTCCCTAAAAGCCACTAAAAATGGGACTTTTATTAGGTGATAATTACTCCATAAATAAAAATCACTTTAGAATGTAAGAAACATGTAAAAAACTGTTGATATCTCAGTGTGGAGACTGAGATGCATCATATCATCAGAAAGGAGGGAATCTCATATGCATTAGCAAAGGCCCTACTTTGTCTATTTTTCTATAAGTAGAATTGCTGAAACATGTGAGATAAAATATTTCCTTTTTCAAGAAGATTGAACTTTCCCTTGTCTTTACAAACTGTATTTATTTAAGTCATATAATTGGCATCATGGAACAATTTCATCCATGTAGTATAGATGCTGAAAAGTGTGTTATCTTGGCTATTTGTATTCTAAATTCTTTCAGGACCATTTGTCCCCTAAACTTTTCTGCTAATAATATCTACTACAGGTTTTTTTTTTTCCCCTATTGATGTTCACAGAGATTGGATGACGATGATGAGAGATTTATTTTTAAAATCCTGTGACATATGACGATGCAAAGGGACAGAGGGAGAATGCTGCTGTGTTCCACAAAGGACACAAGTCTGAAAGGTTCAGGTTGTATTGATATTCATGAAGCAAAACAACCAACTCATTTTTGAAATGTTAAACATAGGAATGTTATATTCTACTGCTCAAAGAAATCATTAGCTAAGTGATTAATTCACTAAAATCTATTCAGACTGTAGAACCATGACCAGCAGAAGGTTGCTATTTGCTTTAAGGAAATACATACTAGCACTTTAACACAGGTCAGTGTTGCTAAAAAAGTCCAGTTCCTTAGATGGATGTGACTTCCAGATGTCTTCATTTGAAAGGATTTGCAAAGCTAGAAAACTGCAAAACAGACTTTCCATTCTCTTTGGAAATTAATTTGATAAACATTTTTAAAATTGTAGATGTTTGTAGTGTAATGCTCTGATATTTTATTACAAATCTTTGTTTGCTTCAGTCTCACTGACACTCCCACATTTATAAATTCTTCTCCACATTTCAGATCATGCTCTACATCTATCAAACCAAATTCTTTTGTGAAACAAATCTCCTGCTTTTTTTTCTTTTTTCGGCTGCATCCATGGCTAAGGATCCCACCAAGGATCAAAGCTGAGCCACAGCAGTGACAACACTAAATCCTTAACCACTATGCCACCAGGAAACTCCCACAAATCTGCCTTAAGTTCCATCATTTTGGACTTCTCAGCTATATCTGTTCATCACACGCTTATTTTCTGTTTGAGTTAAACCCTATCAATCCCTCTTATTTCTTATTTATTCCCCGACTAGCCATTTGAATAGTGACACATTTTTCTGTGCTCCTATAGCATCTGAATACACTATATGCATTTTAATTCTTGACTTACTTATATCATTCTATTCCCAGAAGATAAGTTCCTTGGCAACAAAATAATCATACATGATTGTACTTTGAAATCCTTAGGCATTAACATCATGCCTGGCATGTAGCATCTGCTAAAAAAATGATTAATTGATAAATAAAATGCACGTACTTATTTGCTTACGTAAGTCTTAACGGTCCTACAAGAACCGAATAACCAGGTTTGAAAAACTGTCATGCATAGCTGTCTTCTTTAACTCATTCAAGTCCTGAATACATCAACATAGCGAAACAGAAAATAATACTATTATAAATACTAACATTGTAGCTGAAAATACAGCCTATGTACACCAGCAACAATTAAGTCTCGGAGACAGAGTTTTGAGGAAGAGAAAGAACAAAAAATTGAACTTTGTGGATTAAAGACATGAGTCCTTGAACTATTCAGGGTTTGAATTTCATCATATTTCTTGCCTGAAACTTTGAAGCAACATATTCTAAAAGTTATGTATGGAACCATCCTATTTATAAAATATGGAAAACGATGTATTTCTTCATAGAAAGTAAGAATATAGCAAGTGTATATGTACACATATCAGTTTAAATCTGTATTTCCGTCATTTCCCAGTGCCTAGAAGTCTATACGTTCTCCTAGGCACACTGCAGAAAATGAAGTCTTTTTTTCCTTTCCTCGACGTCTTTTTAATTATATCAGTTTGCTTACTTATCAGACCATGTGGATGAGTGGAGAGTATGCAATGGAATTGCCCCTGGAAAAGACACATGTGGATTTCATACTATCAAACTGGAAAACTATGCTTTGATAAGCATTTTCTCAGACCTGCCACTGCTAGTTCAAAAGAATAGGTTGGTTTACTGGAAGTGGGTTCCAAGTACCAATCTGGGCATTTGCATATCGCCCAGAAAAGATATGGAAAGAATGAAAGAAAATAAGCCATAAAACTTCAATTTATAGAAATATGTAAAGTTGTAGAATCCAAATAATAATCTAAAATAAATGTATATGAAGAACACATGCCAGGTTACGAGCAGCTTCCATTTTACCTTTTAGGGAGTGGATTTTCCAAAACAGTATGTTTGTCTCCCTAGCTTTAATTTATAAATACAATTTATTTTGATGTACATGTTTAAATGCATCATGTTTTCCTTATCTTTAAAAATAAAAGATGCTGAACATTTTGGAACCATCTCTAATAACCTAGGTTGTCGTTATAAAATCTCCCTTGAGCTGCGCTCTAAATACAATAACTCCCTCATAGACCCTCAAGCAGGCAGGTGATTGTTCTCCT
>PVHT020004943.1:8429290-8444406 GCA_004024745.2 Catagonus wagneri | reverse complement strand
CTCTCTCACCTTTTTTTTTTCTTCACTTGTTCTACCCAGTTATTTCAGGGGTTTCTTGCAGTTTTTGGAGGTTTAAATTGATCAGCATTCAGATGATGATTTGTCCAACTTGTTTTAAATTTAGATGCGTTTTTTGATGTATTTGTGGGAGAGGGAGAGCGCGACCTCTTACTCCTCCGCCATCTTGCCGCCTCTCTATCTGGCATAGCTTTTAAATGTCAGCGGGTTCAACTCTTTAACTTCAGATTTAATTGAAAATTTAGAAAAAAAATATTTCTAATATGTGTAAATTAATATTTAAGTGTCTAAAAATTAAAACTGTAGACATGAACAAAAGCATGAAAGTTCACCAAATTTCTGGGTCTATAAACTCACTTTCACTTTGGGATCAAAATCAAAGGTAGTAGCAATACTCATAGATCAGACCATCTATTAATTCATATAATTTCACCTAGCAATACACTTTGTATATGTCACTGGAGCAAATCACAAGGATAACGTGGTCTTCCCTGGGCCATTCACACGAAGAATCTATTATCTTACACTCTAATGGTACAAAATTAAGAATGAGTATAAAAGCAGTGCTGATAGGGAAACTTTTGCTTTTTAGGGCCACACCTGCAGCATATGGAGGTTCCCAGGCTAGGGGGAAATCAGAGCTGCAGCTACTGGCCTACTGCACAGCCACAGCAATGCCAGATCTGAGCCCTGAGATCTGGCATTGCTGTGGCTGTGCTGTAGGCCACTGTAACACTGGATCCTTGACCCACTGAGAGGAGCCAGGGATGAAACCCACATTCTCATGGATACTAGTCGGATTTGTTTCTGCAGCGCCACAATGGGAACTGCTGAAAACTTTTTTTTAACAAATGGATTTTCTCTTTCTTTGAGTGTTGGTTCACATTCCTTTTAAAAATTTAATATTTGTAACACTTAAAAAGACAAAGCCAAAAAGCACTAAAAATTGAGTGATTATAGGAAAAGGTTAAATTACAAAATAAACAATCCACCCCAAACTGACTTCTACTTAACTAATTCTATTTAACTCTAATGGTTAAGTACCTTATCTGTTTCATAATCTACCCTATTTTCCAGAAACAAAGACTTTTTGAACTACACATGAGACACAGATGTAATAATAAGATGTAATTTAAGTACAAATTAGCCACTTTTTATTTATGAAAAAGTCAAGATTTGGGCGGATATTATTGTAAAAGTTCAAAAACAAACAAAAAAATCCACCAAAAACACAATGTGAAAATCATATCTCAACTAAATATTTCATGAAAAGTTTACAGAGACTCTAATGATTAAATATTAACATTACAGCACTAAAACAGTAATAAGTGTCACCAGTTTAAAGAAGTGTGTGTCATTAAACTACATTTTAAGATTCATTATTATGTCACCTGTAAGGAAATGGTGCTCATGTTTCAGAGACCAACCACTTTGTTCGTAATCATGACTTACTGGGATGTCAAAGAAAATATCATTAATTACCAACAGTTCTGTGCATTATACACTGAGATATAACAGAGGGTGGACTGTGAACATTTGCATAATGGCCTTCCGAAGATCCTATAAACCTGTAAGTCCCCCAAAACTATAAGTACCTTACTTCCCATGGCAAAAAATACTTTGTGGATGTGGTAAATTTAAGGATCATGAGCTGGAAACATTGTTCTGGGTTGTCTGGATGGGGCCAGTTTAATCTCAACAGTTCGTATAAGAAGGACTAAGAGGGTCTCAGACATGGATAGCATTGTGATCACAGAAGCAGAATCGAGGTTTGAAGATGCTATGTTTCTGGTGTTAAAGATGGAGAGAGACCACGGTGCAAGGACTATAGGTGCCCTTTATAAACTAGGAAAGGCAAGAAAACCAATTCTCCCCTAGGCCCTCCAGAAAGAATATAGCCCTTCTGAGACGTTTTAGGACTCGTCATTTTAAGAACTGTAAAAGAACTACTAAAAAAAAAAAAACTTGTATTTTTTTAAGCAACTAAGTTTGTGGTACTTTGTTATAGCACCAGTAGGAAACTAGTACATCTTCCTTCTACTAAATACGACTTCCAGCATTCTCTAGTTGCTTATGCTAAAGGCATTCCAATTACATTCTTCATTCAAAATTAGTTTCCTAGGAAACCTGACCAAAATTAGTAGTGCTCTGAGGAAGCCAATTCTAACATGGAACCTTTGAAAATACAAGGGAGCATAGTGATCTTTTCCCTATTACTTCCTCAATGATAACTACAACCCTATATTTAGTGAACCATGCACTTGAGAAAGGAGCATATCTAAATATTTCAGTCACAACTTCCTTATGACACAAAGTTTAAATGTATAATTGGAATATACATATTTGATAATTATCAAAACTCCTACATTGGGTTCTTTGCTGGGGGGAAATATACCGTACAGATTGGCAAGTAAAAGCTTTTGCTACTGAAGCTTAGGCCAAGAGAATGTAATGTATCTGGTGGGAAACAGTCCTCCATAAGTCTTCCATCTTTCTTTTTGCCCACACATTAGCACTCCACTCTGAGTCATTTACTGTCCAGAAGGTAGGTGATCTATTTCAGGCAACTTGTCCTTTATTTCCCCAGAACACTGAACTCTGGTGATTTAGAGACTCCAGTCCCAGATAAAGATTCCTCCACCAGGGGCACAGCAAGCGTCCCTCTCAATTCTAAGTGGCCATTTGATCACTTCAAGCAAGGAAAAAAAATTACCATTCTGGTAGGCAGGCTATTATTACACTCGTGGGACAGGGAAGATTTGGCATTTATTTATCTCTTGGAACTCCATTGCTTTATTTTCAGGTAAATGGGCAAGAGCCTCAGCTACGGAGTGAGAAGGGGCTAGCGATCAAGGCTCTGACTTCTCAGGGGTGAGGTTCTGGATCATGCCATCAGGCAAGTTGCCTAAAGTAGCAGCAATGCTGGTCAAGTGTGAAGAGATTTTAGAATGGAGAATAGAAGAGGCAAGCAAAGAATTTCAGTTAAGTCCTTGAAAACAGCTTTAGAGGCACAGGTCTCCCTAACTTTTCCCTTGTAAATTTATTCAGGAAAAGGGATTGACCACAATGCAGGAGGAGATATTTCCAGAACCTCTTTGTACAAAGCAAATGAATCCATCAGTCCTTAAAGGCAGACTGAAGTGGGTGCATTGGCATACCATCCAGAACCTTCCTTTGGCACTGCTGTGAATGAGTGATGCTTATGTCCAGTAGCAAGTCCCTGTCCATGCATTGTCTTTAGCAGAAGAGAGCTGTTTTACTCAAGGTCATACTCGTATTTCAGAATCTGTTCGTAGCTGAAGGCTGGTTCATGTAGTGTAGAAAACCTGGAATGATTCCTTCAGAGATGGATAATTACGAAAGACCAAACCAGCTCTAGAGCTCCCTGTGCTCTCAGTGAGGTCTTTGTTTAAAGCATTACAACTATACACTTCTCTCCTCAAACCTCCCGCTTCAGGGACTCCACACGTGTCAATCCAAGGGTACTTCCAATAGATTTTCTGCTTATAAAGCTCCATCTCTAGATATTCTCTAAAGAAATCTGACCTAAGTATGAGAAGCATGTGAAAGCCATGGAATATTTTGTCAGAATATCAAATAATATTTATTACAAACTCTATTGAATGTTTCCTGTTTCATTTATAGGTATATGATGACCTATACATATGTCAGAGACCCTTATTTGAAGCACCACTGGTTTTCTGAATTAGCCATTAGTAAGACAACTACGGCTGCAGATTCCACTGTTCCCCTGAGAAAATTACCTAACATTTTACAGCAGCAGCCCACAGAATTGAAAGGTAAAACTGACAAACCAATTTTTCAAATGAATTTGCAGAGATTCCAGCCCAAAGAAAGGCAGAGGTAGACGGAATATTGTTCACACAAGAGAGAAATAGATTTTCTGCTTTAACTGTTTAGAAGAACTTTAGATGATAAATGAACTGATAACGATGGTATCTCTTATTTTCAGGAAAAGTGTCTTTATGTTTCATTTACTTGGTTATTGAAAGACAGAATATCTGAATAACATTTATCAGGAATCCATTTATCAAAATGTTGGTAATATTTTCTCCATCCTACCTAAATTCCGCAAATAACATGATATAATACAGAATCTCATAAATATAATTTTAATGTTTAATTACAGATATTATTTCATTCTTCATTCTTGATATATTTATAGCCTTAGAGAAATAGTCCTTGACTTTTTTTTTTTTTGGTCTTTTTAGTGCCTCACCCACAGCATATGGAGGTTCTATGGCTGGGGCTCATATCAGAGCTGTAGGCGCTGGCCTACTCTACAGCCACAGCAACGCAGAATACAGACTGTGTCTGCAACCTACACCACAGCTCACAGCAATGCTGGACCTTAACCCACTGAGCAAGGCCAAGGATCGAACGTGAGTCCTCATGGATGCTAGTCAGATTCATTTCCTCTGAGCCACGACAGGAACTCCCCTTGACATATATTCTTTATAGAATTATTCATTTTTATTTTCTTTTTTTCATTTGTCTTCATTTTAATTGTGTTGCATATGCATTTATTTGTTTATAAGGTTATAATTTTTTTCATGGTTCTGTTACTTAACAAAGAAGACAAGAATTTTTTTTTTCTTTTTAATTGGGCTCTGGCATTTCATTAACACTGATGAGTTGGTAGCCTGGACTATTTCCTGCTTACTTTACACATATACACAGTATTAATGTTCTGTACTTTTATTCACTTACAGCTTCCACTTGAAACTTTTTTTCACTGGACCTTAAATTCATATCTACTTTTCAGGCATAATTTCTTTTCATGAACTTACTTACACATTTAAATTGTATACTGTACAATTTATAAATAAAAAATAAATCCTCTTTCAGCATCTTTCCACCAACATATTTATAATTATACATTTTTTACTTTCTGTAACTTTTTTAATTTAAAAAATATAAAAAATAGAAGTGATAAAAGTTATGTCCAAACTGTATGTAGTTTGCTTAATAATTTATATCACTTCTAATTTTCAATACTTCTTCATACAAATATTTGGGAGTTAGAGCATTTATTTTAATTCTATTTGTTTTAAAACATAATCTTCGATCAAATTAGAATTTATTTTTGTTGAAAGGTATGAGATAATTATTCAAATTATTTCATTTTTTAAAATTTCAAGCCATTATTTCCAAAATTATTTCATATATATTATCTTTCCCTCTCATTAGTTGGTATTACTACTCTATTATTTGTTAAATTCTTTTCTATTTTAAATCTGTTTGAAGGAAGTTATCTGTTGAATTCCTCTGTCCATGTTATTAGGATTTTTTTTTGCCTTTTAAGGGCCATGCCTACAGCACAAGGAAATTCCCAGGCTAGGGCCCAAATCCAGGCTGCAGCTGCTGGCCTACACCACAGCCACAGCAATACCAGAGTCTATTCCAAAAATAGACTTCCAAAACTCCTATTTTGGAAGTGGAAGTTTTCCACCTTCCAAAAATCCTATTTCTTTGCATCAGGACACGTGTTGACATTCTAGGTGTAGGGCAAGCTCAGAGGACTTTCTAAAAGTTGGGGCTTCTTAGTTTACACTTCTAGTTTCCAGATAGCTCTGTCTCATAAATCCACATATTCCAGGTTATTTACAATAAGCAATCATATCAAGTTTGTCCTGCTAAAAATTTTTATATAGGAACTCCCTCATCTACCCCTCACTTCCTCTGCTATCATATCGCATCCAAATGTTTACAAGAGAGTCTGAAAGAAGTGTTTAATAAATTGAATTGTTAATAACTATGTACTTTCATTACTCAGAAAATAATATAACAAGTACCCGCATAAAATGGAAAGGAGTAAGGCCTATCTTATCTTTAACACTTTATTCTTTAAAACAAATATGGTAATGTTCAGTATCTGTTAAATCTGAGAGCTGACTATAAATTTTCTATTATTTTTGAGGGGTTAAAGTATGTCAGCATTCATAATTCAACTAAAATACCTTGCTTTTCCTCTCTTGCTTTACAAATTATTTAATATATCCTTATAGCCTACATAATCAATTACAAATAAGATTAATTGAAAAATAAAAAATCTCAATGACAACCATTCCGCAGTAAAATGAATAGCATCACTCTAATGAAGTATTCTTAACTTCTGAATAAAATAACAAAAACAAATTACATGCTGTATTGGTCCTACGTATTTGGTAAAAAAAAAAAAAAATCCTGCTTTGAGATTAATAGTTATAACTAGCCCAACTCTCTTTTATCATATTTGGGAAATTAATCTAGACACCAAAACAAAACAAGGAAAGATAACCAAAATTATTTTGCATTGCTTAGTTAACTGCAGTAAATACTGTAGAGATTAAGTCTGAGGCAGCATTAATTTTGTGCTTTTGCCATTGCCTTGTTTCCTCCTTCAATGTTTATAGTTTTGTTTCTTAATTTTTGTAATTTACATTTTAAAAGAATGCATATCTCCACATGAGATTCCTTACTTTAAAGCATTTTAAAATCAAGGCAGACTTGAATTACATTATCAATGTTTTCTTTCAGCTCATGATGTTTGTCTTGTATCTTTACACATTACTTCTTTTTAAAAAATGTATTCCAGTTGATTTACAATGTTCTGTCAATTTCTGCTATACAGCAAAGTGACCAAGTTGTGTGTGTGTATATATATGTATATATATATCTGTGTGTGTATATATATATTCTTTTCCTCACATTATCCTCCATTATGTTCCATCACAAGTGGCTAGATACAGTTTCCTGTTCTATACATCAGAATCTCATTGCTTATCCACTCCAAATGCAACAGTTTGCATCTACTAACCCTGAAATCCTAGTCCATCCCACTACCTCCCCCTTGGCAACCACAAGTCTGTTTTCCATGCCCATGATTTTATTTCCTTTCTGTAGATAGATTCGTTTGTGCCATATATTAGATTTCACATATAAATGATGTCATATTGTATTTGTCTTTCTCTTTCGGACTTACTTCACTTAGTATAAGAGTCTCTAGTTCCATCCATGTTGTTGCAAATGGTATTATTTTGTCCTCTTTTATGTTTGCGTAGTATTCCATTGTTTATATGTACCACATTTTAATCTGTTCATCTGTTGATGGACATTTAGGTGGTTTCTATCGTTAGAGCAGCTGCCCAGCAGCCCCATGGCCGCAGTATGTCAGCTCTAGCGGCGGCCCTGCGGCCGCAGTGTGTCAGCTTCAGCAACTCTTTTGCCTGGTGAGAAACCAAGCAAGCACTCGGAGAGTTGGAGAACTCGGTTTATTACCCCGGCAGGCTCAGAGGCGATCGCTCTCCAGAGTCTGAGCCCTGAAGAAGGGTTTCACAAGGCTTCTATGGGCTAGCTCTTCCGGGTCCATTCCGGGTGGACCAGAGTGAGGACAGGCAAGGTAACAGATGCAGAAGCAGGTTTACAGAGCAGATACGTGGGGGAGGGGTAGTTGGCTGGACTTGCTTAGTCATCATGGCTGGGGTGTCTCATTTCTACAGTTTTTGGGACATTTTCTTCTACTTTCCCCCATCTTGATGCTTTTTCACGTTTTTCAAGCAAGCATCAACTTTTATGATCTTCTTGGACCAAGGGCTGATATAAGGGTGGCCCGGACGTCATCACTGTTTTTAGTTTTATAGATTCTAGACATGAGGAGACAAACTTGACAAGTCAGTTTAGGATACAGGGGCCAAATGTGAGGTCATGAAGAGCAAGAGGAGTGGCCCAGCCAAAGGTATGAGCTGGGCCACCCAGCTCCAGTGTGTGGCTGGGGCAGGTATAGAATTCTCAAGCTTCTGCGGTGCGTAGGCTGGCCAGGTTCCAGGTGTGACCAGAGCAGGGCCTGTCATCCTCTGGTGCTGAACGTCTCTGGAACTTGATCGTGAGGGGGTTCTCAGGGTGCTGGACAGCTTCCCAGGTGTCTGCGTTAGCAGCGGGAACAGCCTGCTTTATTCTGGAAATCTGATCAGCCAGTCAATTTCCCTTACTGATGGGGTCATTTCCCTTTTGATGGCTTTTGCAATGGATAACTGCCATCCCGGAGGGCTTCCACACTGCCTCCAAAAACTGGAGAATTTCTTCTTTGTTCTTTATTTACTTCCGTCCTGCTGTGAGCAGTCCTCTTTCCTTGGACTAGGTCACCTTTTCTTATTCCTTTTCTATCAGTTGAGGAGTGGCTTAGAGATTATGGTCTGTTTGGGGGAAGGCATACTCCTTATAATAAACAAGACCTGTGGGGAATTACTGTCTGGAGTCCTTAAACCACAAAAGTTAATGAAAGGTCATATCAAAGAATACATCGATGCCCATTCTCCTACACTGACTACCTGAATTAATATTCTGCCTCAATCCCCCCTCTAGAGTTGGAGACTCTGACTGCAGGGGGTGGGGGGGAGATGTCTCTTGACTACTTCCTGCTGAGAAGGGGCATCGTCAGGGGAAAGCAGTTAGGTCTCCACTCATGGGACAGTCGAGTGGGCTTCGATACATTCCATTGGGTACTCCTTCCATCACCATTTGAAGGTTGATAGCTTTTAATTGGGATGTAATAAAGTGAGAAATACAATTAATTATATGCGGTACAAATAAAAGAATCAAGATCACAATGATGGCTATGGTGAGGGAATATTTCCACCAGGAGGAGGAGGTCAACCAGTTCCAGAGGGCAGTTTTAAAAGCTGGAGCTGGACTGGACTTTCCCTGAATCTGTTGCTGGACATCTAGCAGAGAATCAGACATATTCTGTGAATAATCAGGAATACAGACACAGCAGGTAGATTATATAATAGCACAGGTAACTTGTCCTTGTGAGGAGTATGATTTATGGCACCACTTTACTTTTAAAGTTAACTTACTCAGTTAAATTTATTTTAAACTTAGTCCCCACCAAGCACAAAATTCTTTTCTCAGTATCCACTTTCCAAGCATCACTTTCTGTATCCATGTTAGTCTGTCCCTATTTTCCATTCAGAGCAACAAGCTAAAGACAGACTATCTTTCTTTCCCTTAAAATGCAATTCCATTGCTCATTCCTTCTTTACTGAAAGCACACACACCTTTTTTTTTTTTTTAAAGCAATGACAAACTGTCTTTTATAATTTCTAAAAACACATTTTTCTTATAGAGAACATCTCAGGGTGGCACTAAACATATTTATTAATCGTCCCACATACCTTTAGTTTTTGTTTGTTTAGTAACTGACATCTCAGAGTTTTATTTGACTTCTATTAAACCTAGGTACAATAAGATATTATACCTAATGTTGATAACTGTTACATGTCTGTATTAATTAGATCAACAAACTTTAATTTTAATATATTAACTTAATACTGAATATTTCCCAGTTTACTTGAACCTAAAATTAATTCTGACCAGTTAGTTCCCTTTCTTATTTTGAGAATGTATACATGTGAAATCTTAGTCTAGGGAATGTAGAAAAAGGCATCTTTTAAATCTAATACAATAAACCATGTTGCTCTTTCTGGAATTTGCGAGAGGAGAGTATAGGGGTTGGGCACCACTAGATGTAATGGAACCACTGTCTCATTTATTAGACGAAGGTCTTATACAAGGCATCAATCCCCGTTAGGCTTTTGCACTCTCAATACAGCAGTGTTACAGGGGCTATTACATTCGATTAATAATCACTGTTCCTTTAGGTTTCTTATGATTGGGATAAGTCCCTGTCGTGCCTTGGGTCTCAGAGGATATTGCTTTTGGCAAGGAAATAAATTTTTGTCTTTAAGAATTATATTTACTGGTTGAGCTTGCTTTTTTTTTTTTTTTTTTGCTCTTCCTACTTTTTTTCTCCTATGGCACAGACTTCTGTGTCAGTATCTACTTCCATCAAAGGCATGCATAAACTTTGATTAGGCTCTATTGTCATGTGAATCCAGGCTTTAACCTTTGACAAAATATCTCTTCCTAAAAGAGGGGTTGGCTCTCTGGAACAATCAGAAAAGCATGAGAGAAAAAAACAGACTCCCAGTCACAACTCAAAAGCTGTGTAAAGAATTTTGTAAACAGCTTGCCAGAAATACCATGAATAGTGGCAGATTTTTAAGAGGGGGGCCCAGGGTTGGAGAGGAGGACCAAAAAGGTGACTCCCATATCCAGAAGGAAGTTGATTGGCTGTTTTCCTATATTTAGAGTCACCCAGGGCTCCTAGGGGGCGATAAGGACAGGAGTCAATATAGAAACCCCTGGTCCCATCCGTCTTGATCTTGGGCCTGAGGAGTCAACCCAGGGGACATTCGTCTTGGGGTACAGTTCCTCTTCCAGTGACCTTCCCAACATATGGAACATGGCATAGGTGGTGTGGTCTGAGCTTTGTGGCATTTCCATTTAAAGTGTCCCTCTTTTCCACAGAGGAAAGAGGCTCTGGGCTTAGGTCTTTGCCCCAGTCCTTTCTCCTTGGAAGCTCCCAGGTTGACTCCCTATAAGGCCATAACTAGAGCCTCAGTCTTTTGTCTGTCTCTCCTCTTGTTCTCCTTTCTTTCTTCCTGATCCTGATTATAATATACTTGAGTTGCTACTCTAAGGAGATGCTCCAGGTCCTGATCAGGGCCAAAAGCCAATTTTTGGAGCTTTTCTGTATATCTGGTGCTGATTGAGTTATGAATGTCTTTAAGAATTATTTGGCCCTCCATTGATTCTGGGTCCATTGGTGTGTGCTTTCTCAATGCCTCTCTGAGCTTTTCTAAGAAAGCTGATGGACTCTCTTGTTCCCCTAGATAAACCTCCGATAGTTTGGAGTCCCTCAACTATACGAGTAATAAAATGATTTCTATGCCAATTGCCTTTATCTCCCTCATCAGCAGACCAATTTGGATTGCTCAGAGGAAACTGCCTGACATCCTGTGGGGAACACTGTTCATTCTGACCTGCCTCTGGCATTTATAGCAAACCACTCATCTCCCCAGCTTTGAGCAATTTTTAAGATTTTATTCTTCCTTTCTTGGTATATTTGGGGGAGGGGAATCTGTTATATCACTCGCCTGGTTGGTGGGTCTAGGGTGCACTCTGATGACTAGCCTTTATCAAAAGATGGCCATTCACATAAGGTGTGGACTTTTCCTGGGGTCATACTGACTCAGTAAATCTCCAGAAAAACCCTTTTGAAATCTTTGATCACACAGTCTAGGACTGTGGGTTTGGACTTGAACAAGTCTATTTATTTTTGTGGATCTCTCCTATGGCCTGATACTATGAGACCTTCTCTGACCTTATGGGCGGTATCCCCAGTAACGCTGTCCCCCGTCACTCCTGGAAGCCAAACAGCTCCCATTCAGCCCACTCTATGGACAGGAAGAGCATCTGCTTTTTTTCAAGTGTCTCCAATTTATCTAGGCCCCGGGTCTCCGGAAGACATTCTTGGACAAGTTCTAATGTTTGGGAAAAGGACAGGGGGCCTCATACCCATTCCTCCCTATACCGTGAACTGATATAGCAGGAGACAGGGATGACGGGCTGGTGACAAAATGGGGGTACCAATAGAGCAACTTCCAACTGGGGTTGCACCCAACCTGCAGGAAGTCTCCTTGACTCAGATCCTGGGCCTCTAGGAACCGGTCAAGTGGGCAGTCCCACAGCCGGTTTAGAATCTGGGACTGGAGTTCCTGGAGGCCAGGGGGGCAAGGTCAAATTAGATTATCTCCTCAAAGAATTTCTGGCCCAGACAGTGGGGGGCCTAGTGGTCTCTGGCTCATGGGCTTCTGGGTTAGGTAGCGCCCCCTGTGGCCGCCCTGAGTCAGTGTTGCAGACAAAACAAGGGAGGGTGTCCCCTTCTCAGAACGTAGCCATTCAGATGTCCGCCTGACCTCCCCCCTCTCGGGAGTTTAGGTATCTCTTAGCAATTGGCTCCTTCATAGAAGCCCCGAACCTGGATTGAACTCGCAGGGAGGGAAGAGAACCCTCAGAGTCAGATGTAGCCATAAGCCATATAAGGTCACCGCGGAACTGCAGGGTAGGACCCACTTGGACTCCGTAGACGCTAAGGCTGTGGAGTCACAAACTCGAACCTGAAGCGCAAGTGAATCAGGCGGCACATTCACTCTCCACACATTCAGAGGTTATCACAATGCCTCCCACTCCTTGGGAGTCCCTAACTAGTAGCTCCATCAGGCACAACTTCCAAACGGCTACTCCACCCCAACATGGAGGTTCCTCCTTTTCTGATCTGGAGCACTAGGACTACTGCTCCGGTCAGGCACAGCTTCTGACCGAGAGAGTCTCCCTAAGGAGGAGAAGAGTCCCCTCTTCTGCCCAATGGGGCAGGACCTGGCTGGGAATGGCCCCGGGGCCTTACCTTGTCCTGACGCCTTCTGGGTGAATTGGTCCGTCTCTCCACAGAGTCCGGCCGGGTTCGGCAGCCCGGGAGTCAGGAATTCCACTCACGAAGGAGGACCCGGAATACCATTGGGTGGTGCACCGCCTCCTTTGGTCCGCGGCCCCCTGTGCAGCCTCACCGCCGCTCCTGTGGCTCAAGGGGCCAGAACGGTTGGAATCTGCTGGGACTTCCAGAAATATTATGGCAGCTGCCCAGCAGCCCCATGGCCGCAGTATATCAGCTCTAGCGGCAGCCCGGTGGCCGCAGTTTGTCAGTTCCAGCAGCTTTTTTGCCCAGGCGAGAAGCCAAGCCAGCAGTGGGAGAGTTGGAGAACTCTGGTTTATTACACCAGCGGGCTCAGAGGAGATCACTCTCTGGAGTCTGAGCCCGGAAGAAGGATTTCACAAGGCTTTTATGGGCTAGCTCTACCAGGTCCACGCTTGGCGGACCAGAGTGAAGATAGGCAAGGTAACAGATGCGGAAGCCGGTTTATAGACGCAGGTACGTGGGGGAGGGGTAGTTGACTAGACTTTCTTAGGCATCATGGCCTGGAGGTCTGCTTTCTACATTTTTTGGGACATTTTCTTCTACACTATGTCTTGGCTATTGCAAATAGTACTGCAATGAACATAGGGGTGCATACATTTTTTGAATGAAATTTTCCTCTGGATATATTCCCAGGAGTAGGATTGTTTGGTTATATAGTATTTCTGTATTTAGTTTTACAAGGTACCTCCAAACTGGTTTTTCAGAGTAATTGTACCAATTAACATTCCCACAAACAATGTAGGAGTGTTCCCTTTTCTCCACATCCTCTCTAGCATTTGCTATTTGTAGACTTACTAAGGATGCCCATTCTGACCTGTGTGGTGGTACCTCATTGTAGTTTCGATTTGCATTTCTCTAATAATTATTGATGCTGAGCATTTTTTCATGTGCCTGTTGGCCCTCTGTATGTCTTCTTTGGAAAGTTATCTATTTAGGTATTCTGACCATTTTTTTAATTGGCCTGTTGGGTTTTTTTTTTTTTGCTGTTGAGTTGTATGAGCTCTGTATATTTTGAAGATCAAGCCCTAGTAGGTTGCATCATTTGAAACTATTTTCTCCCATTCCATACGTTGTCTTTTTTTTTTTTATGGTTTCCTTTGCTGTGCAAAAGTTTGTAAGTTTGATTATATCCTATTGGTTTATTTTCATTTTTATTTCTATTGCTTTGGGAGACTGACCTAAGAAAACATTGTACGGTTGATGTTAGAAAATGTTTCATCTATGTCCTCTTCTAGGAGTTTTATGGTGTTTTGTTTTACGTTTAACTCTTGAAGCCGTTTTGAGTTTGTGCATGGTGGAAGGGTGTGTTCTAGTTTCACTGATTTACATGCAACTGTCCAGTTTGCCCGGTACCGCTTGCTGAGGAGACCATCTTTTTCCGTTTTATATTGTTTCCTTCTTTGTTGAAGATTAATTGACCATAGGTGTCTGAGTTTATTTCTGGGTTCTCTGTTGTGTTCCATTGGTCTGTATGTCTGTTTTTGTAACAGTACCACACTGTCTTGATTGCTATAGCTTTGTAGTATTGTCTGAAATCTGGGAGAGTTATGCCTCCTGCACCAGTATGTGGTCAATCCTTGAAAATGTTCCATGTGCACATGAATGTATATCCTAATTTTTTTGGATGTAATGTCCTGAAAATGCAAACTCAGTCTAATTTTTCTATTGTGTTATTCAGGATCTCTATTGCCTTATTGATTTTCTGTATAGAGGATCTGTCTATTGATGTTCATTGTTTTTCATGTTAACCCCTTCCTATATAGGCTTAAACACATTCTTAAAAAAAAATAAATAAATAAAGCATAGATTTTCTTACTTTCGCTCTCCACATTTTATGAATTTGATGTCTTTTTTGTAACATCTTTATGTTTATCCTTTTGCTGTTCCCTGTGTTTTTCATTGCATTTACAATAGGGTTTTTTTTTTTCCGTTAAAACTGTTTACTGGCTTATTTGAGTGATTACTTTTTACTTTCCAATTGTGATTTCCTCCATCCTATTCTTATTTTTTATTTTATTTCTTTTAGAGTGGGTTAATATTGCTCTACTCTTCCAGTCAACACTGATTATGTATGTTGACAAAAATTTTACCTTTCTGAAACTACATTACCACTTAGAGAATGAGTAAATGGTTAAAGCAGAAGTGATATAATTGATTTCATCATTATGTCTGCTTTATAATGTCAGCAACCTAACTTGCTTCAGCCTATGAGCATCTTAATCATTACATTTAAAGACCATTGCTTGACTCTCCCACTGCCAAAGCATTCTTGGCTTCCCTCCATTTTTTTTAAGAGTGTTAGTTTTTTTTCTATCCTCTGTTTTCTATTATTTTCTATATCCTCTTGGGTGAAAATCTGTAGTTAATATGCAGAGCATCTCACTTTGTAATCAGTACTTCTGAAAGGTTGTTACCAATGTTCTCTAAGGACCCTGCAAATTCTGAATCAGGAGGAAACACCATGGCAAGCTAATTATTACTTGCCCTCAGCCTCATATCAATGACAAAATTGTATATCTACTATCAGTGCCATTAATGATAGTTTACTAAACAGAAATTATTATTTTGTTTAAACTACTACAGAGCATACAAATATATAAAAATAATCACATGTACACTTTGTAGACACATAAATTTATATATAAAACTTAAAAACGTTTATACTATATTGAGTTCTATTTACTTGTTTAGCTATACATATTCCTCAAGGAGATCTCCT
>PVHT020004943.1:8412013-8428290 GCA_004024745.2 Catagonus wagneri | reverse complement strand
GGGGTCTAATCGGAGCTGTGGCCACTGGCCTGCGCCGCAGCCACAGCAACGCAGGATCCGAGCCGCGTCTGCAACCTACACCACAGCTCACGGCAACGCCGGACCGTTAACCCACTGAGCAAGGGCAGGGATCGAACCCGCAACCTCATGGTTCCTAGTCGGATTCGTTAACCACTGCGCCACGACGGGAACTCCCTTTACAGGAATGTTTTTAAAGCCAGAGGGGAAGAGTAGAAATACATTGATGGAAAATTTCTGAACTCTTAGGAATTTAGAGTTCCTTCTGTTTATACTAAATGTCCTTGAGTGTTATAAAAACACAGTTACCTTACAAAAATATTTTATACCAGACTATTTGAGAGTGTCAAGACTACAAAATAATAAAAATGCAGAAGTCTTAAGTGACTTATAAATTTAAACCCAACACATAGTGTTATAAGATCAAGTCTGAAAAGGGAAAAAGAAGAAAAAAAAGTGTTGTTATGTTTGGATAAATTTACAACATTCTCTGTCTCAAGATAAAAAAGAAAGATCTAGATTTTACACTGTGAGTTATTTAATATGCTATTTAGTTCAATTTGTGCTATACTGCTTCATGGTGTCCTGGATTAGTATTTAGTAGGTATAGGTAAAAATGTTTTATAAAATTTCTTGTACAAACTGATGGAATTCTCATGGTACACTGATCATATTTTGCCAAAAAATTACATAAATAAGTAAGGGCCATAATAAATCTTAAGTACTCTATACAGAGTAAAAACACACTTGAGAGGCAAAAAGATAGATTATTAGTTGGGAAAGGCCAAGAGGCTAGCTCAGTTCATAACAGAAACAGTGCAAGCAACCCATCAACACACCATAATTAAAGAAAACTAAGCACATCATCAAGCTAGAAGGGGAAAAGGGATTGAAAACCAATCATGCTTGGCATTAATGGTTTCCATGCACTCAAAGAGTATAAATCTTGCAAACTGAAAATAAAAGATGCAACTTTAAGTAAATAAACACTTAGATGTGAAGTTAGTGTTCTTTTTCTTTATCCTTTTTTGTCAAGCATTTAGCTTTTGATTTAACAAATAAAATATGCATTTTAAAATCATTAAACAGTATTTTTGTATTACTAAAAGTATTTATAATAAGCTAATGATATTCCAAATGACAAAGTAGACATTTGCTTTGGATATAATAAAATCTTTAATTATGTTGGATTTCATGAATTATTTCTTTATGAATTGATGTCTACTGGAAAATGAATTCACTTAAGAATTGTCACTTGCTTATCTAAACATGGACTTCAGAAATAACCACTCTAGACAGTGGGTTTTCAGCTTAGAGTTTATGCTTTTTGCATCCTTTTACACCATGGGGAAAACAATTTTAATGTGACATTTTGAACAAAAAGTAAATGACTATTTGAAAACAAACAGTAAAATAACTTTAGGGAAATGGGTTTAGCAAAATTTTACTTTTTATTTTCTATTAGAAGTATAGAAGAGGAAAATCCCAATTGCTTATTTGGTTATATTGATATTTTTATTTAAAATAAGTATGTGAGCATTACACAAATAAAAAATGGATTACATATATGTATCATAGTACCAAAAATATAAACAGTAGCCACGATAGACAACTAATGACACTGAGAGAGGACCGGGCTTGAAGTCGGGAAATCTGGGTTCATCCCCTAGTTCGGCTGGTACTCGTTTAATGTAATTGTGAAATTCACTCCGTTGGGTCTCAATTTACTCATCTGTTGTAATTGTAATGCAACCTCTCTCCTCTGCTCCTACAGCGTTCCAATGAAGTTTAAATTATAAAATTAATATGAAAATATTTAGAATAATATGTAACAGATAATAAGAAATATTGAGTCTGGATTTATGAATATTTCTCTTTATTCTCAGTACATATTAAGCACTGGAAGTGGGTACCCTTGTTGTTATGCCACAAGACTGATCATTCCCAAACCCCTTCTTCTGGAACTATATGTTCAACCACGTGCATTTTTACCTTACTGTCTCACTGACATTTCAAACTCATTATGCCTGAACTGAATTACCTTCTATTACCCTCCCTCTACCCCAAATCTGATGCTCCATGTGCAGTTTGTCCTTCCATAAATGGTGCCACCATCTATTCTATTCATTTACTTGAATCAAATAATCATCCTTTTTTTTTTGCCTTTTTGTCATTTTTTTAGGGCAGCATGTGGAGGTTCCCAGGCTAGGGGTCTAATCGAAGCTCTAGCCACCAGCGTACGCCACAGCTGCACCAACGCAGGATCCGAACCACGTCTGCGACCTATACCACAGCTCACGGCAATGCGGGATCGTTAACCCACTGAGCAAGGCCAGGGATCAAACCCGCAACCTCATGGTTCCTAGTCGGATTCGTTAACCACTGCACCACGACGGGAAATCCAAATAATCCTTCTTGATTCATCCTTTTTTATTACCTCCCATGTCTTTCTTTTATTTCCGCCCTTTAAATTTACCTAATTATTGCAATATTCTTTTTAATTAACTACCTTGCCTCTAATATATTCTCTTTTCTACTTACTATACAATGCAACCAGAATAATCTTCTTACAACTTTACATATGATCATGTATCCCCCTCGATCAACTCTTTATGATTCCTCACTGCCTTCAAAATAAAATAAAAAGGCTAAGCAGTGTATTAAAGAAAAAAAAAAAAAGCTTTCATCATGTTGAAGTTTCCCACCATCACAGCTTTGTTTTATTCTAGTCACAAATATCGTAAGGGACTAGAATTATTTTGGTCTTCTAGATCTACTGTGCATGCTTTGCTTTCAATAGAGTATTTTGTATTCTGCATATTTCCCCATCTTTGAAAATTTTATTAAGATTCAGCTCAGGTATCTTCCATGGAAAAAAATGATTATTTTCTCCACTTACCCTTTTCCCTTACTAACACATTCTTGATTAGGTATCTTTCCTATATATTCTCAAAAAGCACTTCTATAGTTTATTTTAACTCATAATTTCCTATATTGAAATTGTTGATCTCCAGCATTAATCTGTGAGGTCTTTTTTTTTCTTCTTTGTATAGCTGTTCCTGCAGTATATGGAAGTTCCTAGGCTAGTGGTCGAATCAGAGCTGCAACTATAGGCTATTTCACAGCCTTAGCAACACCAGATCCAAGCTGTATCTGCAACCTATGCTGCAGCTTGAGGCAGCATGGGATATTTAACCCACTGAGCAAGACCAGGGATCAAATCCATCTCCTCACCAAGACAATGTCAGGTCCTTAATCCTCTAAGCCACAATGGGAATTGCAGGCTGTGAGATATTTGATTGTACAGCGCCATATACTTGCACAGTATTGTTGAACCAATAGAGTAAACACATAAGTAAATGTATCAAACAATAATGCAGTAAAAATCTGAATTTCTGTTAGACCTATAAATTAATTCAGAAGTTCCCATCGTGGCTCAGTGGAAATGAATCCGACTAGGAACCATGAGGTTGTGGGTTCAATCCCTGGCATCGCTCAGTGGGTTAGGGATCCAGCCTTGCCGTGAGCTGTGGTGTAGGTTGCAGATGTGGCTCGGATCCCGCGTTGCTGTGGCTCTGGCGTAGGCCAGCGGCTCCAGCTCCTGTTAGACCCCTAACCTGGGAACCTCCACATGCTGCGGGTGCGGACCCAAAATGACAAAAAAATAAAAAAAATAACAAATATATATAAAGTAATTCAAATGGTGAACAGAGTACAATGCTAATTTTAACACAAAATATCTCATAAACATATTATATTGAATCAGTTTTCATTTTTATGTACAAAGAAGTTTTGCATATCTGTTTAAGAAATTAAGAAATAGGTGTAAAAACAGGAATCAATCCTAAGAATAACCTAACGCTGACTTGCTGTTGAACTACTTCTCCACTTGTGTATAAATAGACAGCTCAAACTTAGTATGAACATGGCAGAATTCTAGATTTCCTCTCAAAAGCAGCATGTCCTTTCTTAATCTCTCTCAACTCCGAAAACGGCACCATGATTCATTTAATTACTCAAGCAAAAATGTTAGTGGCTTTACAGGTATATATACACAATTTCAATAAACAATTATGGATCATGAGCTGTATGATTTATCATGCTGTGGCAGGAAATAGACGCAAAGATAGAATAACAATTTTAATTTCAAGTTACTGGGTCTAGGTAATAAAATAAGGACTAACTGAGATTTCTAATTGACAGAAAGTTAGCTGATATACAGTTTTTGAATACGTATTTGACAATATGGGGCCAGCAGTTTCTAAAAAATGGACTTATTTAGGTCTTTGAACTTTTTACACTGGCTGTTTTCAGAAATTATATCATTGATAATGGAACAAGTTTTACTGATGCCATCTGTTATTATTCAGAGACTAATTTCAGAAATGAAAAACTAGTTGACAAAAGTATCAACGCTAAGACTGCTGAAAGACATTTCTCCCTTACATATTATGATTTAGTTGTTTTCTCAACATGTTCTTGATTACCTCAGCTATAGAATAAGACACAGTGTATTTTCCTGCTATTTCCTTGCTGAGCCTAATTTACCATTTGCCATCACTTAGCAAAAGGATATAGCCAGCAAATCAGCCTAATCGCTCACTAAGGAAATTTGCATCATGGCAACAGAAAGAAATGTCTTTCATTCCAATGACACAAGAAAGATAATTGTCACAAAAAATACATAATGAAAGGAAAATGTACTCAAAATATTATTAGAAAATACTCAGATTATATCTCTGAGTTGCAGCCAAATTGATTTTTTGCTATTTAATATTATTCCTCTGTCATAATAACTCCTTTCATCATTATCAATGTGATAAGCAATTCAGTTGATTTGATTCAATCACTGAGCCACACAAAGTAACAGATTGATGGTTTATTTTGCAGCTAGTGTATTTTATCATCTCAACATGGCTCTGATTGTCCAAATTTCTGCTCTGGATGTTAAAGTAGAATTAACGCCCAGAGATAGGATAGATAATTTTTGGTAAATGGTTTATGTACCATGAGATATTCTACCTATTTATTTTATATTATGAGATGTAAAATATCAATGTCAATGTAACTTGAATTTCGGGATCAAATTGTTCTGCATATAAATCTTAATTCTATCTCTAGTTATAAACCTTTTGAATCTGATGTCTTCATTTATAAAATTAAGATAATAATTCCAATTTTCAAAGATACTTTAGGATAAAATGAAATCATGTGTGAAGAATGTTTCTTAAGGATTTCCCCAGCATCATGTTTCCTATAATCACTCAGATCTCATTCAAGTTCTTTGTGTGCTTTTGACAAATTAATTGATGCCATTAAATATGTGTTTTCCTATACGTAAAATGGAAAACTATTCTTTCAATATCTACTGAGTACTCACAGCGCCCTTTGGGAGTTTATAATCTAGTTTGGAAATAATAGTACCTAACATTTAGAGTTATTTCGAGTATTATAAGTAGCAATGCACACATAACACAATAGTCACAAATAATTATTTTGTACAAATAATTAATTTTGTACGATTATTTTTGTACAATTGGCTGTTGTCCTCATTAGATAAGAGAAACCTTAAAAGTGTGAGGATTTAGGAGTTCCTGCTATGGCTCAGCGGGTTAAGAATCTAAGCAGTATCCATAAGGATGTGGGTTCAATCCCTGGCCCTCGCTCAGTGGATTAAGGATCTGGCATTGCCACAAGCTGCGGGGTAGGTCGCAGATGTGGCTCAGACCTGGCATTGTTGTGGCTGTGGCTGTGACGTAGTCTGGCAGCTGCAGCTCTGATTCAACCACTAGCCTGGGCACTTCTATATGCCACATGATTGGACCTAAAAAGAAAAAAAAAAGTGAGGTTTTAAAGAGACAAAAGTAGTGGAGTGGGGCTTAGTGAAAGGAGGCACTTTAGAGAGGGAGGGAAACAGAAGACCAAGGAGACAGGAGTGGGTAGGTGGTGGGCAGGAAGTGGGGGAATGTGACGGCTAATGTCTCTAACCTGTCTGCTTAGAGTAGAGGGTCTGCGTAAGAAGTCGTGGGGGGAAAAAGCCTTTAAAAAAGTTGAACTGCCCTTTATGCAAGACATTGAGGAATTTGTGCTTTTTGCTCTGGGCAACAGGGATTCATAGTGCCTTCTGAAGAAAGTAATATATTTTTTTAATTTTTATTTTTTGTCATTTTAGGGCTACAGATGTGGCATATGGAAGTTCCCAGGCTGGGGTTGAATCGGAGCTGTAGCTGCTGGCCTACACCACAGCCATAGCAACACAGGATCCGAGCAACGTCTGCAACCTACACTGTAGCTCACTGCAATGCTGTATCCTTAACCCACTGAGGAGGCAAGGGATCGAACTTCAGTCCTTATGGATACCACTTGGGTTCATTATCACTGAGCCATGATGGGAACTCTGAAGTATAATATCATTATGTGGGTAATAGGATGAGTAGTCAATTAGATTTCATTTTCCCTTGCTTATAGAATGTGGAAATTTTAGGTCCCCTCAAGGCCAAATGATCTTAAGAGATGCATTTTTAAAAACATAATGAATTAGTCCTATACCATGTTATATATTATAGATTTGTGATCCTCTGATATATCTCTCATAGAGGAAAATAGCCTTGAGCAAAGTTAGACCTGTTCCGAATAGTAAACTGTTGTTTACTTCTCCTTGTCTCTGTTTTTCCTTATCTGAGAATATAAAGCTGCAACTTCAAAGTCATTAGGAATAGAGAGAGTCTGTCCTACACGTGAATATCCTTCATATGAAGTGCACTCCAGAGGAAGAATTTAACGATTATAGTAGCAGACTGATGCTCTCAACACCCCTGAAATTCTGGCATGAAGGTCATTCGACAAGGAGTTACTAGAAACAGAGGCACACAGCTCTGCTCAAAGCTCCTCAATAGGTTGTTTCCAGAGGTGAATCTGGTCCTTAGTCTTGTTTCCTTGTCGGGCAAACATCTCTCCTGTCTTATTTTGAATTTAGCACTGTTGCAAACCTCAAATGAGGGAAGTTTAAACAACCGCTGCTTCCAAGAGAAAACAAGGTTGCTGTACTGAGCTAGAAACTGGATTTCTAATTTCAGCTTAGCAACCAATTTGGAAAGTTGAATCCTCTCACCCCAGTAAGTCATGTCCTTCTGCTCAGAGTAAGTGCAAAAGAAGCACACTAACTGCTCATGCAGAGACATAGGGTTGCTACATGTGTCATAAACAAAATGTGCTCTTATTTTGTAGATGTAGCTATTATCCTCTCATAATTTTATACTTTCTTCTCATTTTACTAAGAAGCAGTTAGTTGCCCTGTGGTTTATTTTTTAATCTTCCTAATAATAATGTGTTTAACCCATCATCTAACTCGGTTAAATAGAAGGACTATTCCCTTAGTGAAAAAAGATTAAAAAGAAATATGATCACACTGGGAGAAAAAAAAAAAAAACAGATAAAATTAATCAGGAGAAACTAAATTTTACTAGAAAGATTAGAACACTGTCCCAAGGCAGGCTGTGAATGACCTGAGGACATAAGAGCAAATACATCAAGAAAAATAAATCTTAAACTCTACAAAGTCAGTAACACTAAATTAATAACTCCAAGTAAATTTGTAGTTTTACTATCTAATTCTGACTTGAAATGTTTGGATTAGTAACGAACCTCATACTCAAGCCCACAGTAAAGCAATTGTTAGATACATAGCCTCTTAAAAAGTAGACTCTGTCCCGTTTGGGTCCACAACGAACAATTATCCTGGAACCCTACTTTTTGTATGTACCCTCTAACCTAAGTCACTGCAGGTAGGTTCACAGAACAAGCCAGACATCAAGGAGTTAAGCTTGGAGAAAACAAAGAAAATAAGTCTATTTTCTTTCCAAAATATTATCTAGGTGATTTAAGAGTATATGAGGATCCATATTCATATACCAAGAGCAAGAAATAATCAAAATTTTAACTTCTCCCCCATAATCATATACTAAAAATAGCATGCAAAAATAATTTAAAAAACAAACCTTGATTGAGTCAATATAACATGAACCCTGACTCTCAAAGATGTGTAATATTGTTTAAAAGGAGTTAAATGATATCTGAGAACATATGTATATTTGGAGAACTAACAGAAAATATTTAATACCAGAAGCTTCCTTGCAGTGAGTATATATAGCTGACTGGGATCTTTGAGATCTTTGAATTTTGATCCCAAGAATGCTATATACATTTTCAGTTCTTTTATATTAGATTTTAATCATTAAATAGCACTAACTCAGTTATCACTGAAAATTACTAATATGAGTATATTTAGTAAATACTTTAGCATTGTTGTATCCATACTTTTACTCTAATCCTATACTTCCTAGTCATTCTGTTAAAATAAAAGAATGTTAACCCAGAATTCCCTACACAGACATTGACAATAGGGATACATTATTAATAAAGTAAAAATAAGCTTATACATCTGTTCTCAGAGTCATTACCTGCTGACCTTAAGACCATAATTATTCAGCCTTCAAGCAGCGTCTGTTAACACACAATGTTTGTTAACACACGTAAACATGAGCTTTTCTCAAGTCTGAAGTCTGTTTATTAATGAGTTAAGCCACTAGATTTAAATTCAGATGGAATAATCTCCGTGTGATCTTATCAAACAATTTTAACCTTTAAGATAATCAGTTTCCTCATCTATATGACAGAGAAATTGGTACTTACCTCTTAGGAAAGATCTGGGTATGTAAATGAGATAATAAGTATCAAAGAACTGTTATATTTTCTACTAAATAATATGTGCCTAACAAATCTGTTTCCAGGAAATATATTTTTTGTGTCTCTTTATCATTGTAGGGATTATTAACTTCTTTTATCAGTAGTATATAGGAAGACATAATTAGTCCTAGTAGACATGTCAAAATGTACTCATTGAGTTTTATATTTTGTCATATTTTATAAAACATTCTATTCTAGATGTTCATGTAGAAGCAGATATATTTTTCTTAAGACATTAATTCATATGTTACTTAATACTTTGTTAATAAAAGTGAAAAAATTTTTTTTTCTTTTTGTGGCCGCACTCATGGCATATGGAAGTTCTCAGGCTACGGGTTGAATTAGAGCTTCAGCTGCTGGCCTATGCCACAGCTATAGCATCTCACCTATCAGAGCTGCATAAGTTTCTCATATAAAGTAGAATATTTTGCCAGGACATGATAGGCAGTTAGGATTGTACCATTTTAGGCAAAAGTGTCCTCTCTAAGAAGCTCATAAGAGAAGAGCCTAAATTGGATTCAGTAGATCTGAATGTTAAACTCAGCAAGTCTAAGATGTCAAAGGAAACTAGACTAGCTAGGTTATAGCTTCAATATTTTTGTTTTGGGGGGTGTATTTCAAAGTATATAAGGTAATAAGCTCATGGGAGTAAAATATTAATATTTTATTACTTCAACTAAATACTTTTATTTTTTTTTTTTTAGAGCCTCACCTGCAGCATATGGAGGATCACAGGCTAGTGGTCAAATTAGAGCTGCAGCTGCCGGCCTGCACCACAGCCGCCAGAGCAACACGGGATTGAAGCAAGCTGTGCTGTCTGTGACTTCCCCACAGCTTGTCGCAACTCCAGATCCTTAACCCACTGAGCAAGGCCAAGGATTGAACCTGTATCCTCGTGGAAACCCCAGTGAGCCACAACGGGAACTCTGAAAAATGTCTCTATGACTGATAAAACAATTTTTAATTAAATTACTTTTGAAAAGTCAATTTAGAGAATAACCCTAGGCTCCCATTTTAAAATATCTAATACTATTATTGCTAAATGACTTCTTTGGTTTCTTTGGATGATGTGTCCAGAGCTTATATTACAGGCTCTGATTAAGTTAAAACATCATCATTTATGTTGTTTAATTATATATTTTAGGAGGCAGCTAGGATATAGACTAAGAACATAACTTCTGGATCCAGACTCCTTGGATTGAATATCAACGTGGCCAATGGCTAGTCTGATGTTTTTCAGCAGTTTCTTAAAATTCACTTTCTTTGATTTTGTCTGTGTGAAATAAAGATATTAATAAGACCTATGTCATAAAGTTAACTGAAAATTAAGTAGGTTAAAATATCCAAAAGTGGAATGTAAACCTTTTTAAGAGGTACCAGCCCCTGTCATGTAAATTTTTTCTGATCCCTGTCACCTCCCCATTAGGAAAAATTTATGCCTAAAACAGTATATTTTCAAAAATACAATTAAATAGCAATAACTCTCCATCAAAAGCTATCCAGAAGCACATCTAGAAGTTTACTTTGAAATAAAGGTTTTTTGTTTTGTTTTGTTTTTTATTTGTGCCACAGCATAAACTAGGCCAGGATCCAACCTGATAATGCTAAGTCCTTGACTGCTAGACTACCAGGGAATTCCAATAAACGGATTTTTGATTCAGTGAAAACAGGTTAAACACTTTGGAATTTTACTAATTAAAACTCCTCTCTGGCCACCAGATGTATCTTCTATTGGATTAAGATTAAATGGTGCAAGGCTTCTGACTTCTATCTTGGATAGAAAAAGTGGGGGAGAGTGTCGCTATGGCACAATGGGATCAGCGGCATTTGAGAGCACTGAGACACAGGTTCGAACCCCAGCCCAGCACAGTGGGCTAAGGATCCAGCGTTGCTGCAACTGCAGCTCAGGCCACAACTCCGACTCAGATCTATTCCCTGGCCAGGGAACTCTATATGCCACGGGGTGGCACAAAAGAAAAGGAAAAATGATAACAAAAACCTGGGGAGAAGAATTGTCACATCTACTTTAACTACAAGAACAGCAAATAATACACTAAATCATGAATCCAGAGAGCTGGAGTCACAGAACAATCAACTAGACTAGAATTAAAAGAAATAAAAAAAGTTTCAGAGAAGATTAGAATATGAACGTTAGCCAGACTTTGGCAATAAGAGAATAACAAGGTCTCCAAACAAGTAGATAAAAATAAATCAGTAGTTGTTTTCAATGAATTGCTAAAGGCCAAGTATTAAATAGCATAAAAATATAGATGTCAGCAACATGTACTATGATCATTCCCACTGAGGACAGAGAGTAAACTAGAAATAGGATCGAGTATAAACAAGACTGAAAGGAGTTTCCTTCATGGCTCAGTGGTTCACGAATCCAACTAAGAACCATGAGGTTGAGGGTTTGATCCCTGGCCTTGTTCAGTGGGTTAAGGATCCGGTGTTGCCCTGAGCTGTGGTGTAGGCTGCAGATGCGGCTCAGATCCCGCGTTGCTGTGGCTGTGGTGAAGGCTGACAGCTACAGCTCCTGTTAGACCCCTAGCCTGGGAACCTCCATATGCCGTGGGTGCGGCCCTAGATAAGGCAAAAAGACAAAAAAAAAAAAGAGACTGAAAATCAGAAAGATACTTGAGTATTGTAAGTATTCGAACATATCTATGCTTCTCCTTTACATCTACCATGCTATTTTTCATTAAAATACTGTTGTCTTAGAATAAATAAATTCCAACAGTAAGATTTTATAAAATATTATTACCATAATGGCCACTAGCTATATAAATGTTTTAACTTTGTAGCAAACTCACTAGGAATTAGTGTTTGAAAAACTCAAATATTTTTAAAATCTTTAAATATAACTCTAAAGAGTTTTCCAGAGCAATAATTTATTTTTTATTTTTTTTTTATTTTTATCTTTTTGCCTCTATGTAGAGTAGCTGCCGGCCTTCGCCACAGCCACAGCAACGCGGGATCCGAGCCGCGTCTGCAGCCTTCACCACAGCTCACGGCAACGCTGGATCCTTAACCCACTGAGCAAGGCCAGGGATCGAACCCGCAACCCCATGGTTCTTAGTCGGATTTGTTAACCGCTGAGTCACGCAGGGAACTCCCAGAACAGTAATTTAAAATTTGGTTTTGTGAGGTTTTAGGGGAAAAAAAATGATGACAAAATAGGTTTACAGTAAGCTAGGAGCACTAAACTACTCTCCTTCACCGTTCATCGTTCCCTTCATATTTTCTCTTTGCCTACAAATATTAGATCCTACATTGTAACGCTCCCTTACAAAAATTATTAATACCTTTGACACTGACTTTAATCATATCATGTTGATAAAGCCCTAACTTTAGTTACACTCAGGAAACTACTTTCAAAAAGCTATGTGTTACCTGAAAACATCTCAAAACAGTGTTAACTGGTCTTCTTAAACTCATGACCATCAGCCTTATATTTGTATTCAGCACTAATAAATTATACTAAGTTTCCCTAATAAATTTGCTTTTACATTTTCCATACCTCAAATTACTTTTCCACATAATCTCACTTCTGTTTTCTAATGATAAGCTCATCTTTGATGCTTGACAAATCTGGTGGATACTGAGGATTATTCTCTTCTCCTTTTGGCAGTTCAATGGAGAGCTTTCTTACACGGGCAGCAAAGTCCTTTGTCTTATATCCACATTCCTGGCAAACCAGGCTTTGATCAGAGTCCCCAGAAGGAATGTGCACACTCTCCAGTATTCTTTAGGTTACCTTGAAATATTTTTGTTACTTAGAGAAAACAGAAGTTCTGTAGCCCAGCTTAGGCTAAACTATAAGTATGTTACCCAGTGTAAAACAGGTTTGTTCATCCTCTTGCCGCATTTCTGGCAAAGGTCCACCTACAGCCCATCCAGGACCCTCTCTCTGCTGAAACCCTGGCCTCTCTATGGAACGTTTTTGCCCAGCCTGGGCTATGGAATAATGAGAGTTCGGGAGGTTGAGTGCACTCCATCGTGTTTCTGCTTATAAGATTTCCCCCAATAAATGTTAGGTTATATCTGCTCTTTAAGACAATGTGTTCTTGATGCTCTTCAGTGACATCTTCTTTTTTCTTGGAAAAAACAGAAAAAAAATCTTTTGGAAATTTACTTATCTTTTTTCAAACAAATCTACCAATAGAGGTAGTTTAGCCTAATGCTTAATAGCATGTTTTCTGGAACCTATCTGGTTGACTTTGAATCTCAACTCCCAGTCATCAACTGTGTGATCTTGAGCAAATAATTTTTCTATACCATACCTTGGTTTCCTTATCTGTAAACAACACAGGAATAATACAGTTTTGTAGGGTGTGTGAAGAGTCAGTTAATATATGTAAGCTAATTTCAACAGAGTTTTACATATAATAAACCAGAATTAGTGTTCGTCAAACAAATAATGCCTATCTATAATAAAACCAAAAGTCTCTGTGTTTTCTATGAATACAATGACCGATGGAAGAAGTGGCCCTCTTAAAGGCCAAATCTGTCCATTTGTTCTGGATCAGATCATATTTGGTTTGTAAGAACTTCGTTATTGAACACATTCCTTCCCTCTGCTAGCATCAGTTTTTCTAACTGGATCATTCTGACTAGCATAAAAAATTCTCATTGTCTCTCAGATTAATAAAGATGTTTTCTTATCCCTTATCCTCTCCATCTACCAAGTCAATTATTTTCTGACCTTTACAAATTCATACAAATAGATTAGTTGTGGTAGATTGTATTTCCAAAATTGTCCCTAGCAATATTTCTGGTTTCACTCCAGAGTGCTATGTGGTCTCTCAAGAGGTAGATTATTTCCTCTCTCCTTGAACTCAGTGGGGTTTTGTTATTTCCTCTATAAATAGAATATAAGTGATATTGTGTGACTTCTGAATGTAGGTAATAAACAATGATACAGTTTCACCTGACTCTTTCTTGGGATATTTATCCTGTAGTTTAACCATCCTGCAGTGAGGAAGCCCCGGGTAGATAGAGACCTCAAGTTTAGGGGCTCTGTTCAGCAGCCCCAACTGTCAGCCTCCAGTGAGCATTATCCTCCAAACATGTTGTAAGTAGGCAAAGCTTTAGATAATTCTATTCGTGACCCTTTGAATCCTCCAACTGGAGATCCCGCAGATTATGGAGCAAAGACAAACTATCCCTGTCCAAATTCCTGACCCACAAAATCAATGGATGCAATAAATCTTTGTTTTGTGTCACCGAGTTATGAGGTAATTTGTTATGCAGCCATAATAACTGGAACATTTGTTTATAATAATTAGAGTGATGATACATCAGGGCACAATAATTTCCATTATGAAATTCCAAATTGATGGAGATACTGAAATTAAAAGTTAAAATAAATGAAGAAATCATCTAGAGGTTATGAAATCCATCTAATAGAATTTCTGGAAAAAGACTATGAAAAAAGCAATGCATAAATAAATAGATGAATTAATGAAAAATTAAATAAATAAAGGAATTCTCTAAAGGTGAAGAAAGACTCTTCATTTTACTTGGGATTGGAGATTTCTTCATTATTATTTCCCAAATTATCCAACCTACATAATTAGAGAATACACTAATGGTAATTTCATCCTTTCTAATTTTGTGTTTTAAAAAGTTATTCTAAACTTTCTCATACTCAGAATGAATTAAGCTTATAATATAAATTAAAATAAAAATTCAAAACAAGTATAGTGATGTTTAAAAGGATTTACAGTAGAGTTCTACATAAAATTTATTTTCATTGGAACACTGTCATTTTAGATTGTTATCTGATTGCTGCGAATCTTAAAAAAGTGGAATAAATATAATCATTCTTCCCTTTATGATTCATGAAAGTTGATATATTTATTATGGACATTGATAAGAAAATCAGTTTTAGCTTTCAAAAAGTAAGACATTGTCTATCCAAAATTTATAAACACACTGTAACTTGTTTTCAAAAATTGCTTAAAGTAAATTAAGATGGATTTATATAATTTTCTATTTTCTTTGAATAATACTTTGTATCAACATTTCACTTAATGTTTTGGATGGGATGCTAGAAATTAGATACTTTTTGATACTGACAGATATGTTATTAGTCCTTATTTTTAACCTACATAATTTGATAATCTCCAAAAGTTTAAATTTCACAATTGTGAGAGTGGAAATATCTTCCTATCCTGATATACGAACCATTTCAAGATTTTTCTATCACCCTAATACTTAACATTATTTATAACAGCACTACCTATAACTTGGTGATTTTTAGTATCCCTGTTTGTACACAGCTACATATTTTTTCTGGTTCCCTTTTGTTGTATCTACAGCACAACAACTCTTTGACTTTTTCAGGAACTTCAATCCATTGACCTTCGTTAACATTTTCTTTTTCCACCCATCCCTTCGTGCTCTTTTTTCTCTTTCGTATAATCATCTTTCATGTTCCATGAAATCTATCAATTATCACTTTCACGCATGCTTTCATCTCTCTGGCCTCTTTATTCTTCCATTAAACACACAGGGTAAATACCTCATGCAGGTCAATTTGAACTTTATGTCAATTCTATGTCTACACATGAAGAACAAGGAGGTCCGTATGGCTGGGAAAAAACAAACACCCAAACATGGTGGCTGATCTCATTTTAGACTTTAACCACATCTCTATAGTGACCTTCAGAAACTTCGAACAATTCTACTCCATTTCTCAAGATAATTTATCATCACGTATTATTAGATGACTTCTTCACTTGTTTTCATCTTTACTTAAACTCTCATGTCCCCATTCACTTTCATTTCAGCTATTATCTTGACTCTTATTCCATTGAAAAATAAAAGAGAAGGCTCTCATCTTCATACCACCATATAGAACAACTGTTTATCTCTTTTCTTAGGCTCTACCACCCTCATATTAGAGTGAATAAACTGCCCTATCTCCTTTCAAAATCAAGCCTTCCAATTGTAAATTAAATCTCTTCTTCACTCGTGGGATTTTTGTTCAATGCTTATTTCTTCTCTCTTTGGTTGGATTTCTCTACTTGATCATGCTCGAATAAACAAGGAAATGTATAAAATATTTCTTCTTTAAAAACAAAAAGTTTTTCATCTTATATCAAATCTCAGTTATTGGGATATTCCTGGCTCCTTAGGCTCCACTTCCTCCCATCTGGATGTTTTATAAATCATCAAGAAGACCATAGAATCTATATAGAATGGCATGCTGATTTGTAGAAATTAATATTTATAAAAAAATGTAAATATAGAATGAACTATTAAGTTGTTATTTGCTCTTTAAGCACTGCTTTCATTGTATCCTGAGTTACACATGTGATGTTTTCAATGTTATGCAACTGTGTTTTTCCTTATTTCCATTAATTCTTTCTTAAACATAAGTATATACTAAACTTTGCAAATATATGAGTGTTTTAACATAGCTTTTTGCTATTTACTTCAATTTATTTTTGTTGTAAAAGAGAATGGATTACCTGTGATAATAATTCTCTAAGTTTATTTAGATTTAC
>PVHT020004943.1:8326362-8411013 GCA_004024745.2 Catagonus wagneri | reverse complement strand
CACATGTGATGTTTTCAATGTTATGCAACTGTGTTTTTCCTTATTTCCATTAATTCTTTCTTAAACATAAGTATATACTAAACTTTGCAAATATATGAGTGTTTTAACATAGCTTTTTGCTATTTACTTCAATTTATTTTTGTTGTAAAAGAGAATGGATTACCTGTGATAATAATTCTCTAAGTTTATTTAGATTTACTGTAAGGCCATAATTATTTTTTATACATACTAGTCCATGCACTTTTTAGACAACTGAATATTTTTCCATTGTTCAATGTAGAATTCTATATCCTTGCATTAGGTAAAGATTATTGACTTTGTTATTAATTTTTCAATGTATTTTAAAAATTTTATCTTCTGAGGAAAGATAACAATAGCTGAAAAAAGTATATTGAAATTTCATGTAAGAATGTTAGCTTTTTCAGTATTTTCTTAAAATGCCCTCTATTTTTGTTTTGCTTATTTTGATATAATTTTTAGATATCCATACTTTAAAATTTTGAGAACTCTTAGACAAATTTCAACTTTTTCTCAAAATATTTTTACCATGTTCTCAATGATGCCTTTTATTTGAAGTTATTAGTTTGGGAGTTCTCTTTGTGGCACAGTGGGTTAAGAACCCAGCTAATATCCTTGAGGACTCAGGTTTGATCCCTGGCCTTGATCAGTGAGTTAAGGATCTAGCACTGCTGTGAGCTGTGGTGTAGGTTTTAGACACGGCTCAGATCTGATGTTGTTGTGGCTGTGGTGTAGACTGGCAGCTGCAGCTCCGATCTGACGTCTAGCCTGGGAACTTCCATATGCTGCGGGTGTGGCCCTAAAAAGCTGAAAAAAAGTTATTAGTTTGAAAGTCAAAGTTTTATTTATACTTATTTATTTAGGACATATTACAATGCTGAGTTAATCGTAAAAACTCAAGGCATTTTTGTTAAAGGAAGATTAGACTTACTCATTTTTTTATATTTAGAACACTGACTTTTTATTAATTTTTTCTTTTTCTTTTTTCTTTTTTCCTTTTTTTTCTTTTTAGGGCCACAACCGCACCTATGGAAGTTCTCAGGCAAGGGTCCAGTTGGAGCTGTAGTTACTGGCCTAGGCCACAGCCACAGCAATGAGGGATCCCAATCACGTCTGCAACCTACACCACAGCTCCTGGCAATGCCGGATCCTTAAACCACTGATCTAGGCCAGGGGTCAAAACCCACACCCTCATGGGTACTAGTTGGATTCGTTTCCCTGTACCACAACAGAATTCCCTAGAAGACTGATTTTTAAGTGATTGTGACCTGTTAATCTAAGACAATCATATTTCAAGAAAACACAAGAATGTTGCACAGCATTGAAACACTTAGCCATTGGTGATTAGTCAGAATACCTTATTTCAAAGGTATTGAAATAAGGACAGGTGGATGAATTTGGAGTTAATAGAGGATATTTGTGCTGGGGGTGTAACTGGGGCATTCCGTATTTCAAACTGATTTCTGGCAATGATAGGCATTACAATAAAACTTGCTTTAATTATTAGCTTCTTCTCCCCTACCTTCTGTAACTGGTCTTTTGAATGTTAACTCAGTATATTTTAGGATGTTCTATTTAAGGACCCTAGAGTGACACTTTTAAGATTGCTCTCCATCAGCTGGTTTTGTTCTATTGGTTCTGCTCTACACCCTCACACTATTTTTGTCTATTTTACATATACTTGTATTTCTGGCAAATCCATGTACAGAGAGAAATTCCAGTTAGTTCTTTACTGCCACCTCTTGGAACCTGAACGTTATAATTAGCATGAGTTTAAGTGATGCTTTTTCTAGTTACTCATTTGGAACCAGGAGTGTAAAGTGGACCACTATAAAATCAAAATGCTGTTAGCAGCAACAGGTTTCACTAGTAGTTAATACTTCTAGAAGTGTTGCTAAATTAGCTCATGTGGCTAGAAATAGCTGTATGGAAGTTAGTTTTTCTCACTATATTTAAAATATGTAAAGATTAAACAATTATATCTTAGCCACAATTGAAATACAAAAAAAAACATAGACAACAAACTTTCTAGACTTTTTTAGAAATAAAGGACATTTCATGTCTTACAAATTCTGTCCATATGTGTTATATTAATAAAATGGAAATACTTTTAAATTTTATGTATTTTATCAAACTATAAACGTTAAGTCAATTCATACAAAATATGCTTGTAGCCTATGAAAGTAAAAAGAAATAGAGAATACTAGGATTCACAAAGCACTTAGAGATCGTTTTTAGTTAAATTGACTTTGTTTAGTATAATTTGTATATCATAAATAGCACACTTTAAAACATATTGACCGAAGATTTTTGTAAAATTATGCTTATGAGGTAATTTTTGGACAACCTGGGTTTTATAAAAAACATAGCACATTTCTGAAAAATGAAAATCAGAACAAAATTTAATTGAACTTAGCATATACTTACCAAGCATTTTCAAAAATCACACAGCTACTTAAAAGATAATGTCTTCATTTGTTTATTGTCTGTGACTAGGAAGTAAGGAAAAATGGGTTCATATTCAGCAGATGCTGAGCACTTCGCAATAAGAAAAGGTAACTGGGGAGTTCCCGTTGTGGGGCAGTGGGAACAAATCTGACTAGGAACCATGAGGTTGCGGGTTCGATCCCTGGCCTTGCTCAGTGGTTTAAGGCTCTGGCGTTGCCGTGAGCTGTGGTGTAGGTTGCAGACGCGGTTCGGATCTAGCGATCTAGCGTGGCTGTGGGTGTGGCTGTGGCTGTGGCCATGGCTCGCAGCTGTAGTTCTGGACTGACCCCTAGCCTGGGAAGCTCCATATGCTGTGGGTGCGGCCCTAAAATGGCAAAAGACCAAAAAAAAAAAAAAAAGAGAGAGAAAAAGAAAAGGTAACCAAAGAGGTCATTTTACTTTTAAAATGTGGGCCTCCTTTAAGATAAAATAAATTAGATAAAGTAACATCTGTACTTCCTCACTAATAAGAGTTTGAAAGCAATATGCTCTGAATGTAAAGTTCTTTAGGAGAATGGTTCTCAAACGTTCTTTGATTCAACCATAAGTTGCAAACAGTGGTAAAAATACAAACTCCAAGAGCTCCATTACCTGCTTCTGATTCAGTGGAGATGAGATAGTTATCTTTATGTTAAAACTCCCCAGGTATTAGAGACACAAGTAGCTCTGGAATTAATCTGGAGAAAGAATGAACAGAATGTTTGTCTAAGGGTATGTTATGCATGGTTACATTTCACAGGAATGCAAGTTAACTGAAATAATAAAAATAATTTCAAAAAAGAAATATATCAAGAGACTTGAAATAAATGGCAATTTAACCAAATGTGTTTAGTTTGCTCATGTTTTCAGATCATCATTGTGATCTTCTCTAGGTTTATTTTAAGCTGCTTTGCAGGGAAATGAGCTCTGGATAAATGCTTTCTTATTCTTAACTGATATAACTACTTTCCTTGAAAAAGCTTTCAACATAATTTTCAAATAAACAATGATAGCTAGTCATTATTTGTATGAATCTGTGGCTGATTTGTAATAATCTCATAAATGTAAGTATCACATAAGTTCACCATTAGTCCTCTTAGCCATGAAGGCCTTTGGGAAAATATTTTACTTTTTCCAGTGAATGGTTATAAGAAAAAGACAGCTATTGAAGAGGGTAGCTGGTGTTAGAGAGAGTGTAATTGAAATGTAAGTAATTGAAGCATAACAAAAATCACTGGTAAAGGCTTTTTATCACTTCAGTGAAGAGTTCCGCCTAGCCTTCAATTGCTTCCTATAATTTCTGTTTATAAGCCTTCACTCACTCTCTCGCTCTCTCATAGGAAACATTTGTGATGTCAGAATTACAACCTGAGGTTACAGCACTGTGACATTTTCAAGCTCTTCAAGGTTTGTCAAGCACAGTAATTATATTTACCGGAAGTCTCTCACCTCTCATACTCATGCACCTTAATGATACATTCAGTGGAAATCTGTAAAGTGTGCAGGACTGAAATAAAAGGTCTGTGTTTAAATGCTGACTTTAGGACACAAAGATATGTCTGGGATTTTTTTTTTTTAATCTTTTTGCCTTTATGTAGAGCCGCACCCGCGGCATATGGAGGTTCCCAGGCTAGGGGTCTAACAGGAGCTGTAGCTGCCGGCCTTCGCCACAGCCACAGCAACACGGGATCCGAGCCGTGTCTGCGACCTACACCATAGCTCACTGCAACGGCGGATCCTTAACCCACTGAGCAAGGCCAGAGATCGAACCCGCAACCTCGTGGTTCTTAGTTGGATTCGTTAACCACTGAGCCACAAAGGGAACTCCTGGGATTTTTTAAATAGGTTAATTCCAACATATTTTTTTATGTTTTCGTTTTTTTCTAAACTAGCATGAAACCTAATAAAAGAGTTTTCTGTATAGATTGCTACAGCTCAAATATCTATTTGAAGGCTCTAGTCAGTTAAGCATCTTCTTTAATTGAGTTTTCAAAACTTTCTATATATCATTTTGAAATAGTGTATGTTTTCTATAACTGAACCAATCAGAATTATTTTTATATAATGAAGTTAGAAATAGAGAATTACAAGTACTTCTGACTAAAATTTGTGAAGCTTCGATGCAAAAGATTTTGTTCAGAAATGTTTTGAGACTAGGACGTCTAATATTTTGTTAGAAATTAGAAAATTAATTAGAAAATATTAATACAATTTCATTCAGTTTTTAAATTTGCTTTGAATGGTGTGTATATTGGGAACATAAAAATTTGAAGATGATATTAGAATGAATTATTATTGACACATTAGTAGTAACTAAATCTCAAACATTTTTCTATATCCTTAGATTTTACCTAATGTCTTTTCTTTATACCAGTTTTCCATCCAAGATAATATGGAAACATTTATTACCATCTTGGATGGAAACCTGGTATAAAAAAAAGACATTAGGTAAAAGCTAAGGATTGGTTGTGATTAATTACCTTACTTACATAATATGTTAATATAGGAAAAACTGGATGTGGACTTTATAGGATATATTTATACCATCATTGCAACTTTTCTGTAAAAATAAAACAGATGCTTTGCTCACATTGGCAATTGTGCACTTACCATATTCAAGATCTGAAACAGATAACTCCCTCACTACTGCTTTGTGCTAGAGAATGTAGAATTCTCTTGCCTAACAGCAGATTCTTTAAAGAGATACCTTACTGAGGGTGCAAATCTATAATGACTGAGGGATCATCTACCTCCCCAAAATAGTTGATACCCTCCTTGTCTTGAAATCATTTTATATTTTGTAGTTAAAATATATGATGGTGTATTATACCATCATCAGCTGAGGAAAACATCAAGGTGAATCATTTTGCTCATTTAATAGTAATTGTTTATGTGAAAACATATAGGAAAGCCAGAAGTCAAAGAAATTACATAAGTTTGTTATGAAAAATGAATGAAGATCATAGTCAAAGGTGTGAATAACAATTGACTCATGACTGATAAGGGACAATGAAATTTTGAAACACATAAATTTGGATTATCTAAATGGCCTAGTGAAGCAATTTGTACTTAAATTTTCCTTAGACGGAAAAAGAAAAACAAAATAAAACAAATCAAAATTATAAACAGCCTAAGTATTTTTTAGAAGAAAAGGGAATTCTGAGATCACACAATCTCAGTTAACTCCAACACACATAAATGCTTCCTCTACTTATGCTCCATTAAATTTTTTACCATACTTTTGTTTTCCCATTGAACAAAATCTCTAAATTTTTTAGTCAAATTTTTTTAACATGTGAGTAGTATTTTTCTCTGAATATCTTCCTCTGCCTGGATCTTGCCCTTCCTTGATATAAAGAGAGAAAATATATACTCAAATAGAAGATTATACCAAGTTACAGATCCCACTTTTAGGTGAATTTGCAGTCTGTGAAAATGAATAAAATCATCCTCAAAGATTCAAAAAACCCAGAGAGACTGATAGCTTATGCAAAGCTGTGCAGATATTGATGTGACATTTTGCCAGTATTTGCATCATTTTATTTATTTTTGACATTGTAATAGATAGAGACTCTGAATACAAATGATTTATAAGCCAAATTTCATATCTGAAGTCCTGTGTTTACTGTTTTTTTTTTCCCAAGTCAGTGATTAACTGAGGCCATGTTGAAAGAAAATTTATTTTGTTAGACTCTAAAGGGACTTTTGGGGATGTTAAACATGTTTTCTGTCTTGATTGTGGTAGTGGATGATCCAAAGATACATCTGTCAGAATTAATCAGTGCATTTTTGTATGTAAATTTACCTTAATAAAGTTAATTTTAAACCTTTACAAAATTAGAACAGTCATGACATAGAGTAATAATTATCATTAGCTATTTGATAAGTGATCTGCTAAGTAAGTTCTTAGTTATATGCCACATAATTGATAAAAAATGTCACCCTCGTAGGTGGTGCTGAAGTTCTTTCACATGACTCTCTTAACTGTGAATTGAAGTATAATTTGAAGATAGATTCAAGCTTATGAAAGAAGAGATCATCTATATATTTTGTATATATCTATGGTTAATCTCTCTAGTTTCCAAGAATAGCCATCAATATACTTAATGGAATTCTATTGTTTTGATATTCTCTTTTGAAAATATGTTCTTTTATTAGATAAGCAGAAACAATGATGGTGACACAAAATATTGTTTTCACTGACTTATAAACCAAACATATGGATGATATATTCCACTTCCAGATAAGTTTAGAAAGTAATTATTTAAATAATTTAAACAGAATTATCTACTGTAGAATTTCTAGTCTTTAATATACTCATGTATTTCATTATTCATTAAGAGGAAATATACTATGCAGTGTTTACCTTTTTTGAAAACAATATTTTTTGTGTAGTGTTTATTTGGCTTTCTGTTTTGTGAAATAAATTTTTGGGAAAAACTGATATAAATATTTTCATGTCCCCAAGGCACAGTCATGTTTATATTTTTCTTTGCTGCTGAGGATTGCAGTGAAACTCCCCGATGGCAATTGCTCTCTCCCACTGTAAACACTACTGTCTGGTAAAAAGAACAAAATGTGCTAAGTGGTTTATCAATTTTAGAAGAGCACCCTCTATGGTTTTATAAATGATAGCTTAGATGAATTAAACTAGCTTGAATCCAAATCCTGGTAACTATTCTCGAAAAAGTAATTATTACATATAATCCAAATTTCTAAGTGAACCTCAGCCTTTCCCAATGTATACAAACAATAATCCTATTGCTTCCCGTTTTTCTATAGACATGGTTATCTCCATGTTTTCTCTGAACCAAGACACAAACACACATTGCTGTTTTAGTTTAGAAAGATCAGTAAGTTTATATGCTTTCCTGGATACCTGTGTTTCTATCTAACTTTTCTATGTAATTATAGATACTTTCAGGAGCCTTACCATGAGTAACAACTGTTTATTCCATTATTATTTGTTTTACTCTGAGGTTAACATTTCATCACAACATCTAAAAAAATATCGAATATATATTAGTGTTCCAACAATTATTGCATGATTAGAAGCTGCAATATTTTGAATCTTTTTTTTTTCAGTGAGGGAATTATATATGATTAATGAAGTCTTTCTCCTTGTATTACACTCTTAGAGGATATATAATTGTATCTTTGATGATACAATTATATATTTTGTTTTAGAAAATATTTGCTTGAAATTTAACTAGGCAGACTAACATGTTTCTTGGTCTTAGTTGTGAAAAATGTATTTTATATATTATTCATATATAATATGCTTCATTTATATTATATATAATATAATATTATTCATATATTTTTTTACACATGCATACAAAGAGATGAGGAAAATAAAATTTATTAAGTATTTTAGTCATATAAGGCCATAGCAATAAATAACTGATTCTGATGATCAGAATCAAATGGTTCTATCATTTCTCTACATTAAAAAAAAATAAAAAGAATTCATCTTCTAGCATGGTTAGTTATCCATTACTCTCCACATTTCTAAGTATGATGATTTTGAAAAAAGAAAGAAAAAAACAAACCAATGATCAAACTACAGCTGCCGCAGTTTAATCATATTTTCAGTAGTACAATAAATGATGCAAATTGAATACTCATTGGGTGTTCGAGATTAATACATATGTGTACTTTGATGATGCTCCTGGACACTTAGTCATAATATGCCTTACATTTTCAGAAAAACAAAAGGTCAAAAAATCTCAGTGCTATTTGGGGGGCATTCTGATAGTATACTGGTTTAAATTTAATGTTTGTATTTCTATATAATGAATTGTGTAGAAATAAATGATACATGATTTTTAATCTGTTTCCAAAAATGAATGTAAATCGGCCCTTTAACACCAAATACACTTGAGAATATAAACATTCATACCAGGTTAAAATATTTTTTCAATAAGAAGCTTTTTATATGAATTGTGTAGACTGGCATGATGATTTAAGGTCCCCTTGGTTTACTTGCCTCATACTACCAAGTTGAGAATTTACACTTAGTGATAATTCTATGTTTCAACTTAAGCCACATAAGGTTGAAAAGATAGTATAAACAATTATCTGATGGCTCTTGCCCAGTTTCTCCTATTGTAACATCTTACAATGGCATAGAAGACTTCTCAAAACAAAGAAACTGAAATTGGTTCATGCATCAACTAGGTGGCAACTGCAAGGACTTTGGCAATGCTGCCATCAATTTACTCTCTAAATACGTGTCTTATATACGGCACTCTTTTTCCCATAACCAGGATTTTGCAGTCTAGTTAGTAATCAAGAAGTGGAAATGGGAACAAAGTCACTCACTATACTCCTTGTAATCCACGAGGCAAAATTTTGTTCCCTGTCCCTGCATCTCTGTGACCTTATGTTCTGCTGGTCTAGAAATCTTAGTTCCAATGGGATGTGTGCTTCCTCAAGGAGACATGCAGTGATTCCATTGAATGGGCAATTAAGACAGCCACCTGGCCACTTTGGGCTCCTCAGTCCTCTGAATCAGAAGAAGGAAGTAACAGTAATGGCTTGGGTGATTGTCCCTGGTTATCAGGAGAAAATTGGACTGCTATTACACAACAGAGGTAAGGAAGAGTATGTCTGGAATATAAGGGATCGCTTAGGGCATTTTTCATACTACCTTGTCCGGTAATTAAGGCAGTAGAAAACTATGGTAACCCAATCCAGGCAGGACCATTAATGGACCAGACAGATCCATTTGTAACAAAGATTTGTGTCAACTCAATTAGCAAAGGGGCATGAACAGCTGAGGTGTTTGTTGCCAACCAAGTGAATATGGCATGAGTAGTAGGAAAAGGTAGTTAAAAATACCGGCTACAATGGGATGACAAACTGAGGAAATGAGGGCTGTAGTTCACTAGTTTTTATGAGCAGTTTCTCCTTATTTTGTTAATATATGTGTATAAAATATGTATTTCAAATATATTATTTCCTCTGTTGTTACTTATCATTTAAATGAGATATATTAATAATACTTAAATTTAAATCACATTGTTTAAGTTATAGAATATAAAGAAGGCGGATATCACCCAAGAACTTCATGTCTTTTTCTGGAAAAGGGGTTACTGAGTTGAATTTTTGATAGCTATGTCATTTTAGGTGGAAGAAGGACCTTGTTATTGTCTTTATGTGGAGATTATGTTGAAGGATATGTGTATGAATGCAATGTTGACAAGAAAGAAACTATGATGGTAGTTTTATGTGTCAACTTGACTAGGCTACAGTATCCAGTTATTCTGCTAAACATTATTGATTTAGGTGGTGGTGTGAAGGTATTTTGTGGATGTGGATAACATTCATGATCAGTTGACTTGAAGTAGGTGATCTTCAATAATGATGGGCCTCATCCAGTCAATTCAAAGACCTTACAGAAAAACTGACGTTTCCCTGAGGATGAAGTACAACTGACTTTCCCATTCAAGAAATCATAAGGGAGTTCTTTTTGTAGAGCAGCAGAAATAAATCCAACTCACATCCATGAGGATGCGGGTTCAAGCCCTAGCCTAGCTCAGTGGGTCAGGGATCCTTTGTTGCCGTGAGCTGTGGCAGGTGGCAGACACGGTTTGGATCATGCATTGCTGTGGCTATGGCAAAGGCTAGCAGCTACAGTTCTGATTTGACCCCTAGCCTTGGAACTTCCATATGCCGTGGGGCCAGTATGGCCCTAAAAAAAAAAAAAAATCATAGAATAAGAGTTTCCTTAGCCATTAAAATTCCTGAGAACTTGGTCAGGTTTGTGACTGATTTCTGATCATTTAGGTCCATAGTATATGAAATATCTGGGAAAAAAAAAGAAAGGATCATGAGAGGAAGCTAAAAATGAGGAAATTTTGATCTTATTTTACCACATTCCTGGTATCTTTTACTTTTGTAAAGTGTTAGCATACATTTCGATCAAACTCGGATTTTTAAAAAATAAGCCCTGATTTTTTAGTGAATAATTTCTTTGTTTTCAAGATTGCAATATCAGCTCTTGACTAACAGTCTCACCAGCCTGTCCTACAGTTTTGAACTTGCCAATCTCCAACCCTCAACCTCCACAATCATGTAAGTATGTATATATCCCTTTCTGGCTCTGTTTCTCTGACTCATTTACTCCCAGATTGGAGACCAACACAGTAATTATGTCCCTTAGAAGAATCATATCTTCCTTTCGACCAGTATTCAGTGAGCAATAGAATGACATGTCAATTATTGTATTGTTTCCTACTGAAACTGACTAAATAACCTCTACATTTCTTAGGGAACAAATTGTATCAATGATATCAATAAACTTTTGATTTTATTTTATTTTTGCTTTTTAGGGCCACACCTGTGGCATATGGAGGTTCCCAGGCTAGGGTACGAATTGCAGCTGTAGCCGTTGGCCTACACCAGCCACAGCAACTGGGGATCTGAGCAGCATCTGTGACCTACACCTCATGTCGTGGCAACACCATATCCTTAACCCACTGAGCGAGGCCAGGGATTGAACCTGCAACCTCATGGTTCCTAGTCAGATTCGTTTCCACTGCGCCATGATGGGAACTCCTCAAGAAACTTTTTAAACCACAAGCAAACACATAGCTACTTATACTTGTGCACCTTCCAGTAAACCAAAAATTGCCAATTATAAGCTATAATTCTCAGTTTTCTTACTTTAAATGTTATAATAACAATGTCTCAAAAGTTATTTTGTTATTAATAGTGGTAATATTGTTTATAAAGTGCTTTAAAAGTGCATTCCTTACATGAGATACTATGGGTTAATCTCTACTGGTAAGTATAATGTAACCTTACATAAAAAAGCATAACAATATAAAACTACACAAAATAATATTTAGTTGAATAATGCTGATGAAGTGTGATATGTTTGAGCTGTATTTAGCAAAGGGTAAAAGCAAATAGTCATAATAACCATAAAAAGACAACTTTGAATATACCCCAAAAATGTTTGATAAATAGAGCCTCACACTAGCAGTATGTTAATAATTCAAAGCTATGCAAATAGATTAATTAGGAAAGAGAGTATCAGGACATAAGTTGGTGTCAAAGAGAGTGACTGGAGACATGTGCATCAAGTTGCCAAAAGACAACGGGCTAAGACTCAAAGGACTAATTAAAATTTCCACCCCAAATAAAAGTGGTACTACAGCGGAATGTTAGTCAACCATAGCGAGACTCTCCACAAACAAACACAGAAACAAACAAAAAAATAGAGTGCCCTTGGCCTCATTGTTCTTCACTTAACAAAGAACAAGGTGTCCCTAAGAGAAATGTATTGACTAAACATGCCCCAACCTTTTCATAACTCAATCCTCTTAGGGTGTTAATCTACCAGAACAAGATAAAATAAATACATGTATGTGTTTGTGAATGAAGATTAATGCTAATGAATATAGTGAACATTGTAATTCCATGCGCTTTGCCTAAGCTTTCCTCTCAAAGGAATTGTGCTTGTGGAAATAATTATTCACCAGTGTGATTTAAAACTGAAATATAGCAGATTGTCAACCTGTGGTTAACATGATACTGACAGGTTATCTACCTGAGGAAGATGTATTTTCAAATACTGTAAGACAAATATTTTTGAGAATAGCATTTGAGAGCAAAATATATATTTTTAATACACAGAATCATATAAAAATGGCCACAAACAACAGCCATGTCTTTGCATTTTATATGGTTCTCGTGGTACACATAATTCTCTTGATGAGTACAATTCTTTAAGCAATCCAACTTTTTAAGAAAGATTCTGTATAAAGGGCTTAATCATGATACATTTTGGTGCTAACAGTCCACTACGGAAATGGACATTGTGTAAGTTAATTCAATTTAATAACATTAAAATTGTAAATGTAACTTAATTCAGTTTAATAACATTAAAATTAAAAATGTGTTTGGGGATTTGGCTTCAAAAGAAAATATGATTAATGCATCTAGAAATTCTGATTATGATCAATAATCATATATCTGACAATTGAAGGATATTTTCAACCAAAATATTATACGGCACAGAAATTTACCTATAGATTTCTGATTGTGTGTTCTCTGTTAAAAGACTATATCTTTTCTAAGAGTATTAAATGTTTTTAAAATAAGACGGACAAAGAAAATGTAGATATGACCTGGTTAAGTTGAAGTTATACATAATGGCGATTTAGGTTTAACTTACACTGTAGGAGAAAACACTTTTCATATATCATGGAATCTATAATATTATCTATTTTAAGACATTAATTTAAATATCATTAATACAAGGAAAAAGTGTTTGCAATTAGAACTGTAAATTATCACAGATCTTAATATCCATTATGATTTAACTCATTTTAAAATGTAAAAAAAAGTACATCTTAGAATTGATAAAATATAGTTTTTATTTCTCAAATAAATTAGTTATAAATATTTACAAAGTACCATGAATATCATTGGAGCACATGAACCCCAATTATCTAACTGGAATATTTGTGTTCCTTTCCCTTTTTATTTTCTGAGTTAATGCAGCTTGACTTGTGCTAATGATGCCAAATCTCCTAAGTGTTATGGGTTGAATTGCATCCCCCCAAAAGATGTTGAAGTTCTTACTCCCCAGTACCTGAGTGTAAAATTTTCTTGAAATATTGTCTTTGTAGATGATCAAGTTAAGATGAGGTCATTAGGATGGGCCCTAACCCAATATGACTGTGTCCTTATAAAAATGGGAATTTGGACCCTTGAAACAGATGCACTCAGGGAGAACTCTGCGTGAGGATGAAAGCAGAGATTGCAGTGATGCATCTACATGTCAAAGAATGACAAAGACTGTCAGCAAATCACTAAAGCTAGAAAGACATGGAATAAATTCTCTTATACAGCTCCCAGAAGTAACCAACACTGCTGACAATTTGATTTCAGACTTCTATTCTACCAAACTCTTAGACAATAAATTGTTTAGTCACCCAGTTTTTGGTCCTTTGCTATGGCTGTACTAGAAAATTAACATACTAAGATAGTTTAGAAACATACTAAGATACTTTCGCTAAATATGTTTGGATATGCTTAGAAAAATTGTGCGAATAGCAGAAACAACAGTTATAACTAGGATAGTCCCCACTGTGATGCAGTGAGTTAATGATCTAGTTTGTCTCTATGGCTTTGCTTGTTTGATCCCTGGATGGGTGCATTGGGTTGAGGATCTGGAATTGCCACAGCTGTGGCTTTTAGGCTGCACAGAGCAGAGGCTGCTTAGAGCAGAGGCTCAGATTTGATCCCTCACCCAGAAGCTATCATATGCTGTGCCACAGATACAGCCAAAAAAGGAAAAAATAAGTACAGTAAAATGATGATATTTTTAAAAAACTATAATTTGATTATTATTACTCTTCAGTTAGGCAAGTAACCTAATCAGAACCCCAATGTCTCTACCATTTTTATAGGTTGCCTGCTATTGGCTGATACTCTCCTCTTGCAGTATGATTTTTGTCTTAATGTTATGAATACAGTCTAAGAAATTAATAAAATATTTACTACTACTAAGCAGGCAAATAAAAAATAAAAATCTAAAATCATGTTTCTTTAAATTGACTAATATAGTAAAAATTTTCAGAAATGCCTCATGCAACATACTGGAGCAATTTAATTATTTTAATATGTATGTGTCTTAACACAGATACAGACATATGAAAATAAGTAAAATTTCTATGTGTGTGTTTGTATGTATTTTGTGTTGAGGAAGGTGGGGAGGGCTAGATGTTCTGGTTTCCTTCTCCCGCTTATCTTTACATTTTGGTTTAGTTTGAGTTTTGGTTTTGGTTTCCTTCACAGCACCGACTCTTCATCCTTTCATTAGTTAGCATTAAATATATATATACACACACACAGACACACACACACACACACACACAAACTTAGAGTTAGATGATTTGTGCATTAAAAAAAAAGTAGTGGCTTAAAATTAGTTCATATCTGTTTATACAGAGTACAAGAAGGAATTTCCCTCTCTGTCCTAGGTTCAGTAGGGAAGGAAAAATAGCTTTCTTTCTACTCTTCTGAGTTTTTGGCTGAGACTTCTGTAATAAGGACAGGTTAACCAAAGAAAAACAAATAGAAATTTATTAATGTGTATTAACATATCATGAGAGATACATGGACGATACCCAAGGAGAAATTATTCATTCAAAAGATGGCTTAGAATTTCATCATATATAGCATCTTCAACAAAGAATAAATTTGTGAAGAAAGGACAGTACAGAGGAAAATAGCATTAGGTCTCCAAGGGTTGAGATAAAGGCTAGTTAATTGTTTTGTAGACTCCTCAGGTGCCTTCTCCAGCCTGATAGTTAGTGTCTGATGTGATTTGTGCTCTTTTGGTAGAAATGGGAGGAGGGGTGCCTTTGAAAACCTAGGTCTTTCTTTTAAGCAAATGGAGCAATGCAAAGAGATTTCTTGTATCTTGTCAATTGCCTTCAGCTCAAAACAGTTATGTCAAAAATCACATATTTTGGGGTGGCATATTCAGCTACCCTTCAGTTCAATAGCCCACCCTCTAAAATAAACAATGAGCAAATTAACAGAATAGATATACAACTTTGATTTTTAATAATGCACGCATACGGAGTTTCATAGGGAAAAAAAAAAGAGTAAATACCTAACAAAATGTTGAGATTTGAGAGTTTATTAAAGGTGTGGGGGGTAGAGGAAACTTAGGGGAGGGTAAAAGATTTGTGGAAAGATAAATGGGCCCTTTCTGAGGACTTTTGTTTTTTTTTGTTTTGCTGTAAAAGCTTCATTGTTTCCACCTGGGCCATGGCTTGGGCGCAATTTCCACGGTCCTTAAGCTGCCTAGTGGCTACTGGGAGAGGGTCAGGCTGAAGCCCTGACAGCAGGAAAACATAGAGGCGCCCCCAAAGACCCTCCTCAGTCACTTGCGGCTGAGCCTTTGTTAGGAGAAGCCTACCCCCACCAGCCTGCTGCGAGCAGCCAGGAGAAGTTAGTCATCTACACCTCAGCTCTGGGCAACGCCGGATCCTTAACCCACTGAGCAAGGCCAGGGATCACACCGGATCCCGATATCAGGTGGATTCGTGTAGCCCATCTTCTTGATGAGCTTCACTTGCTCGTCTGGACAGCTGCTCTCCCAGAAGTCTCAGAGCTGGGGTTTGTGCTGGCAGAATCCGGGGCAGGAGATCCACAGGCGCTGGTTCCGCTGCTCCGGGGCCGTGGCGGCCTCCATGCCATCCAGTTTTTTTTTCCCCACGCTCATCTTGGGCCAGCTTCTGTACTTACTGGGAAATTGCGGGGTCACCTCACTGGCTTTTATTTTCAAGATACGCTGGCACCCTGGCGTTTTCGCTCAGCCAGCTCCCAGGAATGGCCTCGGCGCCAGCACCGTGGAGTCGCGGTGGACACAGAAGCGCAGAGAGGGGTAAGTTTAGGCCCGTGGTTGATAGCGGCCTCCACTTGGTGGAATGATTCTTAATAATAATGCACGCATAGGGAGTTTAATAGGGGAAAAAAAAGAGTAAGTACCTAACAAAATGTTGAGATTTTAGAGCTCCTGGCTGGCAATAAGGAATTAAGTACAGAAAACGCGTTGTCTGCTGTCGGAGGCAGAGAAAGGCCTAGAAGATTGCCTGAGGTTGTGACTGGAAGGCAGGTAGGAGGCTAAAAGAGGGGCGTCCCCAGGTCTGTTAGATCCCAATACTGTTGAGGCAAAAGACATCCCAAATATGCAGGGAAACCCAGTGTATTGCCTTTTTCCCTTTCTTTTTTTCTTTCTGTCTCACAGAACCAAGAGTTTTATTACACTGTGGGTGGACTGGAGGCTGTGGGAAGTGGGGGAGCAGGTGGGAGTGTGATATTGGAGGGTCATGGGAGGTGTATGGGGGGTTGCATCTGCTCCGGGGGCCAGGCCAGGTTGGGGTTCTTTTGCGAAACGGGAAGAGGGGGCAGAGGCCAGAATAGCCACTTTTCACTACTCTCACCCACTCCCATGCTGTTTAATAAGCCAAAAGCAACTCTATACAGCACAAATATGTATAAGGAGACCCTTGCCCCAAGCCCTGGACTGTGGAGCTTTGGAGGACAGGGGGGCCTGGGTTGAGACCTTCAACATCTTTTTCTGGGTGCTCTGGCCCCATGTAGAAACCAGGGCCGCTACAATGCTGGGAACTTTGGGACCTCCAGCTGTTGACACCTCCCCAACCCTTGTCAATGGCAACGGCATAAGGCCAGGACAGGCGACTTTGAACAGGAAACAGAATGCCAACTTTCTCTGAAATGTACGTGGGACTCCTGGCTCAGAATTTTTCCTGCTCCTCTCAGGCCTCATAGCCTTGTCAGGAAAAACCGGCCTGAGCTAGAGTAGATGGGACTTAGAATAGTCTGTGCTGAAGTTTGCCTGGGTGTGGTGTGTACTTCTGGTGTCTCCTGAGATACATGAGTTAGTCTTCCTAGGTGGACAGAACTCCTGGGCAGTGGATTTATGGCCATCAAGTTCCCTTGGGAGGACCTGTTTTTAGGCAGATCAAGGGTGACCAGAGAAAGCCTCTCGCTGCATTTACTGTTTTCAAATGCCTTCAGTTCTAAAAAATATATCAAAGTGGCATATTTTGGGATGGTATGTCCTGAATTGCTTCAAGTTAGATCTAGAGAAAATATCAGCGATAAAACAAAGTCCAAAGCAACTTATTAGAAATATCAAGAATTTATAGATGACGACTTGTATAAATACACTCATGATGCCAAGGTTTTTTGTTTCATATCAACATCAATAATTTTAGAGCGCATACCAAAAATCAATATATCATTGGATGTAATTCATTTCAGAAATATCTTTGAATGAATAGAAAAAGCCAGCCACATGCCTCTGCAATAAACTAAAGGATTACATTTCTAACTTTTTCCCTTGACAAGCACAATGGTATGTGTTTATAACGTGCCTTAAAAATGCTGTGTCAAAAATATGCTATAGTTGAACATTTAAAATTTTGTTAGAAAATTTAGAAACCCTTTCAAACTTCGTGGCATTTTTCAAAATTACAAATAATTAGTGTCCCCTCAGAACTGCTTTGGAGGGAGCTCTACTTCCAGAATAGCTGTGTGAGGAGCTCTGTCACACTAATCTCAGAAGAACAGACATAACAGATGAAAATCATAAAAGACATGACCATTTAAAATTTCTGCATATTATCCTGAAAATATACAGCAAGTGAAAAAAGTTTTTTTCTTCTCCCCCAAAAATCTAGATTTCATGTCACTTGGAGTGAAGTTCTTCCCCAGCTCCCAGTTCAGGGCTATGATATCTCTCTGGGACCATCAGGCTACCTGCATATTTTTCTCACTCTTTTTTTTTTTATTAGTCATTGATTTTATTACACTTATAGGTGTACAACAATCATCACAACCCAATTTTATAGCATTTCCATCACAAACCTCCAGTGCATCCCTCCACCCCCCAACCTGTCTCATTTGGAAACCCTATGTTTTTCAAAGTCTGTGAGTCAGTATTTGTTCTACAAAGGAGTTCATTGTGTCCTTCTTTTAGATTCCACATGTAAATGATAGCATATGATGTTGGTGTCTCACTGTCTAACTGACTTTACTTAGCCTGAAAATTTCTGGGTCCATCCATGTTTCTGCAAGTGCCATAATTTCTGTCCTTTTAATGGCTGAGTAATATCCCCTCATGTATATGTACCACATCTTCTTTATCCACTCCTCTGTTGATGGACATTTAGGTTGTTTCCATGCCTTGGCTATTGTATATAGTTCTGCAATAAACATTGGCGTACATATATCTTTTCGAGTCATGGTTTTCTCTAGATAGATGCCCAGGAGTGCGGTTGCTGGATTAAATGGTAATTCTATTTTTAGTTTTCCAAGGAATCTCCATACTGTTTTCCACAGTGGTTGTACCAATTTACATTCCCATCAACAGTTTGATATGGTTCCCTTTTCTCCACACCCTCTGTAGCATTCGTTTCTAGACTTTTTTTTTTGTCTTTTTGCCTTATCTAGGGCCGCGCCCACGGCATGTGGAGGTTCCCAGGCTAGGGGTCTAACAGGAGCTGTATCCACCGGCCTTCACCACAGCCACAGCAGTGCGGGATCCGAGCCGCGTCTGCAACCTTCACCACAGCTCATGGCAACGCCCCATCCTTAACTCACTGAGCAAGGCCAGGGATCGAACCCACAACCTCATGGTTTGTAATTGGATTCGTTAACCACTGAGCCACGAAGAGAACTCCTGTTTGTAGACTTTTTGATAATAGCCATTCTGGCCTGTGTAAGGTGGTACCTCATAGTGGTTTCAATTTGCATTTCTCTAATAATGAGTGATGTTGAACATCTTTTCATGTGCTTTTTGGCCATCTGTATGTCTTCTTTGGAGAACTGTCTGTTTAGATCTTCTGCACATTTTTTGATGGGGTTGTTTTTTGGGTATTGAGCTACAGGAGGTGTTTATAAATTTTGGAGAGTAATCCCTTGTCAGTCGCTTAATTTGCAAATATTTTCTCCCATTCTGTGGGTTGTCTTTTTGTTTTGTTTAGAATTTCTTTTGCTGTGCAGAAACTTTTATGGCTACCAGCATTTTTCAAACTTCCCCGCTACTGCCTATCTAGGGAAGGGTGGATTTGCAGAGGTTAAATGTCAGTCAGGTGCAGCTGATAAACTTAGGACTCCTTTCTTCCATCCATCTTTTATTGTAGGATGAGGTCTCTTACCCTGATGGAGCAGGGTAAGAACAGTTTGGTTCCAGTTTCCCTCACCCTAGCTCCTTTGTAGTGCAGAGATTCCTGAACAAGGCAAGTAAATCAGAGGTAACTACTCCAGTTCACCACCTTCCTTAAAGTGGAGCAGTCATTCCAAGGAATGTGAGACACTGTCTCCACCCCTAGTGCCACAGCAGAACTTCAGAGATTCTTTCTCAAGGACAGGGGCAAGCTATAAGAACAGAGAATGCCAAAACGCTTCTCAAGAGAACTGTCTTCATTTGGAACCTAGTTTGGGAAAGTTCAAGCCTAAGATTCCTACCTTAAAAAAAAAAAATACAAAAAATATAGGAGTTCCCATTATGACCCAGCAACTTAAGAACCTGACTAGTTAAAAAAACAAACAAAAAGAGTTCCCACTGTGGCTCAGCAGTAAGGAACCCAACTAGTATCCATGGGGGTGTGGGTTCAATCCCTGGCCCTGCTCAGTGCGTTAAGGAGCCAGAGTTGCCATGAACCGTGGTGTCATTTGCAGATGCTGCTCAGATCCAGCATTGTTGTGACTGTGGCGTAGGCTGGCAGCTGCAGCCCCGATTCAGCCCCTAGCCTGGGAACTTCTATATGCTTCACCTGCGGCCCTAAAAAGAAAACAGAGTCCAACTAGTATCCATGTGGATGTGGGTTTGATCTCTGATCTCACTCAGTGGCTTAAGGAGCCGGTGTTGCCCTGAGCTGTGGTGTAGGTCACAGATGCGGTTTGGACCTGGCGTGACTGTGGCTATGGCTGTGGTATAGGCTGGCAGCTATGACTCCAACTCAACCCCTAGCCTGGGAACAGTCCTAAAAAGACAAAAACAAAGAAACAGAGTGGAGATTTTTAGTGGCAATCCATTAAGATAAAGCTGGTAAATAAATGAAAGCAGCAAAATCACAAGCCAGCTAGTTTACCAATGAGCATCAGGGAAAGCTAAGAAGCTTCCCGTAGTTAGAACAAAAATGATCTCAAAGTATTGATGCAAAGGGACCTAAATTTAGCTCATGGCCAACAACCTGGTCAGAAACATTAGAGCACTCAGCTGGCAATCAGTGGAGTCTACAGTTGAATGCGATACCAGCAGAAGTGGACAGAGTAACAGAAAGACCAGGCAAAGGTAAAAAGAGAGTTCTGCTAAAACCACTGTCATTTCATTCCACAAGTACTGTGTGCATGCACAAGACTACTCCGAGGCTTGGTATCATGAGAGGCATTATCCTGTAGGGGCAATAGACTTAGCATTAATGTAGTACATCCAAGTCAAAAAATAACAAGCCCCAAGGAGAGAGGTATCAGTGTCCAGAGTCAGATGCCAACATTGCAACTGCTCCTGTGAGACCTTCGACTCACTCTTGACACTCCTTTCTCATTGCTAATGCCAGTCCCTCAGTGATACTGCCACATGTAAATATCATTGCTTCCATGGTAAATAATTTCTGTACCCAATTTTCACCTGCATTCTGAAGGTACTGCTGTTAGTCAAACATGATTTAAATGATTACTTGTAATATTTTTAAGATTTATTTTCCAAATTATTAATTACTTAAGATGAATTTATCAATATGAGGGTGAAGATATAAAAAAACATTACAATATAGTAACCATTATTCCTTCACTTAAACATAAAAAATTCTTTATAAGTACTATTGATGTAACGTATCTCTTTTTATATAATTTCAGTATTACTTAATTATAAAACCCTAAAACGTTGCTGGGTACCACATAATACAGCAAAAGGAGGGCACAGTTCATTAAAAACTCATTATGAAAAAAAAAAAACACAACTGGAAATTTTATATTTATATTCAGTATCTCGATACTTGATATTTGAGAGAGTGGAAGACAGTGACTGCATACTGAAAATATAATTTATAGCCTTGAGAGAATTGGGAGTATTTAAAAATATCAAATCTTTGGAGAATCTTTTATTTATTTATTTTTTTTACCATTTTTTGAAGCTCTTTCTCCAGGCACCAATACCAAAGGATAAAGAAACACAGTTCAAATGACAGCCACTTCACAAGGCTTTTTAAAACTTGTGAAAAATATATTTCAAAGGAAAGAAAAACTCAAGTTATCCCATAAGTATATACCAGTGAGTTCTGTTGTTATTTTTGTTGTTTTGTCAAGTGAGAAGTTTAGGAAGGGAGCCTGAATTGAAATGGGTCACTAGTTTTGGTTATAATTAAAGGGGATTAATAATCAAAATTAAATGAAATTTGAATTTTTAAGTACAACCTATAAACCTCTAAAGCAAAATGTCTTCCTTATTAAAACAGGAATTTAAAAAATGATTACTGATAGCTACTTATGACATTCAGACCCAAACACTCTCTTCCTTTGTATCTTTCCATATTTCTATCCTGGAATGAGTAAAAAGTTTTGGGATATATATATATATATATATATATATATATATATATACACACATATATACACACACACGTGTATATATATGTATTTCATGTACAATTTTAGTGTTTGATAATTTTATTTTTTTAAATGCCATCATTTGTATCACATAGAAACATATAAGCTTTTGAGTAAATTAGTTTCTTCTAGAATTTAATGAAAGCTGTAAGACTCTTGTTCTGGTATTGTAATAAAACAGAAAATTTATACCCACACTAATAAAATAAACATCAACTTGATTAATTCATTTTATAAAACTGAAAATATCTGCCAAGAATAAATATTGTATTTTCTGAGTTGAATTTTTGTTTCAATTCCCACTGAGAAATTATGGTTATTAAATAACCTTAACTCTCGGACTTTTTGGTTTTCTGATCTTGGTTTTAAGATCCTTACAGACTTGTCTTTATTGGGTAATCATAGTTTGAAAGTCTAAAATGAGTAATGAGGGAAATAATTCTGTTTTCAGCTATAACCTATTATGTATTTTTAGCAAATGCCTAGTAGATTACAATTTAAACAAACCCTAACTCTTGATGAAAGATGTGTTCCACTTCTTCTAATGCTGGCTTTGTTTGGTGTGAAAAGTACTAAGACGTCAAATTCCCAAGCTTTAACATACCAGATAGAATAACCTTTATAAGAGTTTTCAGAAGCCAGAAAGAACAACTATATAATCTTGCACTATGTACTTGACTTGCATACCAAACATTGAGTACAAGATTTGATTTCTGCTGTCCCAGCTCCCACTGTGAAATTATATTTATTAAATAACCCACAATAACAGTCCTTGCCACTATTAATATAAAAAAGACTTTCAAAGTGAATCTCTTTAAGCTATATAGTCTTACAACAGAAATAACTTCTAAAAAAGTTATGGTGGGTTCTCTCTCTTAATGTTATTCATAGGACCAGACTATATAACTTTGTTGTTTAAAGTAACAAGTTTCAAAGTACTTTATATTCGGGGAAGTGGCAATGTATAATAGGTGCCCACCATGTGTAATGAGGTGATCAAAATGAATTAAGATGATTGAGTGTTAGGAAAAAAATCATGATAGTATTTCATTTCTCACTTTTGTCCTAATTTTATTGAGATATAATTGACATATAACAATGTATAAGTTTATGGTGTAAAAGAATGATTTGATATATATGTGTAGATTACTAAATGATTACTGTAATTAGTTTCATTAATATCCATCACCTCACTTACATTTTTTTTTCCTGTGATAACTTTAAGATCTACTCTGTTGGAATTCCACTTATGGATCAGTTGTAACAAAACTGACTAGTGAGAGTTCCCTTCGTGGCTCAGTGGTTAACGAATCTGACTAAGAACCATGAGGTTCTGGGTTCGATCCCTGGCCTTGCTCAGTGGGTTAAGGATCCGGCGTTGCCGTGAGCTGTGGTGTAGGTTGCAGACGCGGTTCCAATCCCGTGTTGCTGTGGCTGTGGCGAAGGCTGGCAGCTACAGCTCCTGTTAGACCCCTAGCCTGGGAACCTCCATATGCTGCAGGTGCGGCTCTAGATAAAAATGCAAAAGGACAAAAAAAAAAAAACAAAACTGACTAGTATCAGTCATGGGTTTGATCCCTGAGTCACTCAGTGGGTTAAGGATCCAGCATTGCCTTGAGCTGTGATGTAGGTCACAGTGGCGGCCTGGATCCTACAGCTTAGGCTGGCCGCTACAGCTCCGATTTGACCTCTAACCTGGGAACTGCCATATGTTGGATGTGGCCCTAAATAAGAAAAAAAAAAATCTCTCATAGCAAATAGCAAATATACAAAACATATTTTTAAATAGAACATAAAACTGGAAGTTTGTACCTTTCGATCACCTTCGCCAAATTACCCCACCCTCTACCTCTGGTAACTACAAATCTGATCTCTATTTCTATGACTGCATTTTTGGATTCCACATATAAGGGGTATCATATAATATTTGTCTTTCTCTCTATGACTTAGTTCACGTAACATAACGCCCTCAAAGCCCTATGGTAAACAGTGCCTTAGTGAACACAGGAGTGCAGACATGCCTTCTTTTTTGATTCCTTTTCATTATGGGTTATTACAAGAATTGAGCATAGTTCCCTGTGCCCCCACAGCAAATCCATTTTGTCTATCCATTTTATATATTGTAGGATGTATCTGTCAATCCCGTACTTTTAACTTATCCCTACCCCACCTCTCCTCCCCTGCGGTAACCATAGGTTTGTTTTCCATATCTTTGAGTCTGTATCTGTTTTGTAAGTAAGCTCATACAGTTTTTTAGATTTTATGTATTACTCATTATTTAATATATATCTTTCTCTGACACGTCACTTGGTATTATAATATTTCGGTCCATCCATGTTTGCTGCAAATGGTATTACCTCACTCTTTTTTATTGGTTATATTCCATTGTGTGTGTGTGTACATTTGAGCATCACATGTTTTTTATCCATTCATCTTCAATGACCCTTAGGTTGCTTCCATATCTTGGCTATTGTAGATAGTGCTGCTGTGAACTTTGGGATGCATGTATCTTTTCAAATTAGCTTTTGACTTTTCTGGATATATGCCCAGGAGTGGGATTGATAGATCATATCGTAGTCCTATATTGAGTTTTATAAGGAACCTCCATACTGTTTCCCATAGTGGCTGCATGAATTTATATTCTCACCAACAGTGTAGGAGGTTACCCTTTTCTCCACACATTCTCCAGCATTTATTACGTGGACTGTTTCCACAAATGGTAAAGCTATTCTTTTTTAAGCCAGGCTTTAAAAAAGTTGTAAAGATTGTACAGTTAAATCAAATACAGAATATAGTGAAGTTTGAGAAAAAAAACAGCAAGGAGCATATAACCCTAAGATTAACCTTAATGTAGACCTTGGGTGATAACAATGTGTCAGTGTAGGTTCACCAGGCAACAACTGTGCCACTCTGGTGCCAGGTGCTGATGACAGGAGAGGCTGTTTGTATGGGTTGATGTGGAGGAAAGTGCAAGAAGGAATATATGGAAACTGTATTTTCCACTCAATTTTTCTGTGAATCTAAAATTTATGTCAAAAATAATCTCTATTAAATATCATAAGTAAATATTAAATAAATACAGGACATCAGAAAAATAATGGTAAATCAATGTAACAAATGTCTATCATGTTATAACTAATTTCATAACTCTATAAACTGATACTCAATTATGAGGTACACAAAGCATTGATAATAAGGTAGGGTCAGTCTTAGGAACAATTAATAAGTCAGTGGAGTGTTTCTTCTTACCATCCATTTTTTTTTCCAGTTCATTTATTTCCTGACACTTATTTTGACATTTTGCTCCATAGCTATTTAAGGCTTTCCTGGCACTGCATTGTGTAACAGGTGACACCTAATTCTGCCTTTTGTATAAGGTTCCTATCAATACATACCTGTCTGGCTTCTAATTCTACAGGTCCATGTCTCTAAAGCAAAGCTCATTAATCTGAAAATTTAGCCTGGAAAAGTGTGTTAATGGGTATTAATGGCTTATATATTTTTTCTTCTAAAGTAATATAACTGCTTTTTAGATAGGTTTCTTCTGTGAATATGCAACCATAAATATAAGGTATGATTATAGCAGTAGAAATTTCATGCAGTTAAATAAATGGATTTTTTCTTTCTTTCTTAAGAGCTGAGCCATTTAGCACTTACTCTAATGACGTGTACTTTGGAAATACCTATAAAATACACCTTTGGTGTTGGAAATGTAATGTGGTGACTTTTGAGTTACATCCCAGACTTTGAGACAGTATTCCAAAACGTTGGTCTATGTCAGGTGAATATTCTGGATAGTGAATCCTAACTAGCACTCATCAGGAACTCAGATATCTGTAAGAATATAATGCATGATTCTCTAACAATTTAAGAAAAGCAGAGGAAGACTTGAATTTATTGCATATATGTGTGAATATTATACATTATTTTTCTCAGTAATGTATCAGTCTGTAATTTCTCTAATTACTGTAATTTCTCAGTATTGTATTAGTCCGTATAATATGTTACTATCATATATAGTAGGTTTCTTATGTCCTCTAATTTATTCCCAAAATAATTTAAAACTTATCCCTTGGTGCCAAAAGTAAGTTTATTATCGTTTTCTACTTTTATTTTCTTGTGTTTGTGAAACATATTTCTAGATTTTGTTTTTCTGCATTTAATTTTTAAAATTAAAATGCTTGTGTTTTTGTCTGTCTTTTTTTGGCCACTCCTGCAGCATAATCCACTGGACCACAGAGGAACTTCCAAAATGGTCATTTTTTAATGCTAGGTTCTTCTTATTCATTCATTTTAGTCACAGTTTCCTATTTTGGAATTGAAGGTCAAACTTTTAAAATATAGTCATTATTAATGTGTCTATAATTTTCTCTAACTCTGCAATTCAAAGATTCAGAGATTCCTTTTGCTTCAGATGTAGTCATCAGAGCATCTGTTGCTGTACTTCTCCACTGAGATGACATGTATGTGATGTTCCCTCTGTCACTGAGCTCTACTATGCTTTGATCTGCGGCTTTTGCATGTAACTTCCCACCTCTGTGCTCTTCCACAGGGTTTCCCTGATGGTAAAAGCAGTGGGGTGATTTTCCATCCATCCCATGGCTTCTGAATTAAGTCTTAATTTAAAGTGGAATCTCCTTGCAAGAAGGATTTCTTTGGCAATCAGTTCTTTAGACTTCTTTATCATTTTGGTTTTGCCATGAATACAAGAATTCTTAAATACGGTTGTCTAATTGATCGTTATATAATTGGAGTCTTAAGGTATATGTTCTTGAAATCCTATTTCATTTTATAAAATTTTGGGAAATCGTTTCATGTTTCTTTGTATGGCAGATATTCCTTTTTTTTCTATTTTTTTTTTGTTGTGGTAAAACACACATAAAATATACCATCTTGACCATTTTACCATTGACCATTTTAGTTCAATGGTATTAAATACATTCATAGTGTTGTGTTACTAGCTCCATCCTTTTCTATAACATTTTAATCTTATAAAACTGAATGTTTATATCATTAAACAATAACTTCCCATTCCTCCTCCTCTCAGCCACTGACAACCATCATCTTACTTTCTGTCTCTATGATTTTTAACTCATAGTGGAATCACACAGGATTTGCCTTTTTGTGACTGGTTTATTTCACTTAGCATTATGCCATTAAGTTCACCACGTAGCATATCATAGGATGAATAATATTCCATTGTGTGCGTGAGCGCGCGTGTGTGTGTGTGTGTGTGTGTGTGTGTGTGTGTGTCACATTTTGCTTATAGATTCATCCATCAGTGGACCCTTGGGTTGCTTTCACTCTTTAGCGATTTTGAATAATTCTGCTAGGAACATGTGTAAGTGTCTCTTTGAGAGCCTGTTTTCAATTATTTGGAGTATATACCACAAAGTAGAATTGCTAGATCTTACAGTAGATCTGTTAAGTTTTGAGGAACTAGCATGCTGTTTTCCACAGTGGCTATACCTTTCATATTTCCACCAACAGTGCATAAGGATTCCAATTTCTACATATCCTCACCAACACGTTGTTTTCTGTATTTTTTTCCTTTAAAGAGTGTGAGATCATATCTTATTGCAGTAGCAACTTGCATTTCCTTCACTATTAGTGATACTGAATATTTTCCTTGTGTTTATTGACCCTTTATATTCATTCTTTGGAGAATTTATTCAAGTCCTTTGACCATTTTTGAGTAGAGTTGTCTGCTTTTCTGTCATTGATTTTTTGGAGTTTTCTGTATATTTTCAATATAAATCCTTTATCAAATATATGATTTGCAAATATTTTCCCCATTGTGGGCAATTTTTTATTCTCTTGGTGTATATTGATGCACAGTTTTTTAGGATTGGATAGGATTTTTGGATAGGATTTTCTATTTCAGCCAAAATTTCCATTGAAATTTTCATAGAAATTGTGTTGAATCTGTATGTTGCTTGGGTAGTATTGACATATTAATGATAAAAGTTTTCCAGTCCATGAATAGGAGATGTGTTTGTATTTATTTCTGCCTTTACCTTCTTTCAGCAGTGTTTTACAGTTTTTGTTGTGCGAGTTTTTTACCTCCTTGGTAAGTTCATAAGTATTTTATTCCATTTGATATATTCTAAATTGTATTGTTTTCTTGTTTTTTTTTCAGATTGTTCATTGTTGGTGTACAGAAATAAAATAATTTTATTTGTTGATTTGTATCCTGTTACTTTGCTGAATTCATTTATTCTAATGGTTTTCTTTTTTTGTGGAATATAGAGATTCCTACATATAAGATCATGTAATCTGCAAACAGGGATAGTTGTTATTTCTTTTTTTCCAGTTTGGGTGGATTTTATTTCTTTTTCCTGCCTAGCTGCTCTTGATAGAACTGCTATTACTTAGTTCAATAGAAGTGATGTTAATGGAAGGAAAACTTTCAGTCTTCCCCCTTAAGTGTAATGGCGGTTGGGGGTTTTTCATGGGTGGCTTTTATGTGGAGGTATCTTCTTTCCATTCTTAGTTTGTTGACTTTTTATCGTGAAGGGGTATTCAATTTTCTCAAATGATTTTTCTGGATCAATTAGATAGCCATTTTTTCTCCTTCAGTCTATTAATGTAATATATTGCATTGGATTATTTTATATTAAAGCATTCTTGCATTCTAGGAATATATCTCATTTGTTCATATTATATAGTCTTTTTAATGTGTTGTTGAATTGTTTGTATTTTTTTGAGTATTTTTGTATTAATATTGGTCAGCAGTGTTTAGTTTTTTTCTTCTTGTGATGTTTTCTTCTGGTTTTGGTGTCAACAATGCTAGCTTCATAGTTGGGAACTGTTCCTTCTTGTTGAATTTTCTGGAAGTGTTTAAGCATGATTAGCATTTGTTCTTTAAATGTTTAAAATAATTCACCAGTGAAATCATCTGATGTCTGGTTTTTGTTTAGAAGTTTTTGTACTGATTAAATCTTCTTACCAGTAATAGGTTTGTTCAGATTTTTTGTAGCACTATGATTCAGTCTTGGTAGATTGTGTAATTCTATGAATTAATCCACTTCATCTAGGTCTTCCAATTTTTTGACTTATTGTTGTTCACAGTATTTTTTTATAATCTGTTTTTCTTCTCTAAAATCAGTTGTAATATTCCCCCTTTAATTTCTGATTTTTAATTGAATCTTCTATTTCTTACTTGATCTAGGTAAAGACTCTCAATTTTGTTGAACTTTTAAAGAAAAACTGTTTCTTCTCTATTTTTTATGTAATTCATCTCTGCTTTATCATTTTCTTTCTTTTATTATGCGAGCTTAGGGTTTAGTTTTTTTTCTTTGAATCAAAGTATAAAATTGTTTTTTGGATTTAAGGCCTTATATTTTATGTAAACATTTACAGATATAAATTTCACTTTTAGCACTCCTTTTGCTACATCCTATAATGTTGGGAATTCATCTTTTTATTTTCATTCATCTCAAGATATTTTCTAATTTTCCTTGCAACTTCTTTTTTGGTCTCTTTGTTGTTTAAATGAGCACTGTTTAATTTCCATGTATGTTTTGATGTTCTAGTTTTCTTCTAGCTGTTGACTTCTATTTTCATTCCATTGTGATTGAAAATTATACTTTGTATGGTTTTAGTTTTTCCAAATTTTTAAAGACTTCTTTGCAGTCTGACAAACGGTCTGTCCTGGAAAATATTCCATATGCACTTATGAAATATGTTTATTCTGCTATTGTTGGATGGAGTGCCCTATAGGGCTGTTCAAGAATAATTATGATTTATTCTTATTTAACTATCCCTTTTGCAATAATGTACTTTTTTGTCCCTTATAACTGTTTTTATAGTTAATTTTTCCTTATGTTAGTATAGTCACCCTTACTCTCTCTGGTTGCTATCTGCATGTAATATCTTTTTCTGTCCTATCACTCAAACTAAGCATGTTCTAAGATAGGCAACATGTAGTTGGATCCTACTTTTTATCTATTCAGTCTGTCTTATCTTTTGTTTAGATAATTTAATCTATTTACATTTACTGATAGGGAAGGACTTACTGTTGATATTTACTCATTGTCTTCTCTATATCATAGCTTTTTTTGTCCCTCGTTTCTTTCTTTGACAACTTCCTTTTTGCTTTGTTGATTTTTTGTATTTTTATTTCCTTCTCATGTCCCTTTATGCATATTATATGGGTATTTTAGTTATAGTTACCACCATGTTTTCTTTATGTTTTACCGCATAAAACAACTTAACAATTCATTTCAAGCTGATAACTTAAATTTCATGCAAAACTACTCCTTTATACATCTGCCATCCTGTATGACACCACTTTCATCTGTGTTCTTGGTCAAGCAAGCAAGAAATAAAGCCTTCAACACCCGCCCCCCCTAACAGGCCAGAATATTACAAAAAATTGCTATCCTTTTCCTTCTGTCCCAAGGTAGAAGTTGAGATTTGAGCTGTTTCCTTCTGACCACGTAGAGCTGTAATATGAACAAGGTTGGGAAAGGAGAGCAAAATGCCACAATTTTCCTGCCAGTTTGAGTGCAGCTTTTTCTTTTTGGGTATTCACTGGTTTGCTGCAGCTTAACTGTGTTCTAGTGTTCTCAGAAAGCAATTTGAATCTATAAATTGTTCTTTATTTTGTGTCACATTGCTGACCTTGAGATCTGTAGTGTTTTCATTTAAATACATTTAAAATATGTTTTTACATTTGTCCTTACGTATATGTTTTTTTTTAGCTTTTTTTTGCTTTTTAGGGCTTAAAGATTTTATTTTGATATCATCGTAGATTTACATACATTTGTAAGTAATAAAGAGAAATCCTACATATCCTTCACCCTAGTTACCCTAATAAATGTAACATCCTGCAACTGGAATAATTTTTTAAAATATATCCTTATGTTTCTATTTTCTACATTTTGTGTACACATTTCTGGCATTAATTATAGGTTTATACCTGCTTTAGAATTGGCGAGGAAGAAATGGAGAGAGGTAGAGAAGCCAGTAGAATTGTTAAGCTAGGAATGACATAAAAAGAAGTGCTTATTGCTTGACACTAACATTATAAAATAGAACTTTGAAATGGGACATCACCTTTAAAGTTTTACCTAAAAAAAATGGATTTACAGTTGATCCTTGAACAACACGGGTTTGAACTGCATGGGTCCACTTATACACAGGTATTATTCAATAGTAAATACTGCAGTACTACAAGGTCTTGGTTAGTTGAATCCTTGATACAGAGGTACCACAGATATGTAAGGCCAACTGTAAGTTATATTATTCTTAATAGGAACAAGATAGCTTCTTCATAGTTATCTCCAAATAAATTTGGCAGTGTTAGATAATGGTGTATATGAAGGCGACTATTAAATGATTTTCTGAACTGTTAATTCACCATCACATTTTCCTTTGGCATGAATTAGACCCCAAATTTTCCAGATACTCCCAACTGATGTTAAAGAAATTAGTGGAAATGAAAACTACCAGTAGTGCCATGGAACCTGCGATAATGAGGATTAGTTAGCCTATGCTAGAAGACTGAAAAAAGTGGCTTTGCAGAAAAAGGGTGAGAGCCGACTAGTTTAGAGAATACTTGACAGCTAATGTGAGACTAAATGAGCCACAGATTACATTAGACCTGAATATAGAGATACAGGACCAGAGATTTCACAGTTCAACAGTAAACCTCTGTAGATGTCTTGTGATTGAGATAATTTATACCTCAGTATTTACCACTTCACAGAGCTTTATCACTCCAGTGACTCCACAGCAAAGACCAGGCAACATGAGGAATCTGAGGTTTTCAGGTTCTCTTTTTCTTATGTTGTTTATAGGATACAGAAATCAGTATTCCATACCTCCTTGGAGAGGAGCAGAGAGATGGAGGTACAACTCTGAGAACATAAAAAAGTGCTAAGATCAACCTTTAAAATAATTGTATTTAATGGATTAGAGTAAAATTAAGTATTCTCACTGCCTCCTGAGTTGACCTTAAAGAAAAGATCAGTTGCACATAATGTAAAGAAACTTTTTATTTGCAGATGTGGTATATATCATTGCATGTTTAATCCAGTTCTACACCTGTAGATCTTTTTTTATCCCTTACAGGTTATATGTCCCAATTTGTTCCTTCACTCAGTCCCTCACGTGCTCACTAATTGTTTGACTTTTATTTGTAGAATACTTATTATCTGATGTTCACTTAGGCGAATCATCATATATTCTTCAAAATCAAGTGCCTCTTGGGAGTTACCGTTGTGGCTCAGTGATTACAAAACCCGACTAGTATCCTTGAGGATGTGGGTTTGATATCTGTCCTCACTCAGTGGGTTAAGGATCTAGTGTTGCTGTGAGCTGTGGTATAGGTCACAGATGCAGCTCAGATCTGGCATTGCTGTAGCTGTGGCATAGACCGGCAGCTACATCTCCAAACCAGTTCCACCTCTAGACTGGAAACTTCCATAAGCCACAGGTGTGGCCCTAAAAGCAAAAAACAAGGCAAAACAAAACAAAATAGTGCTTCTCTCTTCCATAAAGACTTTACTACTGACTTCAATCCATAAAAATTTTTCATTTCTCTAAAAATATTGTTTCTGGTTATTGCCATTTATTTAACAGATAATTACCAAAAGCTTCCTTTATTTCACAGTTCTTTTTTCTCTCCCATCTATTTCATATAAAGTATACGTAATAGTGCCTGGTACCTGGTAAGAAAACAATAAATTTTAGAAAGAAGTATTATAGAAAGAAGTATTTTCTTATGAAAAGAAAATAAGACATGTCCAGTGTCATATCTTAGGGATTTTCTGGGTTTCCCATAGTGTCTAGTAGTCTAACTCCACCTAATTAAATAAATATTGTGTCTCATATATTTTCATACATTAATTTTTTACCTAGTTTCACAGAATTTTGAGGAACTGTGAAATGTATGAAATGTGTGAAGTCTTTAAAACTAGGAATTGCTACACAAAACCCGATGTGTTTAGATTTATTTACTGTTTCCACATTAGTATCATCCTTATAAACACTCAAAAGATTCAGGTTATTCGATTACACAGCCATATTGGAAAATTATTTTTTTTAATTATGAAATAAGGGAAAATAATTAACAGGTAATTGAAAAATTCAATTTTGTCAACTTGATGCTAAAGTAGTTAATACAAGCTTTTCCTTTATAGTCTGACTAATGTGTTTTAGGATGTTAGGTACTATCTCGCTTCTTCTCTGTGCAACTGAGAAACCTACATCTGTGGTTACTTCAATGTCAATCTTGGGTGTTTCTGCACAATTAAACATAGTAGCAGAGGAGATAGGTGTGACTGAGAAGAGACAGGAAATGAGGGTAATGGAATTTATGATCCTTTAAATAATGGATATTTCCTACATCATACTTTCTTCCCCTATTTCATACACTGAAAAAAAAAACCATATCACAGCTTCATTACATAAACCCATATGTGTAGATTAAAAACGTAGGCTTACCTACCCTTAATCACCTCGCATGGTAATTATGGAATAAAAAAAATTGATTGACATACTTTGAGATGAGTCATATTCACTTTGGTTTTATTTCTAAATAATCATAAATTTATTTTTTCACAGACAATATTTATAAAAGTGAATAATGTGCGATTTCTAGGAAATATATTGAGTTTGAATCTACTCATCTTACTATGCTGAAGAATTTATTATTTAGTATCAGTTTAATTAAAAGTCAGACTTTTGATTTAGGTCACAAAGTAGGGATTTAAAATTGGATGTTGTTATAAAATGCAAGATAATTTCCCTTCAGTCAATGTTTTCTATTTTTTTACACTTTCTTCAGTTTCATAAGTGGTAGAGATATCAATTATAAATATATTTTAATGATAAATAATTATCTTCAAATACATATATCTCTGTCTGTATATCTGTCTGTCTACATCTGTACTTAGACATTGCTCACCCAAAGTGACACACCACTCCTAAGAAAAAAAATACTTTTTATCTTAAAAAATTTTTAAGGTTTTTTATCTTAAAAATGTTTTTATAGTCAAAAAGGATGTACTTATTCAAGGTATTTTTAAACTCAGTGTGTCTTTTGACATCTTAATAGGAAAACAGATTGATAACTAAAATAATCTTACCTTATGAATTCCTTATTTTTTTCTCTTTGGCAATGAGACCAAAATAGTTAAAGTACATTTTTTAATAAAGGGTTATAAATATTATTTTAAATGAAATTTCAATATTTTAAATACATCCAGGACTGTTCTAGTTAAAGAGATTAGTTCGTCATAGTTGTGCATGTTCATTTTCCACACAATAATTTTTTAAGAAATACGATTAGGATTTGCCCAGCATAAATTATTTATACTCATCTCATTACTTGCTACTTTTGTGGCTGACACGTCTCAATAAATCAACAGTTAATGTAGCACTAAAATTTCTAATGTTCTGATTGCATGTAAATGATTAATATATTCTGCTTTATCTATAATATTTAGATTAAATATAAAATATCTTGATTAGACATGCTTTATTAATATAAGACCAGAAGTATTAATAGGAATGCTTAAATACATGCATTTGGAAAGCATGCTCACTGACATTTAAGAAAGAAATTTCCTACTATAAACGAAAATAGCAGAGAATTTTAAATGCCTTTTTGAGCAATATTAATAATCTGAGCGTTAATTTTTTATATTTCACCTAGGCTCATGCTTTTCATTGAGAAAATGGATTTAATTTGAGAAAGCAAGAGTTAATACAATTGTGAAGAATGTAGAGTTTTATTGTTTTTATTTTTTATTTAAAAAACATATTTTTTATTTTTTGTTATGTACAAGCCAAGCATCTTGGAAAACCGGGAGATGATAAGAGTCCCCACATAATACTTTGCTGGTAGTATAGCATATTACCTAGCCAAATTTGAGTCATGTATTAGAAGCCTTTATTTAGCTCTTGATTCATTTTAAATACCCAATCAAGACTTTTGCCTAGAAGTAATGCTAGAAATAATTGACATTTCTAAGCTAAAATTTGTTTTCAAGTCTGCTCATGAGAGTCTTATTTATAATAATGAACATTCTGGGGGAAAAAAAAATAGCAATACAGAATTAAAAAAAATTAAAAGGTTACCTTCAGCTCCTTACAGCTATTACAGAATATTGGCTATATTACCTATGTTGTATGACACATCCTTGAACCTTACACACCATAGTTTGTACCTCCTACTCTCTGCCTCATATTAACCCTCCCCCCCCTTCTGGTAAACTCTAAGTAGTTCTCTATGAGTCAGCTTCTTTTTTGATATATTCACACATATATATATATATGCACTGATGAAAATAATTCAGGAAATAAATGTATAAACTATTAATATCAGAATAAAGGAGGTTTTTTGAAATTAAATTTAGCATATAACTACTCACTGTGAGTTCCACATTGCTCATGGACTTATCTGTAAATTGAGCTACAAGAGTGAAAAATACAGGATATTAGAGAAGGCTACATCAAAAATGCCCACGGTTTTAAATTCAAGTTAATAGTGTACAACATACTATTAACCTACAGATTGAGGTTAAAGAAACGTTACAAAATTTAAAAACATAATAAGACTTATGTGGTGGGGAGTTTTAATTTGAATATGAGGATCTACTGCTTGGATTCAGTGTTTGGAAAAAAATTATAGGACTAGTTTATCGGAAAATGATTGATGAAGAAATTCATTGAAGAGTTCTTATCATAAGAGATGAGCTAAGGTACAAATAAAAATTTTGGCCTTGGTGAGAAGAATTGATTCTAACTTTTGTACTTGAAGGTACATATTGAACCAGAAGATGGAATGTAAAGCTTCTCATCAGTATATGATGAAGCACCATTAAAAAGTACATGAAAAAAACACTCAACATCACTGATTATTAGAGAAATGCAAATCAAAACTACTATGAGGTACCACCTCACACTAGTCAGTATGGCCATTATTAATAAGTCCACAAATAACAAATGCCAGAGAGGGTGTGGAGAAAAGTGAACTCTCCTGTACTGTTGGTGGGAATGTAAATTGGTACAACCACTATGGAAAACAGTATGGAGGTACTTTAGAAAACCGTACATAGAACTACCATATGACCCAGCAATCCCACTCCTGGACGTATACCCAGATAAAACTTTCCTTGAAAAAGACACATGCACTTGCATGTTCACTGCAGCAGTATTCACAATAGTCAAGACATGGAAACAACCTAAATGTCCACTGACAGATGATTGGATTAAGATGTGGTATATATACACAAAGGAATACTACTCAGCCATAAAAAAGAACCAAATAATGCCATTTGCAGCAACATGGATGGAACTGGAGACTCTCATACTAAGTGAAGTAAGTCAGAAAGAGAAAGACAAATACCATATGGTTTCACTTATATCTGGAATCTAATATAGGGCACAAATGAACCTTTCCCCAGAAAAGAAAATCATGGACATGGAGAACAGACTTGTGGTTGCCAAGAGGGAGGAGGAGGGAGTGAGAGGGACTGGAAATTTGGGGTTAATAAATGCAAACTATAGCCTTTGGAATGGGTAAGCAGTGGGATTCTGCTGTATAGCTTTGGGTACTATGTCTGGTCACTTGTGATGGAGCATGATAATGTGAGAAAAAAGAATGTATACATGTATGGGTCATCTTGCTGTGCAGCAGAAAACTGACAACACTGTAAATCAGCTGTAATGGAAAAAATAAAAATCATTACAAAAAAAAAGTGCTGCCTTCCTAAATTTTTTGAAAAAGGTGCCAGATAAGGTAAATTCTGAAAAAAAAAACACAACTTGTATTTAATTATCTGTACTATTTGTATATCTACACATTTTATACTTTTATATTTTATAATTTTTCAGTTTATTTTCAATCATATGTCTGCTTGATCCAAAATAAGATATTTAGAAAATGTAGATATATATAAAAATCAGTGTAATATTTGATCATAGCATTCACAAAATAATTCATGCAGCATTATTTTCAAAGAATAGAGGAAGTCATAGAAACAGTTTTTTGATGATTGAAGGTTATTTGATATAGTCTCTATTTCTTCTGACTCTTTCTTTTAATCGTCTGCAAAAAAGACTGAATACATATAATGTGTTGAGAAGGAAATCCTGAAAATGGTTTTAAAAAGTTTTCCAGAAACACACTACTCCTATATCTCATCCCTGAGTATATAAGATTTTGTGTTCATTTAGTCATCTCTACAAATACTTTTTTAGCTAAACATTTGTTTGTTTTTGAGAAATTACCCAGGGGGCAGCCCAGATATTGGACTTAAAATCAAAGCATCTATTATAAATATGTTCTCAAAATACAAATACTATAGTATTAGTATAAGCAAAGTATTATCAATAGGTTCAAAGAAACCATATTTACTATTAAAAGGAAAGTGTGATAGTCAAGAAATTAACGATATCAACATAAGATTAAATTCTAAAAATTGAAAAGTTCAGTAACTAAAAGAAAAATTTCACTCTAGGGGCTCATCACAATATTAAAGGTGTCAGGAAGAAAAATTAGCAACCTTGAAGATAGGTCAAAAAAGATTATCAAATCTGAAGAGCAGTAGAAATTTTAAGATAGTTTCTCAGAAATGTGTTGTACACCAGTAAACATGGCAACACACATAATGGATAAATCAGAGAAGAGAGAGAGGTAGAAGAAAAAATATTTGAAGACATAATGACTGAAATCTTTCTAAGTTCAAGGAAATATTAATCTACATATCTAAGAAAGTCAACAAATATCTCAGAGAATAAACATAAGAGATTCACAACTAGGAAACATAAACTGTTGAAAATCAAAGACACTTTTTTTTTCCTGGCTGCACTCACAGCATGTTGAAGTGAACCAGGAATCAAACCTTCACTATAGCAGTGACCTGAGCTACTGCTGTGACAATACCAGTTCCTTCATCTGCTATACCACAAGGGAACTCCAAAAGACAAAATCTTAAAAGCAAGAACAAAACAATTATGTGTAGTGAACCACAGTATGATTAGCACCCAACTTCTCATCAGAAATATTGTGGAATTCCTTTGGGCCCTCACACTGGTAAGTGGTAAAGCTAGTATAGACATTTTGTGGCTGTCATTTAGGGTAGATAAATATAACTTTTCAGGAGTTCAGTCAATATCAAAAAAATGCCTCATTTTCAAACCAAATCTATGTAAGGAGCTTGGCTTGCCTGGATCTGGTTATGAGCCAGAACTTGAGAAAATAGATAAATAATCCATGGGTTAAGTGAAAATACAAAATTTGGTGTAAAAAGTAGCTGGTGATTGATAGTACCTGGTCATGACAGAAATATGTAGGCAGAAACCTCTTTTAGTCATTAGAGTAGATAAATAACATCATCTGGAAAGACTTGGAAGTAGCACGAATGGCCCATAATTGTGTATTTTATTTTTTTATTTTTTATTTTTTTTTACTAAAGCACAATGCACAGCACACAATGCACATGAGCTGGATCATTTCAGTGGTCAGAGTTGTAGCGGTGGTAGTGACTTAATCGTTTACTAACAGAAAATAAAAAAGGAATCTTGAAAGACTTGAGTATCAGCATCGTGTAGGGGAAAACAGGAAGGACAAAGTCAATATAATTTTCAAAAGACTGGGATGTGCTGCAATGCTATCAAATATCAGAGAAAAGCTGAAAAGTGCAAGAAATATTTTAAAATGTTGGCTATTACAACATAGCTAATCAAGAAAGCAGTTTTAGCGCTAGGAATATAATTCAGAATTTAAAGGGAAAGTTTTGAAAGGCTGGGGAGCACATGTAGTCTTAAGAGTAGATAGATTCCTGACTGAAGAAAGGTGGGAAGACTAAAACCAATTTTGAAAGACTTAGTGGAGAAAGTTTGGCAGTTTGTAGGTAAGTACATCTATGGGTCAGAAAGATGTGAGAGTGAAATAATTTGCTGTAAGAAAATCATGAAAAAAAATAGAACAGTTGCAGGAATGATGAAGACCAGCTTAAGGGGCATTTTAAATTCTTAGAAAGTAGTATAGACAACAGTTCTTTGTTAAGACTTTTTAGGAAAGAGTAAAGAAACAGAAAAATCTGACTTTTTATTAAAAGAAATGTAAGTACTCTTTAATATAAAAATTACTATTAATAGAACATTTAGATTGCATTAATCTAAGTATCTTTGGACTATATGGGAATATATTTCTCAAGAATAAGATAGTGAAAATCATCTGGCTTCTAGTATTATGGTTTGTAATAGCTCCCCAAATGGGCAGTAATAGCTGAAAATTTTTCTCTACATCCTGCTATTATTTAAATGCACACTGGTAATTGGGTAAATTATGGACATTTACTTAGAGTCCACATTGGATTAATACCAGATTGTACTATTTGACCTAGAAATTTTAAAGATATCATTAAAGTGACTTGTACTTTTGAAGTTGTGATGGGTGAGCAGGAATATGTCTGTCAAATCAAAATCATTCTGTAGACATATTCTATCTGTGACACATGCAAAGCTCAAGTCCCGGATTTGGGTCTTGAACATCGAGATGTACACTTTGCATTTTCAGCATCTTGTTATTTTGACAGTGTGTCTGGGACAGCTGGGATACACCAGCTGTAATGGGAGTTGTGAATGTTGGCAGTGTAAGCACCCAAACATGTAACTCCAGAAAACTTTCTTGGATCATAATAGTCTGAGAATTCCAGCAGGTTATGACTCACCAATTAGAGAGTTTGCTTTATAAGTAAAGAAAATATACTTTTATAACTAAGGAAAATATAACACTGGTATAATATTGCTATTCTGGATAAATCTTACTGTGAACCGTATGGGTACTCATAATTTTATATATACATATTAAATATATACGTATCAAATATAAATGTAGGAAACTACTAGAGCAAACATGACACTGAATACCTGAACTCCCAAGAGAATATTCTGATTCTTTTATTAGACTTCAGCGTCATGTTAACTGACATTTTGCATCCATTTTATTTGCTGCAAACAATGAGGAGTATAAAATTGAGGGGTAATGAATTCCTTTTGGCTTCTCCTCCCCATGTATGCCTTCCATGCTTTTCCTGTTGCTTCCTGAATATTCTCCAGTGCCTAAGTGCTGCCTCCTCACCTTTCTCCTTCTAAGAAGTCTCCATCCAAGCTAGTCTTCTACAACCAGTCCTTATTTCCCAATCCCCTCTTCTCCTCACCAGAGTTTTAATTCCTTATCTTAACTAAGATTCATTTAATTAAACATAAATATATGTTAAATAAAATGAAGGCCAGTCACATGCATTTCAGTAAGACCAACCTCCCTGAAATAATCATAGTGAGAAAGTCTGTATTCCTGTGAGGAAGGTGAGCATTCCATGGTGATAGCGTGATTTGTATTTATGCAAACAGTGAAGCAAAGCCTGCATTTCATGTTTTTTTACCTGTTTATGCTAGCATGTTTCATGTAGGACTAAAGCATTACATATCTAAAATAACCCAATCCCAATTGTGGAATAGTACTGTATTGCCTTTACTGTACTTCTGACTTTTCTTCTTTGCTGTATATGTTCTTGGAAAAGTCTCCAGGCTTTACTCTTTGCAAAGCCTTTTCTGGACTTTTCTCCACTTTCCCAAGAGGAGGAAATTCGCTTCTGTTTTGTGTTCCAGCTTTTAGTGAGGTACAGACCTAGGGTGTTTTCCAATAATACCTGCTTAATGAAGAAAGTGAATTTACCTGAGTGACTGACATACTTAAGAGGACTTTTTAAAATCTCTGAAGAAAATGTTTACAACTTTGTCAGGAACCCAGCTGAGCTGGAGAGAGCTAAATTCTTAGGTATATAAGTAGCTGATCAAAGCCACAAAATCATCATGAAAGTGACTATCAAACCTAAGTTATTACTTACTAGGTAGTCTAAGCTAGATGCTAAAACCAGAGGTTGTGCCTATTTGCCCATGACCCATTACCCGCTTCCCCTCAACATAGCAGGTGCACCAGGTGAAGGGCAGGTGCATTATCAGGTCACCGTCCAGGAAACTCTGAACAAAAGACTGGTAGTTTTATGGACCTCAGGGTAGGGGTAAGGAGAGAGTAGAGGCTAAGAGTATAAAACTACTAAGTCAGAGAGGGGGGAAAGTATCTTAAACGCTTTCCCTTCCTCCCTCCACCTCATAAAAATGCCTTTGTAGATCCCAAGTAAAGAGACCTGGGAATGAAAGTGCCTGGGCCAAGAATGCAAATAGGGATATCTTTGGCCACACAGGAAGGCCATAAATCCTTGACTCCAAACTCTCCTTGAGACTCTAATGCTCTGAGTGTGTACTGCGTCTGATGTGGGCATGTACAGCTTCCCCCAAGAATCCTATCAGGTAAAGCCCCTGTGTAGTCTATGATCAGGGCTGAAAAACCACACATATGTTTTTAACTGGTATTCAGGCTCCCCGAACTTAAAGTGAATTATTAAAAATCTGTGTAAATTCCTTAGGCATTGTTAATTTGAGTTTTGCCTGTCTTTAACCTTTCTCCTCTGTAGAGAAAATTATAAAACTCTTTGTTTTCTATGAACATTTTTCTCTACAGATATACAAGGCATATGACATATTTTTCAAACAAACAATGTACATGTTTCTCCCTATGAAAGCAGCTTAGGTAAATAGCATCCAGAATCTTTTAAGACACTTTAAGGAAATGAAGAAAACCTTGTTTTATAGAATTGCAACTCTGTGTTCAGTAGCAAACCACTTTCTCTTTTAATGGTCCTTATTTATACCAAAACACAAGCAATGTTTGTTTATCTAGGCATGACACCTCTCATAATCTCTCTTCTCCCTAATTTTGAAAATGAAATATAACACTTCCTTTATAAATCCATTATATAGAAAAATGGTACTGCATTCTTAAAGAGTAGAAGAAAGCAATTAGACATGTACTGCTTTAAATATTTTGTGGAGCATCTGGAATAAGGACAGGATTAGTTACTCTTCTCAATTTTCTCTCAAGATAATGCACAGCGTCCACCTAATAAGTAGTCATGAATGCATAAATGAATAAATGAATCTCCTTCTTTTCGCTGGTTTTGGTACCAATCACAAATCTTTCCAGGAATGACTTTTGCACTGACATCCAGTGCTGTTACCGTAAAATTCTGCATGTTCTTCTTCCACTCCCTGCTTGGGTTGTAGTTGCAAATACCGTATCCTGTGAAAAAGAGAAAGGAGACTTGGCAGTTATACAAAAAGCTAGTATGTAGCACACAGACTGTTTCCACACATGAGGAATCTTTTATATTATTAAAACATGTATATAGAGGAAGATGGCTCTAGAGTTGAATCTCAGCTGTATCATTTTAGTTTTGCTGCACAGGGTTTTTGACACAGTCTATTCAAAAACCTCCATATGTACAGCAAGGTGATGGTAGTTGATATATGGGATTGCATATGTGAAATTTGCTAGAGTAGATCTTAAGCATGCTTACAAAAAAATAGGTACTATGTGGTAATGGATACGTTAACTTATTAATCATTTCACAGTGTTACATGATATATATCAAATAATCACATGTACATGTTAAATATATATGTTTTTACTTGTTAATTTTCCCTCAATAGAGCCAGAGAAAAATAAGGGAAAGTGAGTGTGGAATATGTAGAAATTCTCCCACCTCCATGTCTATGCTGATTCTCCTGATGTAACAGGTATAGAGTTCCATGGGGGGAAGTGGCATAGATTGAGTCTGCACTTCCTTTGGCTTTAGACTTTTCTTATACCATTGCAGTTAGTGATTAAAGGCTTAACTCTAATTTTTGGCTCATTGTTTTAATTGGCTGCTCTGATACCTAGCAGCTTAGCTCTTCAAGCTCCATTGAGCACCTGACAGTAATCACAGGAATATTGAAAATCTCCTTTGTGCCAGGTCAAAGCTATTTTATCTCCTTCAATACTCACACCCTTAGAATCAGATTTATCCTTTCTGTCACGTTGTTCTACAGCTGGATCTACTCAACACCACAAGATGCCTAAAGATTCAAGGGCACCTGAATAATATTTGATCTTCTGGTTTTGAGGCTATGTCTGTGTTATCGTACCCTTCCTGAATTTAAGTCTTAATCATAGGCAGTGTTCACAGCTTTGTTCAGTCTTATTTCATTGGTGAGAAGTCCTATCCCAGTGTCTTGTAATGAGCCTCCATGATATTTTAAACATTTCTTATTCCTTTTATCATGAAGGCATCTAGTTCTTGGCTACTTTTGATTTTGGTCTGTCAGCCCAGTGGCTCTAAGCTTCATTTTAACTTGCTTGTATTTATTTCTGATTTTGGTGGAGGTATTTTTCTTGATTCTGAAAATGGATATGTCTTATTAATTTTCTGTTACATTTTATTTTTTCATTGGAATGTAAACTTATATTTATTTGTCAGTATTTTTTCTTTTTTATGTTTAACAATGATTATTTTTTATTGTAGTTTTCAGAAATACAACCTCTGTATAAGTGAAGTTTTGAGTTGAGAATTAAAAGCAACCAATACATTTTACACATAGAATGTAATTAAGAAGAATAGTTAAGCAATATTTTGGATTAAACAGTTGTGCCTTTATTCTGATTATATGACTATAAATGTCATTTTTTTTTTGCCTTTTATCATTTTAGGGCCGTACCCGTGGCATGTGGAGGTTCCCAGGCTAGGGGTCTAATCGGAGCTGTAGCCGCCGGCCAAAGCCACGGCCACAGCAACGTAGGATCCGAGCCGACCTACACCACAGCTCACCACAACACCGGATCCTTAACCCACTGAGCAAGGCCAGGGATCGAACCCGCAACTTCATGGTTCCTAGTAGGATTCGTTAACCGCTGTGCCATGACGGGAACTCCTATAAATATCAGTTTTCAATATCACTCGCCTATATTTTCTCTCTTTCCATCCTCCTACAATCAATTAATGTAATTTTTACTAAAAGCTGTTATTATTCAAATATACCTTTCTAGATTTTATTAATTTGAGTTTAATAACAAGTCTTTGGAGAAAATATGGAATTTTAGAATTAGAAGGGACCTTCATATACGTTATGGTCAGCAGACTTTCTTACGGATTGTTTTATTTAATTTCTGCTGGTTCTATTATCCTCATATTCCTACAGTTAATTACTCTCTAGTACACTTCGATCAAGTGCGTTTCCAACAAAATACAAGCATTTAATTAGAGAAAAAATAAGTAAACATTTTACATTTTAATGCTACACATTATTTTGAATTCCCAGACAGATTAAACTGTATATATAAAAGATTGTAGTGCTACTTTTTTTAAACTCAAAATTCTTCAATGTCAGTTTTTGATAATATTTAAATAGATAATATAAAAGTAAATTGAGCTTTAAAAATTCTTAGGGCCCTATGCTCAGTAAAAGAAGTCAGACATAAAAAAATACATACTTATGATTTCATTTATATGAACTGACCAGAAAAGACAAATCTTACAGAGACAGAAAGTATAGTAATAGTTATCTAGGGAGAGGGGCAGGTATAAGTTTTCTTTTTTAGATATGGGAATTTTTTTAAATTTGATTTTTGTAATATGTAATGATGGTTTTAGAATTCTGTAAATACATTAAATTCACTGAGTTTTCAAAACATGGTTTTTTTGATAGAAAAGCTTGATATAAAATTGTTTGACATAAAAAAAGAAAACATCGGAGTTCCCGTCGTGACTCAGTGGTTAACGAATCCGACTAGAAACTATGTGGTTGCTGGTTCGATCCCTGGTCTTGTTCAGTGGGTTAAGGATCCGGCGTTGCCATGAGCTGAGGTGTAGGTTGCAGACGTGGCTCTGATCCCGTGTTGCTGTGGCTGTGGCGAAGGTGGGCAGCTACAGCTCCTGTTAGACCCCTAGCCTGGGAACCTCCATATGCTGCAGGTGCGGCGCTACATAAAGGCAAAAAGACAAAAAAAAAAAAAAAAAGGAAACGTGGTCTGTGACTTGTATTCAAGTCACAGCTTCACCACCACTTGGCTCTTTAACATTGATCAACTTATTTAACTTCTCTGCACCTTAGTTTTTCCTTTCTATGAAATGGAGGTAATAGTACCTGCCCCACAGTGTTGAATTAGAGTTAACTGAGATAAAGTAGGTAAAACATGTTGGCATTTTTTCTAACAAAAAATAAGGATTTAGTTAATGGTACAGAATCTGCTTGAGATATTTTTAGAAAATTGGCCTCTTGGACCTGAATCATTATTTTTTCTGTACTAAGGGAGCTAGAACTACCCTGACTCCATTAAATCTTGCATAATGTATTTCTCAAGTGCCAGCATTCTTTTCTCAGTTTAAAAAAAAAATAAAAAGCAAAACAAAACTTCTTCTGTGTCTTTAAGATCGAAATTGCAGACCAGACTGAATATTATCACAAGGAGGTTGGTATTTAGTGTCCTTTGTTGCTATTGTTGAAGTCAAAAGCTTATAGAAAGGAGGTAGCAGTAGATCCTATAAAACTTGACTATGATTTGATTTGTTTAATGCATTTGCACACCTCTTTGTGAATACATTTGATGGAAAAATTGCAAGAGAAATGAAAAGTGCTGAGGCTCAAGTTTAAAAATTTTGTTTCTCTTGGGCTAACAGGCATAGTTAATTTCAACTATTGGCAGTAAACAACTCCAACATAAGGGCTATTTAGCTGCATTATTTTAACAAAGCTAATGGGATGACAGAGTCTATGGCTCCAACTTGTTGAAAAAAAAAAGGACTGAAGCCATAAATACTAAAAAAGTCTAACTGAGCGCTAAGGATTAATGAGATATAAATGCAATTCAAAGGAACAAAACTTCATAGCCTGTTTAACTTGATGTGATTTTACTAAATATTCCATTACATTTGAAAGTAAGGCATTAGATAGTCTTTGTCTCCATACCTATGTGTCTTTGAATTACAAATGAAGAAATATATTCAATTGTAAAGTCTCAGAATGTTCTAATGTGGAGAGTGATACTCTTTTCCCTTGATGTTTCCACTACTGTTTCTCTTACAAAAACCCAAAGAGGTTTTGTAATACAGACACTAAATTGATTCAGATATGGTAATATTGCCTTTCAATATTTTTTATCCTTTGTGTACTCAAAAATATTAAAAATCAAACACTTCTGAGCACTTTTTTCCTTACTCCCACAATGATACTTTAAACTGTTCTGTGGCTTCTAGGCAAGGTAATGTTGTGGCTGCTTCATGCCATAGCCTTAGGCTGCAAATGCTCTGAGTCTTCCAACTGAGTCCTCCAGTTTTATCCTTCAAAATTGTTCAAACTGTCTCAGTGCTTTGTTGAACAGCAGCTCCTGCTCTCACACTCTGTGTCAGCCATGTGAGCCTCCCCAATAATTAACAGTCCTACAACTTTTAAAATAGCACATTGACTATGACACTTGGGATATGCAGATCTTATTTTAAGTATAAACACTTCTGCTAAAGTTCTTCCAAAGACTGAAAGGAGTCAGAATTCAAAAATCAAACAGTTAAGAAAAAAAAGACTAAATTCATTATTGATTGCATACTATCCTATAACTGATATCAGTTTGATGAGCAAAAATCATCTATATTTGAACATTATTGATATTTTTTTCTGAATATATTTTACAGGGTTCACTTTTTGGAGTATTGCATTGGGATATTACCTTTTAGATTTTCATTTCTCAGACCATTTAGAATACTGGGTTTGCATATTGCCTTAAAATAAATGCATAAGATAGAGACAGAAGAATTTCCTTTACCATCAGTGTGCATATGGTGGTGGCAATGAATATAAAAATGAATATTTATTAATATTTAAAATATTATTCTAAAACAGTTTTAGGTTTGTAACACATTTGAGAGGAAGGCACAGAGATCACCTTTGTAACCCTATTCCCATGATTGCATAGCCTCCCCAGTTATCCAAATACTCACCAGAATGGCACATTTTTACTGTTTTTACAACTTTACATTGACATATTGTAATCACTCAAAGTCCATAGTTTAACTTAGGATTCACTCTTGGTGTTATATATTCTATAAATTTTGGCAAATGTCTAATGGCATATATGCATCATTATAATTTCACAGTGTTTCCAGTGATCTAAAAATCCTATACTCTGTCTATTCATTTTCCCCAGTGTTTACTTTCTACCAGACTGTAAACTATTAATTTTCAATGAACTGTCTAATTTAAACCTTATAGCAAACTACTAGCTGCAGTTAATGGGGCTTTTTTTTGATTGGGAAGTTGGAGTTGGTTTGGGAGAAATTGTAGGAGCAAAGGATAAAATATGATGGGGCTGTTATCAGACTCTATGGCCTCCTTATGTTTTTCCTCTGGGCAAGGAGAATTAAATAATGGATGCTAGGAGAAAATAATTAAGCAGTCACAGAAGAGAAGCAAATTTAAGTGCATAAAAAAATAGTAACCTGAATTTTGGATTTCTGATGATTTTCTAATTTCTGACAGGAAGGCTCTATTGTACTTGACTTACACAAGATATTTGAGCATATGCTTTCCTTCCTTATATTAGCTTGAATTCAGTTATTTATAGTCCATAAAACTTTGAATGAAGCTAATATTTTCATTGGCTATTTTATAAATACATAAAATAATAAATCCAATTCTTCTCCCATCATTCCAAGTTACTAAACTTTGTGTCTTAATGTAAGTTTCAGTTAGCCCAACCAAGAGCTATGATGAGAACAACAAAATCAAAATGGTCAATATACCTAGAATATATTCATTTTTCATTTCTTTTCTTTTTTTCCTCTTTTTATAGCATATGGGCGTTCCCAGTCTAGAGGTCAAATCAGAGCTGCAACTGCCAGCCTACACCACAACCACAGCAACACCAAATCCAGACTGCATCTGCAATCTACACCACAGCTCATGGCAGTGACAGAACCTTAACCCACTGAGTGTGGCCAAGGATCTAACTAGCATCCTCATTGATACTAGTCAGATTCCTAACCCCCTGAGCCACAATGGGAACTCCTCATTGTTCATTTCTTAATGCACTGGGGATCTTGAATAAATCACTTACTACTTTTTTATGTTAGCTTCTGAACCTGTACATGTAGGGAAAATTATATAAGTATTTTCAGTTGTATCTAGACTTGTCAGATAAATACACAGAGATGTTTTAAGGATTACCTAAAGGGGCTAAATGTATGAGGGGAGTGAGTAGGTAGGGCCTTTTGTCATTTGCAAAGCCCTATTTTTTTCTTTTTTTTTGGTCTTTTTGCCTTATCTAGGGCCGCACCTGCGGCATGTGGAGGTTCCCAGGCTAGGGGTCTAACAGGAGCTGTAGCTGCCGACCGACACCACAGCCACATCAACGCGGGATCCAAGCCGCGTTGCAACCTACACCTCAGCTCATGGCAACGCCGGATCCTTAACCCACTGAGCAAGGCCAGGGATCGAACGCACAGCCTCATGGTTCCTAGTCAGATTTGTTAACCACTGAGCCACGACGGGAACTCCTGCCAAGCCCTATTTTTATACACACATTTACATGCATTCACACAGTCTCTCTTTCACATATACACATAAACTTACATATAAACATATTTATAAATTCTTTGTGAAAAATATTCCATTACTTTAATGAAATTTAAAAATCAGTGACCTTGTACATCTAAATTTTTTTATTAATATGCTAGGATATTAAGAACATGGATGTAATCAAGTGCTGTGTTTATATAACCCACATGATTGGGAAAGAAAAGTTTTAAGGAACAAAACAGAGGCTAATCCTAGCCAGTGGGAATCTTTTAAGTCTAAATCTCTTTATTTCAGTTAGGAATAGGCCTTGAAATTAGAAACAGAAATCGAGGAATAGCTAGAGGGCTTGTTTAGGTCATAAAGAAGTATACACTATCTTAAGATCTGTGACCAGAAGTAGTTCTGAAAATAGAAAGTGTTCTGTTTCTCTTGGCTGCAGTACATTTTTCTTACAGCTGAGATGCGGAGTTATTACCTATCCATGAAAATGTATAATTTACTTTTTTTTCATAGGTTTTAAGAGGCAGTGCAGATAATGATAAAGTAAAAGTAGCTGTAGTGAGTATTTCAGAGTTAAGATAGCAAGTGCTTCTATAAGATAATTGGATACTGAATAGCAAGGTTTTAGTTTCCCCTTTTAAACTTAACACTATTAAAAATAATACATACAATAGGTAGAACAATAAGAATGACATAGGTCATTAGAAAGAATTATCCAAAGGGAAAAAAATAGTATGAGGAGATAACATAATGGAAGGCAGAAGAATAGAAAGCTCCAAGAATCAGTCCCTCCCCAAAACATCTATTGAGTTGGCAATAACTGTCTGAAGAAAATTAAGAGAATGAGAAGACAAGCTATAGACTGAGAGAAAATATTTACAGAAGATTCTTGTGATAAAGGACTGTTATCCAAAATATACAAAAAACTCTTAAAACTTAACAGTAAGAGAACAACCTAATTAAGAAATAAACCAAAGACCTAACAGACACCTCACCAAAAAAGATATATAGCTGGCAAATAAGCATATGAAAAGATATTCCACATCTTACGACATAAGAGAAATGTAAATTAAAACAAGAGATGTTGCTATATACCTAATAGAATGGCCCAAATACAGAATACTGATAACACAAAATACTGTCAAAGATATGGAGCAACAGGAAACTCTCCTTCATTGCTGGTGGAATGCACTATGGTATAGCCACTCTGGAAGAGAGTTTGGAAGGTTTTTTTAAAATTTTTTCCTTACGAAATTCAACATGCACTTACCTTACAATCCAGGACACATTCTTCTTGATAGTTTTATCCAAAAGAATTTGAAACATATGTCCGCACAGGAACTTACACATAGATGTTTATAGCAGCTTTATTTATGATTGACAAAACTTGGAAGCAACTAAAGTTATCCTTCATAGATTAATGGATAAACCTAAACTGTAGCACATCCAGGCAATGGAATATTCATTAGTTAAAGAAAATGAACTAACAAGGAAAAGATATGAAAGAATCTTAAATGCTTATTAGTATGTATAAAAAGCTATTCTGAAAAGGTTTTAATACTATATGATTCCACCTACATGACAGTATGGAAAAGGCAAAACTGTGGAGACAGGAAAAAGTTTGAGGGTTGGGGGTTAGAGGGAGGAATAATAGGCAGAGCGCGGAGATTTTTAGGGTAGAGAAACTACTCCATATGATAGTATAATGATGGATACATTGCATTAAACATTTGTCCAAACCCATAGAATGTTTAATCAGAGTGAACCCTAATGTAAACTAGAGGTTTTGGGTGACAGTGATATGTCGATATAGGTTCATTTGTTGCAACAATGTATTCTGTTGAAGGATTTTTATAAGACAGAGTCTATGCAATTGTGGAGGTAAAGGTGTGTGAGACGTCTCTGTACCTTCCTCTTCATTTTACTGTGAACCTAAAACTGCACTGAAATAATGGTTTTTTAAATAAATATCATTGATATAGATAACTACTTAAGTAAATACAAATATTAGTATATTTTTGATATGTAACTCTTCTTTGTGCTTCCTGTGTTATTTTAAAGCAAATGCATACAAGGATAAATGTGCATACAAAATAGAGTGGTATAATTTGTGGCAAATAACAATAACGTGAAGGAGGTAGGAGAGTTGGTTAAGAGCAGAGTTAATGTATTCTATTAAGGATAATTTGGTGTCAATTCAAAACAAATTATTATAAGGTTAGTAAATGATTTCTAATCTCCATGGTAACCATGAAGAAAATAACTCAAAAATATAAAGGAAATGAAGAGGTGATTAAAATGGTACACTGGAAAACATTTAAAAAAATCAAAATAAGGCAATAATGAAAAAATTGAAGAATAAATATATGTAAGATGAATATAAAAATAATAAATGACAGAAGTATCCTATTATAATCGTTTTAAACAATTTATTTTTCAATGATTTTTATTTTTTTGATTATACCTTATTTACAGTGTTCTATTTTCTTCTGTATAGCATGGTGACCCAGCCACACATACACATATATATTTCTTTGTCTCATATTATCATACTCAGTCATAAGTGACTAGATATAGTTTTCAGTGCTGTACAGCAGGATCTCATTGCTTATCCATTTCAAAGGCAACAGTTTGCATCTATTAACCCCAAATTCCCAGTCCATCCCACTCCTTCCCCCTCCATTTAAACTTGCTAATTAAGTTACAAGAATGTAAGAATGGAAGAAAACAACTATGATCTAACCAAATGATGTTTATAAGAAACTAATGTTAAACCAAAAGATACAAAAGAAGATGAAAGTGAAATGACGGAAAAAGTTATTTCATAACAAATAATAACCAAAACTGAGTTAGGATAGCTCTACTAGTATCAGAAAATAGCAATTTTAAGCTGAAAAGTTTTAAAAGAGGAAGGGTCAATGGAAGGGTTAATTCATCAAGAAGGTATATGCAGTATAAACATACACATATCTAACAGTAAAACTTTAAAATATATGAAGTAAATACTGACAGAATTGAAGGGAAAATAGACACTGCTTAGTAATTGTTGGAGATTTTATACCCCACTGTCAAAATGCATAGAGTATCTTGAGTGAGGATCAGTAAGGTAATAGAAAATTTGAACAATACTCTAAAGACAACTAGACCTAATAAATATATGCAGAAATACTCCCCGTAACAGTAACAGATTCCACATTCTTCTTAAGTACACATGGAACATTTTCCAGAATAAAGCATATGTTAAGCTATCAAATAATTTTTAATAAAAGATTGTAATCATAAAAAATTGCATGTTGACTACAATGGAATAAAGCTAGAAAGAAAGAAAGGAAAGGAAACTGAAAACTCACAAATATGTGGAAATTAAATAGCACACTCTCAACCTACCAGTAGGTCAAAGAAGAAATCAATAGGGAAATTATAATATACGTTGAAAAATGAATGAAAATGAAATGAGAGCTTGGGTACATTACAGTATCGAAGGAAATATTGCATTATTCTTTTAAAGATATAAATTTATAATGCATTTATAGAAATATCTTCTACAATGTAATGTGAAAAAATCTTTTGATTATACCTGCTTAATAAAGTCTATATGTTGAGCAAGAGTGTTGTGAAAATCAAATTTTATTATATCATTGCCATATCTAAATTTATCACATACTTTCCAATCCGTTTCTCTCTATGCTCCCAAATCTTCAGCAACAGTAGAGAGCCACTACAGATAAACTGAATATTTTTTTTACATTCCATCATGAATAACAAATGAAAACTACCTGACTAAAACCAGCTTGTTAGATAAGTTTAGAGAAATGTTCATTCAACTAATGGACTGTTTGCAAATTAGTACAAATTGAACAATTACTGAACTAACTGACAAAAATGAACTCGGATGAATGAAAGTTGCTATAACAATCCCGCAAACATAAACTCATAGCACTTAAATGGAAAGGAATTCATAAGGATGCAGAGGAGTACCACAAAATAAGGCAGCCAATAAAAAGATATAGCTGTTATAAACTTATACTTACCTAAAAAAAACATGAAATAAACCAAATCCCAGAAAGTGAAAGAGCCACAAAAATATGATCTATTTTAAAAGGATTTGAGCATTGATAAAATCAATAAAATAAACTGTAAAGACATAATATCTAAAAGATATTCTCTGATTAAAAATGCAGTATAATAAGACAGTGACTATTAAAGTCTTGTGTCATCAATTAATATAAAATTACATTGTACACTGAAATATTTAACAGTTAATGACAAGGGAGATATCACATAATATAAAAAACTTGTGTATTACAACATAAAGGGAAATTAAAAGTTGTTTTATAATCATAATTTTAATTCTATTAATTGAAAAACATTTAATAAGCTCATAGGCTTGGAGTTCCCATCGTGGCGCAGCAGAAATGAATCTGACTAGGAACCATGAGGTTGCGGGTTTGATCCCTGGCATTGCTCAGTGGGTTAACAATCCAGCATTGCCGTGAGCTGTGGTGTAGGTTGAAGACGCGGCTCAGATCCTGCGCTGCTGTGGCTGTGGCGTAGGCCATCAGCTACATCTCTGATTCGACCCCTAGCCTGGGAACCTCCATATGGTGAAGGTGCAGCCCTAAAAAAAATAAAATAAAATCATAGACTTTATTAATCAAGAGCTCTATTAACCTTCTGTGAGAATAAAAGGTAGTAATAATAATATAGAAGTGGAAAAATAATGCTCAAAAATGGCAAAATATGATTTTAGGAAACAACAAACAAAATAGGTGTTCATATAGCAAGACAAGAATAATTGAAAATAAGAAAAAAATGAACATTACGAGTAATATGCCTGCCCATCAGGCAAAGGATTAACATTCACGATAAAAAAATCTAATAAAATATGTAAGGAACTACAACTTGATAAAAAATTGACCTAGAAAAAAAGTGGAAAATCTATATGGGGGATAAAAACTTTTTGAAAGTAGGAACTTTCAAAGGGTAATTTGTAACATCACCTTACCATCTTGGTGTGCTACTTTGCAATTGTGAAAATCTCCATATACTGATTCAAATTATGAATATATGCTAGAAAGTTTTGGTAGATTTAAATAAGGAAATGCATTGGCATAATCATTTCAGTTTTTTGATAAGGGTAAAATTTTGAAAGCAGCCTAAGAATCCATTAGTGTGGGGCTGATTATGTTTTTAGGTATTTACATATTCATCATGGATAGTTTTCAAAGGTAATAGTGTCCGATGAAAAATAAATTTCAGGAGAATATCATTTTTGAAAATTTAATTGAAACCTTCTTAAAATATTGTATATATAATTCATATACATGTATATATGTGTATGATGATACATGTGTATGTATATATATACATATTGTATACATGCATTATATATATATATATATATATATTAAAAATGGACTTATACAGCCAAATTCATGACAGTGGTTGGCTTTAAGGATGGATGCAAAGGACTAGGATTATGAAAGCAAAGTGTAAGAAAACATTTTTCTTTTTTCCATTAAATTAATCTGTACTATATGATTATTGCTATATGACATTCTATAAATGGCAAAACTATGTAGACAGTAAGAAGATTATTGTTTGCCAGGGTTTATGGGGAGAAGGGATGAATAGCTGGACCATAAAAGTTTTTAGGGCAGTGGAAATTCTCTATATTGATACTATGATGGTTCTACGCCATGCATTTGTTCAAACCCACTGAAAATACAACACCAAGGGTGAAACCTAATGTAAACAATGATGATGACAGTATAGGTTCAAATCTGTATTTTTCTCTCAATTTTACTATGAACTGAAGAGTTCTCTAAAAAAGTCCCTATAAATCTTAAAAATGTAAATTAGTATGCTGTAAGATTTTGTTTATAATTTTGAATAAGCATGATTGATTAGAGAGTAAATCGGCTGATTACTTCTGGTATTGGCCATTACATCCATCAGGCTTTATAAAAGGAAAATTCTTGAGACTTATGACAGCAATTGTACACTCTCTGGTCTTGATATTTACTAAACTTGCTGCCTGAGATGTTGTCTCTCCCCAGATAGTAAGGGATCTACAATTGGCATTTACTCTGTTTTATTAACCTGCAACTGGATTTTGTTGATTCCAGTGGTTGCTCTTTGGCTAGGACCTGGTTCACTCACATCCCATTCTATGGTCAGATGATGGAATATGTGGATGCATGTTTATTGCTATGAAACTAATCACAGGAAAACAGCCTGAGATACATGGCCAGGTCTGACACTTAAAGAACTGTTCTTAGATGGGACATACTTACTCTGACACTCACATTACAAATAAAACAATTATGAAAAATGATTAGGTACCACTTCTGCTACTGGCTCTTGCTGGGATGTAGATGTTTAACAGTTTTGTTTACAGGTGAGTTATAGACTGTGTCCAAGAAAAGTAGTTCCTGTTTTCTATCTGTTGTAAAGCACCTTCCACTTCACAGTTGTATTCCTCTCCTTAATATGATGCTTGGCATGTTGTTTTATCTTCATAACCAAATGTTTTGTTTTAAAGTCCAAAAGTACTAGGTTGAAGACACGTAGTTTGTTATCTTGGTATTCTGTGGTTATTCAGTAGTTTGTTAATAAATATGCTAGTCTTGGGTAGAGTGTGATCGAAAACTTCAGGGACTTGGGTAAATCTGGATGGATGCAACAGGGAAAAAGTAACGACCCGCAGAAGGAATTTGATAGGAGATAGAGCCAGAGGAAATTGCACGGTTTACTTTCTTTTCAAAAAAACTTTTATTGGAGTATAATTGATTTACAGTGTTGTATTAGTTTCGGGTATAAGCACAGTGAATGAGTTATACATGTCATGGTTTACCTTTTTCTCTTAACTGTTGTACTATTCTACTATATATTCACTATATAAGAATTATATTTTTATGAACTGTAATATTTAATAAAGGTAATTTCATGTGTTTCTGCCTTATGCATACCTAATTTGCATTACCATGATTTTTTTTGAAAACTCAACCACTTTCTTTTTTGTCTTATATAGCATTTCTTAATTGTCCTTTTAATTATTTTAATGATCCTATAGAGTAATGCAATTATAAGAAAAATGTATAGCTTAAAATCATAGTTTGTCTTTGGAAAACTAGCATGAGACACATAACAAGAGAATTCTCAGTAGGAACTTAGATGAAATGAGGGAGACTTCTGCTTAGGTGACAATATTTAGGTTATTGTCTGTTTTGTAATTTAAATTCCTCCTTCAGTTCTCTAAAGGACAGTAATTCAGATGTATCATTTAAACTTCTGCTGTCACCCTGTCTTCCCGCAGTTATTCAAGTTGAAGTGAAAAATTACTCCCCAGCTATTCTTAACCTGATATTTTATCAAATTAAGGAATATATGGATTGTTCTAGGGAGCATTTAAATAATAAATGAAAAGAATTGCAGATGAATACATTGTCCTTTAAAGTTAGAAGGGTTTCCTCTCTCAGAGGAGCAAAGATGCCACTGCCTCTACATGTTGACGTATTAGTGTCACCAATGGGAAGTACATTGTTGGACAAATACAAAGAAAATAGACATATAGATCCTCACGTGAATTTGCATTCTTAGTAGATGTACTAGTTTCTGTTGAAATGTAAAGGACCATATATAGAAACACACATATACTGCTGCACTCAACACTTTATATTATTTGATTACAAAATATTTCATAATAGTACAATTATGAATAATTAAGAGTTTAGAAATTAGGAATCTTAAGAACTAGTCTGCCTCTCTGAAAAGTACAGGAAGTAGAAATAAAAGTGATCTGTGCACTCATCTAGTACATCAGTCAGCTTTCCAACTGATCTTTTTCTTCCTTCCTCTTTTCTTTTCTCTTTCCTTCCTTTTCTCTTCTTTTCTTTTCTTTTCTTTTCTCTTCCTACCTTCCTTCCTCCCTCCCCCCTCCTTTCCTTTCTCTCCCCTTCCTGCCTGCCTGCCTGCCTGCCTGCCTGCTTTTTATGGCTGTCATCATGGCATTTGGAAGTTCCCAGGCTAGAGGTCTAATTGGACCTGCAGCCACATCTACCACAACAACGTGGGATCTGAGCCACATCTGCGACCTACACCACAACTCACGGCAGTGCTGGATCCTTAACCCACTGAGCAAGGCCAGGGATCTAACCCAAGTCCTCATGGATACTGGTCAGGTTCATTACTGCTGAGCCACACACAACAGGAACTCCCTCTAAATGAAATTTCTATAGGGTTTTCTCTTATGGTTATTTCTTCTTTCTCTCCCTTTAATACAGAACAGTTAGTAAATTAATAACGGAAATAACCATTTTAAATCAATTATTAAAAATCTTTGTTACTTATTATCTCATGCTGTATTCCTTCAGTAAGAAAACATTCATTTCCAAGAAACTTTGGAAAAGATAACAGCAATTTTTCATCAGGCTAACGCAGTTCATAAGACCTGATGATTAAATCCGACTTGGTATTTTTTCAAATATAGCAGCTAGTTCTATGTTATATACAGTATCAGTTTCTTCAGAGACGTGCCAGGTATTTTTGAAAACAATTCAGGCTTTGAAATCATGTGTATCTTGATTAGAATCTCAAATCTCTCAATGTCTGCCTGCGTGAAGATAAGCAATGATTTCTGATCTCTAATTTCTTCAACTAGATTTTGGAGGAAAAAATATACGTTTGTACCTTTTGACCCTCTTCACCCATTTGTCCCACCACCCACCCCCTAGCCTCTGGCAATCACCAGTATGTTCTCTGTATCTCTGAGTTTGTTTTTTTGTGTTTTGTTTTTTTGTGTTTGGATTTTGGATTTTGTTTTTGGATCCACACATAAGTGTGATCATACAGTACTTGTCTTTCTCTGCCTGGCTTGTTTGATTTATAGCTTAATTCCCTGAAAGTACATCCATGTTGTTGCAAATGGCAAGACTGCATTCTTTGTATGGCTGAATAATATTTTATTGCATATATATGCCAAAATGTCTTTAATCTTTCTTTCATCAATGGATATATATATAGGTTGTTTCCACGTCTTGGCTACTGTAAGTGATGCTACAGTGAACATGGGGTGAGTAGATCTTTTTAAGTTAGTGTTTTTATTTTCTTCAGATAAATACCCAGAAGTTGAATTGCTGGATCATTCTGTTGTAGTTCTATTTTAAATTTTTTGAGGGATCCTTGTACTGTTTTCCATAGTGGCTACATCAACTTACATTCCTATCAACAGTGCAAAAATATTCCCTTTTCTCCACATCCTCTCCAGCACTTGTTACTTCGTGTCTTGCTGATAACTGCAATTCTAACAGGTATAAGGTGATATCTCATTGTAGTTTTGATTTGCATTTCCCTGTGGATTAGTGGAAAAGTGTCTTTTCATGTACTTATTGGTCATCTGTATATATTTTTTCAAAAAACGTCTTATTAGATCTTATGTCTGTTGTGGCTCAGCAGGTTAAGAACCCAGCATAGTCTCCATGAGGATGTGAGTTCAATCCCTGGCCTCACTTAGTGGGTTAAGGATCTTTCATTGCCCCAAGCTATGGTGTAGGTTGAAGATGACGCTCCAACCTGGCATTGCTGTGGCTGTGGCTTAGGCCTGCAGGTGCAGCTCCCATTCGATCCCTAGCCTAGAAACTTCCATATGCTGCATGTGTGGCCTTGGGGAAAAAAAAGGAAAAAGAAAAAGGAAAATTCTATTCCAATCTTATTTTTTAATTGCATTGTTGTTATTCCTGCTTTGTTATTGGGTTATATGAGCTTTTTTGTTTTGTTTTGTTTTGTTTTGGATATTAACCCCTTACCAGGTACATGATTTGCAAATATTTTCTCCTCCCTCATTCAGAAGGTTGCTTTTTCATTTTATTGGTGGTTTTCTTTGCTGTGAAGAAGCTTTTTAGTATGAGGTAGCACAATTTATTTTTCTTTTGTTTCTTTTGCTTTTGATGTCAGGTTCCAAAAATCATTACAAAGGCTTATGTCAGGAAGCTTACTGGCTACATTTTTGTCTAGGAATTTTATGATTTCAGGTCTTAAGTCCAAGTCTTTAATCGATTTTGAGTTAATTTTTGTGTATGGTGTAATATAGTGGTCTACTTTTATTCTTTTGCAGTTTTCCCAACACTATTTATAGAAGGGACTGTCCTTTCTCCATTGTATGTTCTTAACTTCCTTGTTGTAAATTAATGACCACATATAAGTGGGTAAAAAAATCTTAAAAGCATTCTTTAAATTTCTGTGATAATAATAATAATAATAATAATAAAATAACTACTATCATTATTTTTTTAAGTCTGCACCTGCAGTATCTGGAAGTTTCCAGGCTAAGTTGTAGGTCAGATGGGAGCTGCATCTGCTAGCCTATGCCACAGCCATGGCAATACTGGATCTGAGCCACATCTGTTACTTACACCGCAGCCTGCAGCAACGATGGATCCTTAACCCACTGGGTGATGCCAGAGATCAAACCCACATCCTCAGAGATACTATGTTGGGTTCTTAACTTACTGAGCCACAACGGGAACTCCCATGTGATAGTTACTAACAATAAAATAAGTTAATCACTTGATGAATATAAGCAGTCTAAATAGTACATATCTTTACTTTGTTTTTATTATTTTCACTTCAGTTGTTATCTTTTTTACTTCTGTGAATAGAGTTATTTGTTTGCTTTAGTCAAATATTTAATTAAGAATCCTCTTTACCATAGACAATTTCCTCAACATTTTATGACCTAGTGTCCCTACAATATGACAATTCTATTACCTCTCTTGCATTAAAACTAATATGCCCACTTTGCCTAAAATATTATAGGCTATATTCTCTGACTAATTTATTAAAATATGTTAACAAATGATTATATATTATATCATTTCTTTCCTAGGTACTCGGATCCTTCTGTTATTATAGAGACCTTCTGGATCATTCAAATGGTAGGAATTTCAGGGGTTTTTCCTTTGGAGCTTATCTTTAAATTTTCCTTTGTGTAGTGAAAGTCTAAGTAGGCCTCTTATTTAATGTACCATATTGCTGAAAAAAACTACGTAAGCAGTTAGCTGATGAGGTTCTTATCTCCTACAAAGATGTCTTCCGTCCCTGGGATGGATTATTCAAATGGGACATAAAGATGTTAGTACATTTGTGTCACTACTAGAATGTTTACATTTTTGACTCAAAATCCACTGCATAGGCTTTATTCACATATTGGTATTTTGTTTGTTTATACCCTAAATTGTTCCTGAAAAGTTGAGTCTAATGTATGGTAGTATTATTGCACACTAAAACACTGCTACTAACTTTGCCTTTAAGGGAGTTAATAATGAGGTTGATTATTTTATTTAAGAATATTGTGGGAGTGGTGTTGGATAATAAATATTCAGGCTTAGATTTGGAAATTATAACCTTAATTAAAAATTCATTCAATTTTGTTATTCCTAAGCTGTTATAGCATATGAAAACTTGATATTGGTCAATGTTAATTAAACTGGAGTTGCATAAATATATCTGTAAAAAATATATTATCTACTTCTCAATCCTGTAAGATGCAAGAAATGTTTTCTACATTGCCACATCATCAAATAGAGCTGGAACTCAACAGTAGTAGTGAATTTTATGTCCCTAACTATTGATATATTTCATAGCCATGTGATGGCATTTAAATTATGTCCTACTAATCTTTCATATACTAAATGATTTTTGGTGGAGAGGATGTGTTATAATTTTCTGTTACAATTGTGGACTTTTGAATTTCTTATAAGTTTGTGGGTTTTGTTTTATCTGTAATTTTCTTTCCATAATCTGACCATGTTTTAGTTACATATGTATATATGACTCTAAAAATATTACTTATGTACCCTTCTTTCCTTAGTATATATTTTTCTACTCGATATTTTTGTCTTTAATTCATTTTTAATATAAATATTGAGACATGAGAATTTTCTTGGGAGGGAAATTCCTCTTTTTCGGGTATATCTTCCTCCATCCAGTCATTTCCACCAATTCTGTGAAGGTGTGTTTACTTGTATTACTTAAAACAGTATGTAGTTACAAAGGACGCTCTCTCCTTTTTCTAAAAAAAAGTAGCATAGTTGATTTACAGTGTTCTGTCAATTCCTGCTGTAGAGCAAAGTGACCCAGTTATATATACATTCTTTTTCTCACATTATCCTCCAGCGTGTTCCATAACAAGTGATTGGATATAGTTCTCTGTGCTATAAACCGCAGGACCCCATTGCTTATCAACTTCAAATGCAGTAGTTTGCATCTACTAACCCCAAACTCCTAGTCCATCCCACTTCCCCTCTTCCCTCTTGGCAACCACAAGTCTGTTCTCCATGCCCATGAGTTTATTTTCTGTAGATAGGTTCATTTGTGCCATATATTAGATTCCACGTATAAGTGATAGCTTGTGGTACTTGTATTCCTATTTCCGACTTACTTCATTCAGTGTGAGAACCTCTAGTTCCATCCAGGTTGCTGCAAATGGCATTGTTTTGTCCTTTTTTATGGCTGAGTATATTCCATTGTGTATATGTATCATGTCTTTTTACTATGCAGATTTGGGTTTTTTCCATGTCTTGGCTATTGTGAATAGTGCTGTAGTGAAAGTTTTGTCTGGATATATGCCCAGGAGTGGGATTGTTGAATTATATGGTAGTTCTGGATTTAGTTTAATGAGTCTCTTGAACAAGTGGTATTAGGAAAACTCTACAACTGCATATAAATCAATGAAATCATAACATATCCTCACACCACGCACAAAAATAAACTCAAAATGGCCTAAAGACTTAAACATAAGACAAGAAACCATAAAACTCCTAGAGGAGAACATAGGCAAAACATTCTCTGATATCAACCATATAAATATTTTCCTAGGTCAGTCTACAAAGGCAATAGACATAAAAATAAAAGTAAACCAATGGGACCTAATCAAACTTATAAGTATTTGCACAGCAAAGGAAACCATAAAAAGCCAAAAAGACAGCCTACAAAATAGGAGAAAATAGTTGCAAAAGATGCAACCAAGAAAGGCTTAATCGCCAAAATATATAAGCGACATATACAACTCAAGAGGAAAAAAAAAAAAAACACCCAATTGAAAAATGGGCAGAAGACCTAAACAGACATTTCTCCAAAGAAGGCATATGGATGGCCAATAGGCACAGGAAAGAACACTCAGCATCACTAATTATTAGGGAAATGCAAATAAAAACTGCAATGAGGTACCACCTCACACCAATCAGAATGGCTATCATTAATAAGTCTACCAATAGCAAATGCTGGGAAAGCTGTGGTGAAAAGGGAATCCTCCTGTACTGTTGGTGGAGATGTAAATGGGCACAACCACTGTGGAATATAGTATGGAGGCATCTCTCCTTTTTAATAGATGAGATTAAAATGTGATTATAGTGCCTCTGGGAATATATTGTCATTATTATCACATTAAATTGTGTTTTGTTATTTGCTGTGCTTTTTATTACCTTTTTACATTGCTTAATTTTGTAGGATTGATAAAGTCCTTCTCATGAATAGACTTTTTTTTTTAAAGATTTGTAAAATATGTATTGTCTTCCAATTGCACATGCAACATTTTAGTGTAAATATCTTGATTTCTAATGAAAATTAATTAGAATCCTTGGCCTCTTGTAGAATCAGAAAATTAGACTGGAATGATTTCTCTTTGAACTTCTCTTTTCCTCTTTTACATTATTTATATCTATACTTTTAATTATAATTTACTTTGAGTAGAAAATTTACATTATTTATGTATTTATTTAACATTTAGAATAAATATTATTCATACCTTCTGTTTTGCCATATACATTTCTTTATTTACCCTTGCTTCCCTCTTCCTTTTTTATTTCTGGATTAATTCTTCCACTGACTTAATTTTTCATTGTAATGAATGATAATCTCTAGTAATCCATTCACTATGGTTCTCTAGATAGTGCATTTCTACATTATTTCTCCAAAATGTTGACAGTGTACCCTTTCACTTGAATGACAGTAGAGTGCAACTGAATACCAAGGTATTGTTATTTCCTAGTTTACGCTGAAGCTGTAACTCCACTTACTGATTCATTCCATCTGTTAATTTGATTGCTGTACTTTTGTAGATCAGTCTTTTTCATTTTCATATTTGTCTTTATATTTGATACTCTGCAATGTCAGTATACAATGTGTAAGTATTGATTTTTCTAAAATTTCCCTAATTCTGCTAATGTAAGCTGATAATGCTTTTAATTTGAGGACTCAAACATTATTTAGTGCTAGAAAATATTTAATCATAATATTCTTTCTTCTTTAAGCACTCTCCAAATATTCCTTTATCCTCATTATCAGTATTCCCTCCCTTGATAACTTCTTTTAACTTTGTGGTATAGCTACTCATTCCAGTTGCAGTTATTTCTCTGCATGCTCCATGTCAGACTATTTACATTTATTCTCTAGTTCATTAAATCTTTTTTAAGCTGTGTTGTGTCTAACATTTATTCTATTTTTCAACTGTGTGAGAGAATTTTTATTTGAGATCTGAACATTTTTATTTATGACATCATTATTTCATACCCATCATTTCTTATCCATATATTTTCTATTGCTATGTAACAAATTACCAAAACTTACTAGCTTAAAAATAACACATTTATTGTCACAGCTTCTGTGAACCAGGAATCCTGGCATGACTTAGCTGACTACTGCTCTAGGTCTTAAAAGGCTATGGTCAAAGTATAGACCAGGTTGCATTTTTTTCTGGTTATTTGGGAAAGAATATGATTCCAAGTTCATTTAGGCTGGGCCATTATGCTTTTGCTCACTCCGCCCTCTTGACAATCTCATTTGTCATCATAAGGAAACTGTGTTTCACAGTCTTACTTGTGTCTAAAAATAGTACTAAAATCATTTTAAAAGTTATTAGTGACTTCCAAACCAAATGATGTTTTCAAAGTCATTATTTTCAGTGGTGTTTTTACAGATTTTTATCATTTTAATCTGACTTTAGGGCACAGAATACCCTGAATACCAATTTTTAAAATAATTGTATCAGTGACATCTCACACATAGACTTGTCTTGTTTGGCAAAATAAAGCTTCTATGTCCCGTTTTCCTTTTCTTGCCACCTAAATATAGTGTGCTGAATCTTCAACATCAGCCACCCTAGATCCATGCAATACTCTTATTTGTTTTTGATCCAGGAGACTGTTCTATGTACCAAGCTAACCCCCTTGCTCTTAAACATGTGATTGGATCTATCCAGTGACAGGTATGAGTAGAAGATTAAAGGTCGGAAGCAGTTCAAACATTTATTCCTTTGTCTCCTTCCCTGCTATTATAAGGATGGTTAGCGGTGCTGTTTATAAGGCATCCGTTTCTTTCCAGCAGTTCTTGCCTCTAATTTTAACTATTGCCCTCTTCATATTCTGGTAAAGGCATCTCTCCAGGACTTGTTCATTCTTTTTTGGTGTACCTTAATCCCATCCATACTTTTATAGATGATGTTTGTATTACACTCTCTCAGTGACCCCAAATATATGTGACATTTATTTCCAGCTGAAACTATAATTTGCACATAGGGGTTTCAACAAAGCTTTTTACTTAGGCTTCTTCTCTTGGTATGTTTAGAAGATAACATGATCATCCATAACCTCAACTATCCTCAGGAAGCAAACGACTTATATAGCTTTATTATTCAAATGATTTTCTCTGTAGCACTTCAAGTATAATATTTTTAATACTAAATTCTCATCTACCTCCATTAATATAAATGTTTAATCTTCGTGAATTCCTTCCATGGGTATTTGTTGTCAATACCATTCCTCCAGAACTCAAACTGATTTTTTCTAGCTAGACATCATAATAAAACTGAATAAATAATTATTTTAAAATAGTTGTATTATCTAAGCTATTTTATGTAAAGTTGTCAGATTAACCTTTCTAAATTGCAGTTTAGATCTGCATAGCCTTTTAAATATTTAAAAGTGCTTATTTAAATATATTTTTAATTAAACATATATTAAATATATGTTTAATCTCATCACTCAAACTCTGCATGTGATTATAGACTGGGATGCAGCCTACATTTTATAATGCTAATCACTGTTTTATGACAGGTATTAAGTCAATCAGGGTTTCTTGATACCCAAGTCATCAGGAACTTTTCCCAGTTCCTTTCCAAAACTTAATAATATATCTAAATGCCCTTAGTTTTCTTTCCTTACTCTTCAGTCAGTTCAAAATGCCTGAGGATAAAATAATATTTCTTGCCTGTAGCAACCCCATGCCACCTGCTCCAACTTGAACCACCCTCACTTTCTCTATCTCCCAAATCTTCCATAGATTATATCATATTGTATTTGATTTTTTAGGTTGAACTTAAACTCCAGGTTAAGGTCATTCCTCACATTTTTTGACTTGTATTTTCTTCTTTTTAATATACAGAAGCTGATATTTTATTCTTCAATGATTTTTTTCTTCTAAGCCTTCTCATCACTATTCCCTTTAATGACAAATTATTTAATAACTTCTAAGACTGGCATTCTGTGCTTTGTTTGTTATTCCCTATAGGAGCATAAACCCCACATAGTTCAGTTACCTTTAATTTTATAATCCCACTGTAATACAGTCAATAATACATCCCTGGCAGATAAGACATCTCAACAGTGTTTTACTTTGTCATCTGATTTATTGTTTTATATCTTATAGGTGATTCATGTATCACCTACATCAAAATAACTTAGTAAAATAAATCTCATACACAGTGATAGCTGCACATTATTATTTTTTAATAATAAAAATTGTCTCAATTAATTTATATAGAAAGGACTCTTATTAGGGGAGTTATAGGAGCTATGTGTGTGCAATTCAAATTTACAGAGGAACTAACCACAAAACAAACTGTTGAGTTAATTTTTCTGTATAAAAAAGGCTAATGTCAGAATGAGTAAGATAAATGGTAGGTCCATATGCAAAGTTTTCTCATCTACTTTTGGAGAAGCTTAAGGTACATTTTTTCAAGATCCTCTTAGTTATCATTAGATTACTGTATTTTAATGCACAAAATTGAAGGAGCCTATCTAAATATACTTCTCTAAATATAAAGCATTTCTAGATATAAATCTCCTCTAAATATATATGTATTTTTGCTTTATAATTATTTTTATTTTCTCCATTATAGCTGGTCCACAGGGTTCTGTCAGTTTTCTACTGCACAGCAAGGTAACCCAGTTACACATACATGTATACATTCTTTTTTCTCACATTATCATGTTCCATCTAAGTGACTAGACATAGTTCCCAGTGCTATATAGCAGGATCTCATTGCTTATCCATTCCAAAGGCAATAGTTTGCATCTGTTAAACCCAAGTTTCCAGTCCATCCCACTCCCTCCCCCTCCCCCTTGGCAACCACCAGTCTGTTCTCCATGTCCATGATTTTCTTTTCTGTGGATAAGGTTCATTTGTGCATGTATTAGATTCCAGATAAAAGTGATATCAAATGGTATTTGTCTTTCTCTTTCTGACTTACTTCACTTAGTATGAGAGTCTCTAGTTCCAAGCATGTTGCTGCAAATGGTGTTATTTTGTTACTTTTTGTGGCTGAGTAGTTTTTCATTATGTATATACACCACGTCTTCTTAATCCATTCATCTCTTGATGGACATTTAGGTTGTTTCCATGTCTTGGCTATTGTGAATAGTGCTGCAATGAACATGCAGGTGTGTGTGTCTTTTTCAAGGAAAATTTTGACTGGGTATATGCCCAAGAGTAGGATTGCTGGGTCATATGGTAGTTCTACATATAGTTTCCTAAGGTACCTCCATGCTGTTTTCCATAGAGGTTGTACCAATTTACATTCCCACCAACAGTGCAAGAGTGTTCCCTTTTCTCCATCCTTCTCTGGCATTTGTTATTTGTGGACTTACTAATGATGGCCATTCTGACTGGTGTGAGGTGGTACCTCATAGTAGTTTTTGATTTGCAGTTCTGTAATAATCAGTGATGCTGAGCATTTTTTCATGTGCTTGTTGGCCATCTATATATTGCCTTTGGAGAAATGTCTGTGCAGGTCTTTTGCCTGTTTTTCAGTTGGGTTGTTGGCTTTTTTGCTGTTGAGTTGTATAAGTTTTTTGTTTATTTTAGAGATTAAGCCCTTGCCTGTTGCATAATTTGAAACTATTTTCTCCCATTCTGTAAGTTGTCTTTTTGTTTTTAGTTTCCTTTGCTGTGCAAAAGCTTGTCAGTTTGATTAGATCCCATTGATTTATATTTGCTTTTATTTCTGTTGCTTTAGGAGACTGGCCTGAGAAAAAAATTGTAATGTTGATGTCAGAGAATGTATGCCTATGTTCTCTTCTAGGAGTTTAATGGTGTCTTGTCTTACATTTAAGTCTTTAAGCCATTCTCAGTTTATTTTTGTGCATGGTGTGAGGATGTGTTCCAGTTTCATTGATTTACATGCAGCTGTCCAGTTTTCCCAGTAACAGTTGCTGAAGAGACTTTTTCCCAACGTACATTCTTGCCTTCCTTGTCGAAGATAAATTGACCATGGGTTCTCTATTTGGTTCCATTGTCTGTATGTCTGTTTTGGTATCAGTACCACACTGTCTTGAATAGTGTGGCTTTGTAATATTGCTTGTAGTCTGGGAGAGTTATGCCTCCTGCTTGGTTTTGGTTCCTCAGGATTGCTTTGGCAATTCTGGGTCTTTTGTGGTTCCGTATATATTTTTGGATTGTTTGTTCTAGTTCTGTGAAAAATGTCATGGGTAATTTAATAGGGATTGCATTGAATCTGTAGATTGCTTTGGGTAGTATGGCCATTTTTACAGTGTTAATTTTTCCAACCCAGATAAATCTCCTCTAAATATAAAACGTGTCTAAATAGGAAGCATTTCTTATGTTTTTGGATAATAAGAACTCATTTAAAGATCGGTTTATTCTTTGCCCAAAATAATTAGAAGTGATATCAAAATAATTTCTGATTATACATATAAGAATTATCCATTTGATTAATTATCCAAATAATACATTTTAAAAATCCAAATCAGCTTGTATTTAATATCCTTGTAGATTCTTCCACTTCACCAATGTTTTCTAAGTGAGCATTTTTAATAAATTCTATAAAATTGCCTAAAAATGACTGCTAGGTTTACTTATGTCCTTTGTGCAAATCTTAACAGTTTAAACAGTGAAGCATCTGCATGTGAAAGGATACATTTCAAATGTTGAAGAAGACCAGATCTTTCATAAGCATTTTAATAATGACCAAATAAATATGTCTAAAAGAAGTAAAGAATGAATTTTGTGTGTGCATGTTAAATTCAACCTAAAAATTATAAAGAATGTGTGATTTAATCCATGGGAGCACTGAGAAAGGAAAAAAGGAATTGGTTCAATATGGGACAGGTTGTCAGGGTATTTCTATAGACAAGCGAAGATCAGAAAGAAAGCTTTTCCTTCTTTCAGTGTATGTTTATTGAGAATCTACTGGGTACCAAACAATTTCTGGTAGTTAGTAAGCAGGAATAATATAATTAATATTTATTGTAGTCATGGAAGCTATAGTCTATTAGTGATAGAAAGACTACTGTAATGAGTAATTAAATAATATGCTAGAAAACAATAAATTATATTTAAAAATAATATGTAAAAACAAAGGATATTTTTAAAAATCATTTTAATGACAAAATAAATAATTTGTCATTAAAGGAAATAGTTATGAGAAGGCAGAGAAGAAATAAGGTACACTGGGGATGAAGTGATTTTTAGCTCTAAAAAGCTTGTTCCTCTGCTTAGGCTCTCCTACCACAAATCCTGCAACAGTTTTTTTTTAATATCATGTTTTAAAAATTTTGAACTTACTTATTTTTTAGTTTTATTGAGGTATTGTTATTTACAATGTTGTGGTAGTTTTTGTTGTACAACAGTGATTCAGTTATATATATGTGTACACACACACACACACATCCTTTCCTTGTCATTTTCTTTTTCCATATGGATTATCAGAGAGTAATGGGTATGTTCCCAGTAGCAGTTACCTATTGGCCACTCATTCCATATACCATAGTGTGCATATACTAATCCCCAACACCCAGGCAGTCCCTCTTTCTACCTGTCCTCTTTGTTAACCCTGTTTGTCTTAAAAATCTTTGTCTATTTCTGTTTTACAAATAAGTTCACTTGTATCCTTCTTTATGTTTCCACAATGTCATATCATATGTGTCCTCCATCTGACTTACTGCACTTAGTATGATAATCTCTAGGTCCACCCATGTTGCTGCAAATGGTAGTATTTCATACATTTAATGGCTGAGTATTATTCCTTGGTGTATATGTATCACATCTTCTTTATCCATTCCTCTGTTGATGGGTATTTCCGTTGCTTCCATGTCTTGGCTATTGTAAATAGTACTGTAATAAATATTGGGGTGCATGTATATTTTCAAATTATTATTTTCTCTGGATAAATGGCCAGGAATGGGGTTGCTGGATCATATGGTAGTTGTGTTTTTAGTTTTTTGAAGAAACTCTGTACTGTTTTGCATGTGGCTGAAATTTACATTCCCACCAACAGTGTAGGAGGGTTCCTTTTTCCCCATACCCTCTCCAGCATTTATTGTTTGTAGACATTTTGATGAAGGCCATTCTGACTGGGGTGAGATGATACCTCAATATAGTTTTAATTTGCATTTCTCTAATAGATACCAATGTTGAGCATCTTTTCCTGTTTTTTTTGCCATTTGTATGTCTTCTTTGGAGAAAATTTATTTAGATCTACCCATTTTTTATTTTTTTTATATTGACCTATATGCATTGTTGGTATATTTTGGAAATTAATCCTTTGTCAGTTGCTTCACTTGTAAATATTTTCTCCCATTCTGTGAGTTGTCTTTTCATTCATTATTTCCTTTGCTGTGCAAACCCTTTTGAGTTTATGTCCCATTTGTTTATTTTTGTTTTATTTTCATTACTGTAGGAAGTGGATCTGAAAAAAGATTTTGGTGCGGCTTATGTCAGAAAGTGTTCTGCCTATGTTTTCTTCTAAGAGCTTAATAGTGTCCAGTCATATTTAGGTCTTTAATCCATTTTGGGTTTATTTTTATATATTGAGTTAGAGAAGGTCCTATTTTCATTATTTTACATGTAGCTGTTCAGTTTTTCCAGCACAACTTTTTGAAGAGACTTTCTTTTCTCCATTACATATTTATACCTCCTTTGTCATAGATTAGTTGACCACAGATGCGTGGGTTTTATCTCCGGCTTTCTGTCCTGTTCCACTGATCTATATTTCTATTTTTTTGTCAGTACCATACAATTTCAATGACTGTAACTTTGTAGTATAAAGTCAGGGAGCCTGATTCCTCCAACTCCATTTTTCTTTTTCAGAAAATGCTTTGGCTATTCATGGTCTTTTGGTTTCCATACAGATTTTAAGGTTTTTTTGTTTTGGAATATATAGCACTGTGATTCTGGGGAATTTATAGATCTAGCAGTTGATGAAAATGGATTTGACCAAGAGTTGATCATGCTTGTTGAGGGTTTGCAAATATTTGGGCTAAGTTTAATGAAAGAACAACATTTGGGTAATGGGATATACTACCTATCACTTCTGTCTCTAAGCCAAATTTTACCCCTATGTTATTTCTTTTTACCTAAACCAACCCTAGTAAAGAATCACAAGGTCATTAACACAATAATGCTGAGATTTTTCTGAAGATCAAATTTACTTTAACAAGTGAAATAGTTTTTCTTCAAATAAAAAGATACTGTGTTCTATTCTTTTATGGAAGACAGTTACCATTCACAGTTATCTTGAAAGATCCTAGGAATATAGGAACATGTGTTTCTCCAGATCCCCAGTTAGGTTAATAGTAAGTATCAAAATTTCTTTTTAGTAGTTTCAGAGAAAGATTTCTCTTTCACCTCTACTACCCTCCAGCTTCTACTAAGGGAACTCCAGGACTGTGTCAAAAAACATGACGAGCAGGAAACATAATTTGGAGCAGAAAACAAAAGAACTTGCCATGTCTGGGTAACTGTTGATTATAGGATAGTAAATAAGAAGTAAAGGTCAGGAAAGAAAGGTCTTATCAATGAAGCTGTGAGGAAGTTAACTGGAAAAAGATGGAATATTAGCATCAATTTTTCAATAAATTTTATACTTACAAATATGAAGATATTATAAGAAGCTTATGTTTAATGTAATATAGAATGCATTGGCATTTCTAGTTAAGATAATAATAGAATAAAATTTACTCTTCCTCATATAGAGAAAAATATAATGAGGATAGAGAGTTATCATAATTGTGCATGCAAGGATTAAAATGTCAGTTTACTACGTTTTCCAAAATGCTGTTAAAAATGGTGATATTCCCAGCTAAACCTGCCCTGTTTTATTTGCTTTCATTTAAGTCACACATTGCTAAAGTTGTATGAGGCTCTACCTGTATTGACAGTGATCACCCAATTTTGTGCAAGATACTAAAGAAAACAAAGTAGAACAATGGAAAGATCACAAGACTTTAAATTGGAAGACTTGGCTGTAGTCAAAACAATATAACTCATTAAATATATTATTTTAATCCAATCACTTCATTTCTAGGATGTTGTTTTCTACTTTGCAAAGTGGATATTACAGAAATTACCTTTTAGGAGTTCCATCATGGCTCAGCAGTGATGAACCTGGCTAGTATCCATGAGGATGTAGGTTCTATCTCTGGCCTTGCTCAGTGGGGTAAGGATCTGGCATTGCCATGAGCTGTAGTGTAGGTCGCAGACACAGCTCAGATCCCGTTTTTGCTATGGCTGTGGTGTAGGCCGGCAGCTACGGTTCCAATTCAACTTCTAGCCTGGGAACTTCCATATACTGAGGGTGTGGACCTAAAAAGACTAATTAAAAAAGAAATTACCTTGTGAAACAAGTGTTAAAATTAGAACAAAATGAGATCATGTGAATGCCAGTTTTTTGGAAACTTTAATATTTATTGTGATATTTATAAAAGTCAGTATTATGGAAAAACTGACATTAAATATTTTCTTTGTGAAATATCAGAAAAGGACTATTATACAATTCAAATATTACAGTCAGTCTAACATGCTTCTTAGTGTGATTCTGACACCCAAAGAGGCAGTTACAGAACTTATATTTAGCATACCACTTCTAACAATCTTTCTGGTAAATTAATATTTGAATTGGAATTCTCCATATTTCATAAGATTTATGTGCTTTTATTGGCAAATAGGTGAAAAATAATGGGTAAATCATTTCAAATTATCGAAACTAATATACAGAATTTTATCCTTTGATCATAATGATTTTATTAAGTATAATTAATGTCACCGTTTTCACTCTAACTCTCCATGTGAATTTTAATTAAAATATAAGATTGTATTAACTTATTATATTAGTTGGTATAACATGTACAAGATTTGGAAATTATGTGGTTAATTAAACAGAAGTTGGGGTTTCTTTTTTCCTAATTTATTTGTTTTTTTAAACTTCTTTCAGAATACCTTTAGATTTACAGAAAAATTAGGGATTTGTTTGAGAACTTCCATATATCAACATCATTCACTCTGTTATTGACATCTGATATTGATATGGTACATTTGTCAAAAATAAAGAACCTGTATTGATACATCATTATTAGCTAAATCCACATTTCCTTTTTTTAAAGGAAGTGCCCTTTTTTCTATTTCAAGATCCTATCTAGGATTCCACATGAATTGTATTTGCCATGTTTCCTTAGACTTTTCTTGGCTGTGACTACTTTTCTGATTTTCCTTTTTTAAAAAACTTTACCTTGAGAGTTGAGGGCCACCAGCAAGATATTTTCTAGGATGCCGCTCTTTTGGAAATTGTATTTTTTTTATGTCTCATGATGAAGCTGAGGTTACAGTTTTGGGGGGGGAGAAGAACCACAGAGTTAAGTGAACATCCCGTCATCTCATATTAAGGGTAAATAACTTAGCATGTTGTGAGCCACACGGGAAGTTCTAACTTAGCATGACATGTCATGATTTATCACTATTGATGTTAACTTTGGTCACCTGGTTGATATAATTTTCAACTTTCTTCTCACATTACACGTTTACTCCCTTCCATAATATACTGCTTGAAAAGAAGTCACAATGCATAGCCCATACTTAAGAAGTGGGGAGTTACACTCCACCTTCTTGACGGTAGAGTATCTATATAAATATTGGAATTCTTCTGCATGGGAGATTTGTCTCTTCTCTATTGATTTATTTATTCGATAATTTATTTTCTTAAGGATATACTTGTGGATATTTTTTTAAGCTTTGTGTTACAATCCAGTACTATTTTATATGTTTGTGTTCAAATTACTTCAGCTTTGGCCATTGGGAGCACTTTTATTTGACTCTTGGTATGTCCCATCAGTGTGTGTGTGTGTGTGTGTGTGTGGGCATTTCCTCACTTTCTGGCACTATGAGATGTTCTTGGCTAATCATGTGTGTTTCATGCTTCAGTTCTAGAGTCAGCCAAGTCTTTATGGAGAGTTGGTTCCTTTTACTCGAGAATGATGTAGAAACCAGAATTTGGTTCCAGCCATGTTTTTGCTACTGGAGTGACATTGTTTATAGGCCCTGTGAGCTGACAGGGAAGTGAAATATATATGAATATGGTAACCTGTGGATATAAGCATATCTACAAATATTTTTGTATATAGCCATCTATATTAAAGTAAGCATTAGTTCATACTAATGTCTCCAATCTAATCAATTATGGAACTTGGTAGCTTTCCCTACCTTGCCTACCTGTAACCTTCCACTCCAACATGGTTTCTGTCATCTGACATCCATTTACTTAACTGATCTTTAAGTTTTAGGTAGGAATTATTAATTGTGGGACTTCGAGAAATAAGTCTGTACATATTAAAGTCATATGTAGCTATACTTTCTGACCAGTGGAACCTTCATAAATTTGGAGTTTATAACAGTTTAGGATTGTGCTATCCAATAGTTATCCAATGTGAGCCACATATTTAAGATTTTATTGTAAAGACATTAAAAGAATTAAAAAGAACAAGTGGAAAACACTTTTTTTTTTAAATAGCAGTTTAGAATGTTAACCCTTACTTCATGGATAGCAACTAAAATCAAGTGCTAATTTTATTTGAAGTGCTGGTACGTGATTTTTGCCTTTAGTCCCATTAACTTCAGTCAACAGCTTTTCTACCATTCTTTTCAGATTATTTCATACACTTGCAATTGTTAGACTATTATGTCAGATTCTAGATTTTATCCTGGAATTCCTTGACTCCTAAATTATTTTTTTTATTTGTAGACAGACTGATTTTTAATGTCTAACTTCTATGTGTTTTATGAAAAGATAATGTCATGTATCCACCATTACATTATCATCCAAAATAATTTCACTCAGAATAAAGTCCCCTGTGCTTTACCTCTTAATCTTCCATCTCAAATTCCTACCTATAGCTGATCTGTTATTATCTCTCTAGGTTTTCCTTTTCCAGAGTGCCATGTAATTATAATTTAAATGAATGTAGTCTTTTCGGACTGTTTTTTTAGTTATCAGTACTCACTTAAAATTCATTCATGTCTTTTTATGGTTTATTACATTTTTAATGCTGAATATTGTTCCATTTTAATCAACGTGCCATAAATTTTTTTCCCCCCAGTAACCTATTAAAGGATATCTTTGTTGCTTCTTGTTTTGGCAATAATGAATAAAGTTGCTATAAATATTAACATGCAGACTTTGGTATTTTAAAGTCAGTAGGGGAGTTCCCATTGTGGTGCAGTGGAAACGAATCTGACTAGGAACCATGAGGTTGTGGGTCTGATCCCTGGCATCGCTCAGTGCGTTAAGGATCCGGTGTTGCTGTGAGCTGTGGTGTAGGTTGCAGACATGGCTCAGATTCCATGTTGCTGTGGCTGTGGTGTAGGCCGGCAGCTGTAGCTCTGATTAGACCCCTAGCCTGGGAACCTCCACATGCTGAGGGTGCGGCCCTAAGACAACAAAAGACAAAATAAAATGAAATAAATAAATAAAGTGAGTAAGTAAATCTCTAACAGCATCACTATTAGAATGTAAATTTAAGATTATGTTTAGTTTTGTAGGATACTACTGAGCTATATTCCAAAGAGACTGTCTTATTTTGTATTCCCATCAGCAACGATGAGAGTACATGTCGATTAACATCCTCACCAGCAATTGCTGTTGTCAGTTTATGGAATGTAGCTATTTTAATAGAATGAGTGCTATCTCAGTGTTGTAATTTGCATTTTTCTAATGACATATGATGTTAATCATCTTTTCATATGCTTATTTTTCTTTCCGTATAACTTAATTGGAAAAACATCTGGTCAGACTTTTTTCACATTACATAGTTGGTTTTCTTCTGATTTTTGAGTTTTAAGGATTCTTTATATGTTTTGCATATAGGTCCTTAATCAGATAAATGTTTTGCAGATATTTTCTCTTGATTTATAGTTTGACATAACTATATATTTTGCAAAGAAAAAAAAAAACAAATTTAGCCATACTCACAGCATGTGGAAATTCTTGGGCTAGGGATTGAACGTGAACCACAGCAGGGACATACCAGATAGTTAACCCACTATGCCACAAAGTAACTCCAAAATTTGTAAGTTTAATAATGTCCAACTATTTATTTTCCTTTCATGGATCATACTTTTTTCATTTTTTGAAATTTTTTTTTGAAGTATGAGATGATTTACAAAGTTGATATAATTTCTGCTATACAACAGACTGACTCAGTTATGCATATACACACATTCATTCTTTTCAGATTCTTTTCCCATATAGAATATCACAGAATATTGGGTAGAGTTCCCAGTGCTATACAGCAGGTCCTCATTGGCCATTCATTCCATATACCACAGTGTGCATATTGTACATCTAAAAGTAATAGTGAATAATAGTAGACATACTTGTCTTGTTCATGATCTTAGATGAAAAGTGTCCTGCTTTTTTGTCATAAAGTATGATATTACATGGAAGTGTTTTCATTGATGTTCTTTACCAAGTTCTTTGCCCATCTATTCCTAATTTGCTAAGCGTATTTTTTTTTTATCATAAATGGATGTTCGATTTTGCCAAATGATTTTTCTGTATCAATAGATAGAATCCTATGACTTTTCTCTTTAACTTGTTGATATATTATATTACAGTGATCCATTTTTGGATGTTGAACCAATCATGCGTACCTGGAACAAACCCACTTAGTCTTGATTCATTTACTTTTTAACATGATAAGTAAAAATACATATTCAGCAAAATTCCAGTATTTGTAAGAGCTGTTATAATTTTTAAGTACACTTTATTATGTTTTAGGCAATCAATGTGATATACCTTAGTTTAAAGATAGATGTTTTAAATCTAAAAGCTACTATTACAATCATTAAATTCCATTATGTTAATTAAGTTGATTGGATCTATTAAAAAATTGTGAGAAACTTTATAAACATGTATTTATAGCCTCTACATTTAAGAAAAAACTAGAAGATGAGGATTATAAAAGTACTTGCTTTCCATATGTTCTGTTCAACCCTAAATGCTAGCATCTGATGACTTGCCTTTTCTATGCATTACTAGATTTTTTTCTTTTGTTTGTTTTTTCTCCTTTTCTTTGGGAGTAAAATATGATAGTACACCAAATGGAACACCCATTTTTCTTTGGTTTGTTAATATTTACAATATTTTTCCTTTATTTATCAAGAAATATACAATTTCCTGTAATTAGAGCCATTCAGGTTAACAGTAGGACATTTTAGTGTTACTAAAACTATTGATAATACAAACATTAAAATTATGTCTCCTGTAGTAACTGCCAATAAAAGAATTGTACTTTAATCCGATTAGGAAATCAATACACTTGTCAATAAAAAGGTAACATTTGACAGGATGCTGTTGTTGGAAGACCAAGTAGCTGAGGGGCCAGAAACTAAATAACTTATTGAGTGACCTGTTTATTTGACTGTAGGCTACTCTCAAATTTATTTGAAGAGTACAAAGTAGAACCAAAATGCAGGAAGCTGCATATAGTTCATTCATGTAATTTGTTTTATGAGAGTATAGGCTAGCTTATTACTGCAGTGATCTTGTTTAATTTTTAAAATATTTACTTTGTATTTCCTATCATAACTACTAATTGTTCCAACTTGGCAGAATATGTATAAAAAGTATAAATCATAATTTTTCCCTTTCCAATAAACCCTGTTAATCATTATTTATTTTGAAGTAATCTTTTTAGCAATGTATGTTGGAGAATTGGTGTACTTAATTTGATCCAAATTATTCTAGGAATATACCTAAATTATTTAAATATTCCAGGCCAATGCAAATCAAAAATAATAATAAAAGCATAATGGCCACATCAAAAAAGACCTCAGATTTTCCCTCTGACTTATTTATTCAGAATGATCAGTCTTTCATTTACTCATTTTTCAAATGATGTTTGTCCATAATGGAAGTTGTTCTATCAGGAATTGTAGAAAGGGAAATAACAAACAATAACAACAATAAAAACAGTGTCAAAGTTGAGAGTACCTTTTAGTTTTCCTGGAAATGCTTAGATTCTATAACTGACATTATTATTGGTATTCATTTCATTGTATGTATAATTACATGATAGGTGTATTATAATGTTACATATGCCATAGTAATTAATTTGCTGTAATTAATGACAAACATTTGAGTGTTTAAAATTGGTATTTCGAATAAATATTCATAAGATAGCCATCAGTTAACTTTTGCTAAAAAATTGCCTTCTAACTGTGTAGGGTTGTCCGTTCTTCTGCCCTGTTAAATGCTACAGGTAGTAACTGGCTGAAAACAGTACACATTTATATTGTTTATTTTAAGAAATAGTAAATCATCCAAAAATGGGAGTGAAATAATGCTTACAAATTATTTGTATTCCATATATAAAGACAGAGCACAGTGTGAAACAGAAAATCAAAATTTATATCTGGCCAAACATAACAAAAATAATTTTGTTAAAGTACGTAAGTAATTCATTTGTTAACAGAAGTCGTGATTTATTTGAAACTTTAGAAGAAAAAATTAAAAGTCATGCACCCAGAGTTTAAACACTACAAAGAAGCCAGAGAGTGTTTCACCCACCTAAAGAAAGAAAAGGGAAGAAAGACTATTCATACTGAAATTGGCATTATTACTGTTGTTAAAACGTTTTATTGAAATAAAACTAGTGAGGCAATTATAACTTTAAGAATTCATTTCATGTGTTTAGAACAATTTCTTGTGATTATGTCTCTTTGTTCTTTTTCCAAACAAATGCTTCATAGTTTAAATATCACAGATTATATATGACTCAAATTACATAATAGAAAAATTTTGACAGTCAATTCATATTAATTTTTAAAACTCCATATAGCTATCAGAATGCACAATTTTCTTTTTTGTAATATGCAACATGTGATAAATATAGTCTTCAAAAACTTTTCAATTCTGTAGAAATTATTAAAAGAGTATTCTGAAAAAGGTAATGCTTAAGGAATGTCTACAGCATTTACTTTCTAAAAGAATTACTTAAATGCTCAGTAGTGTCGTATAATTAAAAATAGTATATTCTTGGAGTTCCCAGTGTGGCACAGTGGAAACGAATCTGACTAGGAGCCATGATGTTGTGAGTTTGATCCCTGGCCTGGCTCAGTGGGTTAAGGATCTAGCATTGCCATGAGCTGTGGTGTAGGTCATAGTCGCAGGTCGGATCCTGAATTACTGTGACTGTGGCGTAGGCCGGCAGCTGTAGCTCCGATTTGACCCCTAGCCTGGGAACCTCCATATGCCGTGGGTATGGCCCTGAAAAGCAAAAAAAAAAAAAAAAGAAAAAAGAAAGAAAGAAAGAAAGAAAAAAGTATATTCTTAATTTTATTCTTAATTTTAATACTATAATTTACTAACTTTTTACTTTAATTGAATTTTTAAATATTTTGATGATCTTTTGTCCACCAAAAGAATAGTGGGGGAACAATATTATCAGAACTTTTTTTAAACAGTAAGATTAAAAAAGTTTTTTTGTTTTAATAAATATGTCAAGTCAAAGAGTAGAATGTGCAATGTGTTTTAAAATAGGTAACAGTAAAAGAAAATATTTCTAAATAAATCGAAAAAGGGATAATAGTGAAGTCATTTGAATTAAATTGTAAATTAACTTTAATTTTACTTTAAGGGTAGAAGAGTATAACTAGGACGTTAAACCAATAGAGAAAAAGTACTCTGGAAAGCAACATATTATTTATTTGAGTATTATTTTTGGTTTAAATTCTTTACTATTTTCTGTGATTAACCTAGCTAATCAAAACTGACAATAATTAGGTTTTTAAAAATATATTCTATACATACTGGTTCATGATTTCTGTCATGCACAAAAGCTGTCATGAAAATCATACAGCACCAGCAAAGTTAAAATAATTTACAGTGCTAATTCTCTTTGCCAGAGATTTTAACAGTTTAATTATTTTCTTGTTGGAGAATCTTTAATTCTAACAATGTATTCCTTCAAGCAATTCTAATTATATGGAATTTGAAGTTGATTTAATACACTGATTAATACCACAAGCAATTAAATTCAAGTGTTAGAAGAATCTGAGTTTCTAAGTCATTAAAATATATATTTTAATACAGACTCACTTGGAAACCGAAGAGATCAAATCTTAATGTTCTTGTTTGGAACAACAACAAATTATGCAAATATTGTAATTTAAAATTATTTATTTTAGCTCTTGCTTCTGTAGAAACAATTTTTCAATTGTGAATTATTATATTCAAATTTAAGAATTCTGTTTATCATCTATATAATATTGGAATTTGAGGAGAGAAATGCTGTTTGCTCTCACTAAAAATGATATTTCAGGCCCTGTATTGCATAAGGTTTATTTCCTATTCTCTGGAGTGCATTCGGCTTACCAGGGCCTCTAAGGTGCTAGATAGTGCTTTACTATTCATCTTACATAATGTAGTGGGTCAGTGTGGTGTTCTGTTGAGATATCCAAGTGGTTCAGATGTTTTATTACTATAAAATGGCAGAAGACAAAAGAGGTAATACCAATCTGGAGCAAAACTGTAAGTGTGAATTGCTATTCTTTCATGCAAATATGAATTTTATAGTCCTCTTTTTTGATAATAATAATAAAAAAAATAATGATGCACTTACCAAATCAATGCTGCATCCCTGTATCCAAGGCCATAGTAATTTATTCTAGTAAGGACTACATTTCTAGCATTGCAACTGGAGCTTCTAGTTGTCTGAGTTGGTAAAAGCCTAGAGTCGTACTACAGGATCCATATATTTTGTGCAGGGGCCAGACTGGTAAACTAGAAGGAGGTAATGATGGGGTCCATTTCCTCTGCATCCTTTAGATCCTAATTTAAACTCTTTGGACCTGAATGCATTCCTATTTTCTATTTCCTGTCTTGGCAGCGTGACAATTTTTGGTGTCTTCATTTTGCCTTCTGTGCCATGAGAGACCTTACTGCACAGACCAAGAAATCAGTGTGGGAGTTATGTCAAGTATTATGTGTGCCAATCACAACTACACATTTAGAGATTGTAAAATGACCGCTAAGTGGATTAATGGGTCCTAATGGATCCACAGTACCTTGCCCAGGACTCCATTATAACAAGGTGAACCGTAATGATGAGTTAAGTCTTTGTGTCTAACAGGCCTCAAAATGTTAGTTTCCTTTTGTCCTAAATGGCCATCTATCTTTTGTGGAAAGACTGGATATTTTTTAATGGATATATTTGACTTGGTTTGCTGCATTCTTTTTCTCTAATACGTGGCCACCTCTTCAGCTAGTAGATTCTAAATCTGGAAATAACTAGAGTCCAGAAACTGGTGAAGAGATCATATATTTTTATTAAATTGGCTGCCTTCAGCTACCTAGTTAATAACCATTCTCTGTTCCCTGTAATGGTTACTTGGGTAAGTACCCTTGTTAACTGACGTTCCTTTTTGGTTCTCAGGGACACTATGTTCTATGAACCATCTCCATACTATCTGGAAATCAAAAACCTTGGCTGCCAAAACTCTGACCCTGTCAGTCATTAAGATATTGTGATATTCTAGCTCTTGGCTCAAAAGCACTGCTCTCTGTCCTATACTGTCTCTATAGTTTCAGGGGCTTATCATCTGTGTTTATTCCAGTAAGCCTAGTTTTGCAATCTTTCAAACTTCAGGGTGTCTTACAGAGGAGAGCTATGTGATCTTATTTAGTCATATTATTGTTTCCCTTTACCAGTGCATTCTTTATAGCTTTAATAAATGTGAACCCTCTGGGCTTTCAAAAGGGGCATTATCATCTGGTGAGTCCAGTAGTCTCACATAGTAAATAACATCCTCAAACAATTATTTCCTTATTGCATTGTCTGCTACAGTAATTCTAGAGTTTTATCTACTCATATTGTCTTTTTCTCATGCTTCTAAGAGCTGTCATATAGTTTATACAGCCTTTCAGGGATTTTAAGCCATGTATCTTGGGAGAAAGATCCCAAGTCAAGATATTATTCCCTAGCCATTATTTTCGTTTGGTTCCCTTTATCAGTGCAAGTTCAGTGCAGACTTAGGCAAAACAATGGAGAAATATACAGCAATATAAGGCCATTAGAGTGGCTCCATGTTGCACTGAGATGGTCAACATTTTATACCTCTACTTACCAAAGTGGTCATGGACGGAGACTGCCTTGGAAAAGTGTGTTCTTATGCAAGGCAGTTTCCTGCAGCTGAAGCAAACTCTGAAGAACTGAGAGCTGGGGTCTGCTAAAAACTAGGACAATAAGTCCTTCCTTGAAAGGTGAGGTGATATATCTCCTTCTTCACCATACATTGAAGGAAAGGTTCTATCAAAATATCTAGATAATTAGACAACTGAAGAAAACATGCTATTACTTTGGAACCAAACAAAAGTCATCTTCTACTTTAATTGTGTTAACTGGAAGATTTGGTAGGTTATGAATGTGTTGATTGCTGTAACAATTGATGTAACTAATCATCAGGTTTGGTTTTTGAGGGCTAAGTGCTTTCCCTAATTTTATTATTTTAATACTTTCTCCAAAAAAAAAAAAGCACATAGGCGGACAATCAGGGATAAGACAATAGCATATTCCATCCACTGTACCACCATACTTAGTTTTGTAAACCTGGTTTGTGACCTAAACTAAAATTCTGTGGTAGAAAATAGTTTATTAACTGTATTTTTCTTATCTATATCCAAGGGATCATATTTATATATACAAATTAACAGTGTGAGAAACATTAATTTAAAAACTTATGTATGTACAAGATACAAGCTCAAACCATTTCTTTTTATATTAAACATAAAATTTTGTTTCCATAATATTAATGACTACATTATTTTCTAAATACTTGCTACCAGTTTTTGTGTTTATCTTACTGTGGAGCAGTAATAACCAAGAGTGTGCAGACTGGCTATGGTATGTAAACTTGTAGCAACGCTGATCTAAATTGTTTCGTTCAAAGCTTTAAGGTATTTCCCAGGAGATTCCAAAATGAGTTATTATCTGGTTTATGTGAACAGAAGAGAATGTTATTTCAGCAGCTTGAGCGGAGCTATTTTCAGATGAAACTGATCCTACAAAGAGCAGAGTAGAAAGAATGTAGTTTAGGTGATATCACTGAGCTGCTGAATGATCAGTTAATGCAGCACTACTTTGAAATTTTCAGTAATCCAATACACAGAATTCTTAAATTCACTTTGTTTGATTTTCTGTTACTTCAAACTTAAATAACTTTACTGACTCAAATATAATAATTTTACAGGTTAAGCACTTTTTGGCTCAAGTTACATGTGATAGGAAGTTGTAATAAGAAGCACTTTTTGCAAGAGAAATAATCTAAATGTTAATAAATTTAGAACAAAACAAAAAGCAAAAAGAGAAAGTAATAATAATGAATAAATAAAACCAAAATAAAACAAATAAAAAATTATTATCTCACCTAAGTAACTATGGTAAGGGTAAGAATATAGAATACCTCAGCCAGTGGAATTCCAATAGCACTGTATTTTATTTTTATTTCTCCCTTCCTATTTTGTTTTGTGTTTTGGTTTTATTCTGTTATGTTGAATTTTTCAACTAGGCAGAAATCATGAACACCAATAACCTCTAGGCTTACCTTTTTCCATCTCCACTATCAGGCAGTATGAATTCTTTTTCATGGAGCTTAAAATTGAAAACACACCTGTTAGATCAAATAATTGCTGATATATCCAGAGATACAACAGCTACCAATTAGCAGCACTGTGTTAGAATTGGAAAAAAAATAATTCTCGCCAAAGAAATTTTATGAGTAGAAGTACGGAGGAGATCAAAAATGATGTTAAAGTAGATATCTACTAAAATGATAGAATCGTCATAGATCATAGATTTTTAGAATGGGCCTAACTTCAAGGTCTTTGCTTTTATTGACAATGGATAATTAATAAAAGTTCTTTATAACTGATTACATTGTGAGGTTCATCAACAGTATTAGACTTGTAACTTTAGGGTAGATTTAAGTAAATGAGACCAAAATATGAATAAATTATTTCTGGAAAACCTTACAGTCACCTAATAGAAATTCACAGAGCTTTTTAATTTAATTTCACTATTTAAATGTTGGAGCACAGTGCTAATCTACTTATGGAATGATAAAACCTAATCATTTTTTCAGCAAACAAACCTTTCCTTAAATGTTCAACTAGTAATTGTAATAGTTTTTAAAATATACCCCTTATAACTCTTCTTTTGCATAATTCTAAAAGGAAATTTAGCTCGGATGACATTACTTCTTATACAGAGAATAGCTAGAATATTTCCCTACTGCTGTTTGAGATAATACTGAAAAATATTTTATATTTCCCCAAATTTGAAAAACCCATTATACAGGAGACATTAGGGGATTTTTTTTTTTTTGCAGAACTTGATTTCCTGCATCTATATTTTATATAAAACTATTATTGTCCAAAATCTAGTTTCAAAATCTCAATGATTGAGTGATATGATGTATTGCAACTGCTTGATCTCTACAGGGACATTAAAAATCTTTCTGACTTACTAACACTTCATCTTCACTTAACTCTTCTAACTTTCCTTATTTTTCAAGTGATTGTTTTACTGCCATCACTTTTGTAATAATGATTATTACTTCCGACTAGCAAAATTTTAGATAAAAAAGACGTTTTCTACCTAAATTCAAGTAAAGATAAAATGTGTTTCAACAATCAGTTACATATCTTCAGCATTAGACTCCAAAAGTTATTTTGCTTATTGAAAAATAACATATTAAATATTGTCATTTAAAATTATTTTCCATAACTAATGCATTTGAAAAATTTCATTGGAGTAATAAAGATTGAATTTTCCAAAAATGTTCTACTTTCTTAATACTCTATTTATTTAGAAATATTTAGAGATTAGGAATGGAAAACTATTGCATATTCTCTCAAATAGCTTTAATTGCTGCATTTAACAAGCTCATATTAACAACACATAGTTTTCAGTAAGGGATCATATTACATTTTTCACTTAGTTTCACTTCCTCCCCAAGTAAATTAGACATATGGCTATGCAATTGAAGTAATGATTCAGATACTTTAAGTTCCAGGAAACAGAGTGCCATGTCTTCCATTTCTCCTTTGTGTATCTAGTGCCTTGTACAGAACCTACAGAGCAATGGAGTTTTATAAATATTGAATTAATTGAATTGAATTTGGTAATATTAGTGTAAAACCTTTTTTGAAACAAAGGGGGTTGTATGTATTCTTTTTATTAACAATGAATTTTATTTCAGTTATAGGTGTAAAAAGATCATAAGTCAATTCGATAGATTTTTGTGTCCCAAACCCACAGTGCAGCCCCCCACCCCGCAGATTGTCTTATTTGAAAAACCTAGGTTTTCCAAAATCTGTGAGTCATTGTCTGTTCTTCAAAGAAGTTCATTATGTCTCTTTAGTTTCCACATGTAAGCGGTAGCATTGGGTGTTGCTGTCTAATTGTCTGACTGATTTCACTTCGTATGATAATTTCTAGGTTCATCCATGTTGCTATAAATGTTGTTATTCTGTTCCTTTTAATGGCTGAGTAATATTCCATTATGTGTATGTACCATATCTTCCCTATCCACTCCTCTGTTGATGTGTATTTAGGTTGTTTCGATGACCTGGCTTCTTCCCTCTCTAGCTGCTTTAGATGTAAAGTTAGGTTGTTCATTTGAGCTTTTTTTTGTGTCCTGAGGTAGGCTTGTATTGCTATATACTTTCCTCTTAGAACTGCTTTTGCTGCATCCCAGAGGTTTTGGAGTGTCGTGTTTTTGTTGTCATTTGCTTCTAGGTATTTTTTAATTTCCTCTTTGATTTCTTCAGTGATCCATTGGTTGTTTTCTTGTTTTTGTATCCATTCGGCTAGTCTATGTCTTTTGGTTGGGGCATTCAGTCCATTAACATTTAAGGTAATTACTGATATATATGTTCTTATTGCCATTGTATTAACTGTTTGGGGTTTTTTTGCT
>PVHT020004943.1:8295104-8325362 GCA_004024745.2 Catagonus wagneri | reverse complement strand
TGTATATATTCCTTTCCTGGTGAGCCTTGTCATTTGTGGTGTTTTTGTTTCTGGTTGTGGCCTTTTCTTTTCTGCCTAGAGAAGTTCCTTTAAGATTTGTTGTAAAGCTGGTTTAGTGTTGCAGAAATCTCTTAGCTTTTGATTCTCTGTAAAGGTTTTGATCTCTCCTTCAAATCTGAATGTGAGCCTTGCAGGATAAAGTAATCTTGGTTGGAAGTTTTTCCCTTTCATCACATTAAGTATATCATGCCACTCCCTTCTGGCCTGCAGAGTTTCAGCTGAAAAATCTGCTGAGAACCTTATTGGGGTTCCCTTGTATGTCATTTGTTACTTTTCCCTAGTTGCTTTCAAAATTTTCTCTTTGTCTTTAATTTTGGTCATTTTGATTAATATGTGTCTCGGGGTGTTCATCTTGGGTTTATTTTATATGGCACTCGTTGCGCTTCCTGAATTTCAGTGAGTGGTTCATTTCCCATGTTAGGGAAGTTTTCGGTTATTATCTCTTCAAATAGTTTTTCTGTCCCCTTCTCTCTCTCTTCGCCCTCTGGCACCCCTGTAATACGGTTGTTGGTGCATTTAACATTATCCCAGAGTTCTCTGAGACTCTGCTCATTTCCTTTTAATCTTTTATCTCTTTTCTCTTCTGCATTAGTGATTTCCACTAATCTGTCCTCCACCTCGCTGATTCGTTCTTCTGCCTCCTGTATTCTACTGTTGGCTGCTTCTAATGAATTTTTTATTTCAGTTATTGTATTTTGCACCTCTTCTTATTTAATTTTTAGAGCTTGTATTTCTCTGCTCAGTGTTTCCTGTAAATTATCAATCTTTGCCTCCAGTTTATTTCCAATGCCTTGCATCATCTTCAGCATCAACAGTCTAAAGTCTCTTTCTGAGAGGCTGATAATCTCCTCATCACTGAGCTGTTTTTCTGGGCTTTTTTCTTTCTCCCTTATCTGGGTTATAGTTTTCTGTCTTTTCATTTTTATAGGTTTTTGGTGTGGTGACCTTTTTGCCAACAATAGAGTTGTAGCCTCTCTTAGTTCTGACTTTGCCTCCCGTGTTACTAAAGCTGGTTTGGGCGGGGCTTGCTGTAGGCTTCCTGATGGGAGGGACTGATGCCTGCCCACTGGTAGGTGTGGTTGATTCCTCTCCCTCTAATGGGTGGGGTTTTGTCTCTGGATGAGATTAGAGGCTGTCTGTGTGCCTGAGGGGTCTTTAGATAGCCTGTTTAGTGATGGGTGGGGCTGTGATCCCACCTGGATTATTGTTTGGCCTGGGGCTTCTCAGCGCTGATGGGAGGGACCAGGTTTTCCCAGAAATGGCCACCTCCAGAGAAATGCAGGCTGATGAATGTTCCCAAGAGCTTCGCCTCCAATGTCCTTCCCCCACAACAAACCACAGTCCCCCCTGTTTTCCCAGGAGATCCTCCAAGTATTGCGGTCAGGTTCCACCCGGATTCCTATGGAGACTGCTTTGCCCTGGGACCCAGTGCATGTGAAAGTCTGTGTGTGCCTTTCAAGGATGGTGTCTCTGTTTCCCCCAGTCCTGTGGAGCTCCTGCACACAAGCCCTGCTGGCCTTCAATGCCAGATGCTCCAGGGGCTCTTTCTCCCTGTGCCCGATCCCCAGGCATGGCGTTTTGATGTGTGGCTCAGAACTCTCAGTCCTGTAGCTAAGTCTCTGTGATGCAGTTACTTTCCAGTCTGTAGGGCTTCCCACCCGGGAGGTATGGGTTTGCTTCTATGGCATAATTGCCCCTCCTGCCCCTTGATGTGGTCTCCTCTTTGTCTTCTGGAGTAGAATACCTTTTTTGGAAGTTTACAGTCCCGTTGGTTGAAGGCTGCTTGGCATTTGGTTGTAGTTTTGCTGTTTTTCTGGAGAGAATTTGAACTCCAGTCCTTCTATTCTGCCATCTTAATCCAATCCGTATGTATTCAGTATTATAGTTAATTACTTTTACTCTGCTAATATTTCCCTGGGCTGTAACCTGCATCAGGAAAGAAGCACAGGAGGAAAAAAAAATGAGGGGAGGGAATAAAGAAAAGATTAAGCCTCAGTGTAAGCAATGCATGATTACGTTTGTTGTAATCTTTAGCCACTTAACATATAGCACTCTTTGCAGATACCATGGAAAGAATCTATACAGTGTAAAGTTAAGAAGCATAGCCTCTAACCCAAGTAAGTTTTGTGATACATTCACATAAGAAAAAACTCTTAGGAGGGGTCTCCTTTCCAATTTTTGTGTAAGACAGGTGTACAAAAGAAAATTTAGATACATATTACAGTAGATCGTTTGGCTGCAGCCTGAAAACCTGAGACTAATATATCAAATTTATTAAGGCTGTATTAGCAAAATATATGTTTTTTTAAGTTTTAAAAACACCATGATAATCTAGGATCTGGTTCAAATTTGAGAAATCAGTCAGTATTCATTATGATAGGTTATAGTAATTGGGAGAAGACTGTGAGCAGCTCTTCTTCCATTACATGTTTAAAATAACTTTGTTTCCCTGGAGCAGTAGATGGAAAATCTCTTAGGATTTTATAATAGGTCTGTTCTTATGCATTACAGGTACTCTAATTCCTTCACACACAATAGTTGGTAGATACAGGCCATATTGATTGATATTCCCAAGACCTGGGTCAGGAATTTAGGAAATTAGGTTAGTGAAAGAACGAACCATGCTGTAGACATAAGTCATCCTGTCTTCATTTAGAAATGTCTTGAGTTCTAGTAGGTATTTTATATACTATAAAGACTTGGCTATTACTATACTCATACAATTTAATGTTATCTATTAGGCATTATTTCCTGAGTGATTATGGTATTGAAAATATTAAGCCTGAGGTAAATAGTAAATATGGTAACAAATGATCTATGTTCTCAAATAACTGATAATTTAAAATATCTTGTAAATGGTGCTAGTGAGTAGTCATAAGCCAAGGAATACAGATACCACAAGTAGCTGGGGAAAATGCAAGGAATAGAACCTCCTCTTGAGTCTTGGAGGAGCACAGCCCGGCTGACACTTCAATTTCAGACTTCTGGCCCCTAGAACAGTATGAGAATAAAAATCTGCTGTTAAATCACCACGTTTATGAAAATATGCTATAGCAAATTTGTTAAAAATAGGAAAATCAACATAGCAAAATGAACCGCCCTCAGACACAAATCTTCACACAGAGAAATTGTGTATCGTCAACATATGACTGTAATGACCATAAAATTAAAAAGAAGACAGAAACTCCCTGAAGACAGGCAAAGATGACTCAGCATACATTTAACAGGAACTCCTGACCCACTGTGCCTAAAGTATTAGTTCTCTTTATGGTCTAACAGATCAGTCTGTCTGTAGTCTAACCAATATGGTATGTTAGACCATATGGCCCAAGTGAACAGGAAGCTTGCTTCGCAGCCTGGACCTGTTTCAGAGCATCCTCCTATACTGGGCCCCACACAAAGCAAGCAGCTTTTCAGGCCACTCAATAAATAGACTAGAGAAACCCACGCAAGTGACAGATATGTTGCCCCCAAAATCCAAAGACTAAATCAAAATTGAAATCTTTTTTTTTTTTTTTTCAGTAAGTGATGCCAGGAAGAAAGAAAAGACAATCCATAGAATGGGAAAAAAATGTTTGCAGATCACTTATCTGATTATGGACTGATATCTAGTATATATAAAAACGCTACAAATGAATGATAAATAGATAAATAATAATTGAATAATAAAAAGCCAATTAACTCAATTTGATAATGAGCAAAGTATTTGAATAGTCATTTCTATGAAGAAGATATGCAAATAGTCAACAAGCACATAAAGATGCTCATAATCAGTAGCCATTAAGGACATGCAAATCAAAATCACAGTGTATTACCATTTTATATCCAATAGGATAGCTATGTTCCCAAGACAGGTGATAATCAGTGAGAATTGGGTAATTTAGAACTTTCATCTACTTCTGATAAGATTGTCAAATGGTGTAGCTACTTTGAAAAATAATTTGGTACTTCTTCAGAATGTTAAACATAGCATTTAACATAAAATGTTAAACATAGAATGTCTGACCCAGCAGTTTCACTCCTGGGTTATATACCCAGGTAAAATGAAAACAGAGGTCCATGCAAAACCTTTTTGTTTTTGCCATGTTTAGTCAAGGGTAAATAAAAATATATACATGTACACATAGAGGACATTTGATTTATTATGACAATATTTTGATATAAATAATAGTTTTTTTTTTTTGTCTTTTTGCCTTTTATTTAGAGCCGCACTCAGGGCATATGGAGGTTCCCAGGCTAGGGGTCTAACAGGAGCTGTAGCCGCCGGCCTTCACCACAGCCACAGCAACGCGGGATCCGAGCCGCGTCTGCAACCTACACCACAGCTCATGGCAACGCCGGATCCTTAACCCACTGAGCAAGGCCAGGGATTGAACCCGCAACCTCATGGTTCTTAGTCGGATTCGTTAACCACTGAGCCACGAAGGGAACTCCATAAATAAGAGTATTTTGATGCATTCTCTGAGTGTTTTAATAAAGTCTTTATTCATCATTTTGGTAGAATTTTTAAATTGTTAATTTGTTGTAAAATGATACTATTCTCTATCTGGTAACTCAATAGGTAAATTAAAAGCCACTCCTATAACTTGTCTAAACCTAAATATAACCCATGCTACTTTAAAATTGCAAGAAGAATTGAAACCCAGTAACTTTTTCTAATACTCAGGTACATTTTTTTAGACTCTGGAGTAGAAAAGTTAGTTCCGTTATAAAAGAGTGTTGTAATTTTTCTTAACTACATTCTAATCCTCTCAACTAATTAGCACAGTTTATGACTTTATTTGCATGATCTCCAAGTTTATATCCAGGCCACTACACTTCATAATTACTTTATTTAAAGAGGCTGCATCAGACACTTCGAGATGGTCTGCTATCAACTACTGGAATGACTACGTTTATTAAGCAGATGTCAACACTATAGATGTTTAATTAGTTACAAAGTATTTGTATCATTTCCTCATATTTCCAAGTACAATAGTCATTCATTGCCAGACCTCCCTGTCACCATTCAAATCAGACAGGAAACACCCTAGGGAAGGTGGAAGCCAAGGCCAAGCATATGTTACCCCTGCACTCTCTTAGAGTAATCACTTGGCAATAAAAATGGAGCTAAGTGAAAGAAAGAAACAGAAGATCTATAAATTAATGCTTTCTCACTTTATTCCCAATGAAGACAACTTGAGCTGCACTGCAGTTCTCCAAAAATGTTTCTCATTTTACACTTAACATCCCCAGTGGAGAGAATCTTGTTAAATGTTGATGTGGGAGTAGCTGATGTCTTATAAATAAAGTTTTGCATCATCAGATGGCACAAAAAATAGCCAGAAAAATTGAGACAATCATTTAGAATCTATATGAGAAAGCTGAAAGGAAGAGTTTGAGTCTCATATTGAAATCCAAGAAACTTAATTATAAAATACTCAGACAAAGCCATTTTGTATAATGATGAAGAAACAGGTTTCGCAGTGAGACAGGCTTGGCTTATATTCCGGGTCTGTCCCTAAGTATGTGTGGGACCATAGAGAAGTTATTCAGTGCCTCTGGATCTCATGCACGTTTTCGTGCATTTAAAAATGTATAGTGAGCATTACCGCACCAAACACAATGCTAGGTACTGGTAATAAATCCTTGTAAAAATCGTAATATTTTTTCCTTATTGGAATTTACATTTTTTGGGGGGAGGGATATTACATCCAATTAAAAATCTGTCCTTTAAAACAAGGACATACTGTATAGTACAGGAAACTGTATTCAATATCCTGTAATAACCTATAATGGAAAAATCTGAAGAAGAATATATATATATATAATCACTGAATCACCCTGTTGAAACTAACACAACACTGTAAATCATCTCTACTTCAATTTAAAAATTTTTAAAAATCAATGAGTTCACAATAGACTTTGCTAAGTGCTAGCAAAGAAAAGAAACAGTGCCAGCCTAGAGCACAATGTATTATACTATGTAAAAAGGTGTTTGGGTAAAAACCTTTTGATGAGTTGCAAATTTAAATCAGAACTGAAGAGTGAAAAAGTGAAAACTATGATTATCTTTAAAACAGAGATGTGTTGTAGACATGATAAAAAGTAATTTTTCTATAAAAATTTTTAGCATAGTTTCTGGCACAAAATGAACATTCAGAATTGGGGGATAGTAATTACTATTTTTGCCATTATCATTATTCAAGTTCTATTTGAAAATCTCACCAGAAAATATTTGTTGATGATCTCTTAGGATGTATGTCTTACCTAAATCTGACTGACTGACCCAGGGTTTGGAGCTCTTATAACTGTTTTAAATATAAAGGAAACTTACCACCTCCTTGGTACTTTGTTAGGCCATTTTATTGCATTTATTTAGCATTTAAGAAACCTGTGACATTTTCATGCTTTATGGAGAAATGTTTTTAAAATACAGAACATATTCATTTTTGTTTTGTTTCGTTTGTTTGTTTAGAGCCACACCCACAGCATATGAAAGTTCCCAGGTCTGAACCTGAGACACAGCAGTGGCAATGCCAAATTCTTAACCACTAGGCCACCAGGGAACTCTTAACAGAATGTATTGGTAAAGTGTATAAAAGTTCTTCAGTGCCTGGAACTCACAAAATTATAAACCACTTAAAATTATTTTCTCTCTTTATTCATTAATTGTAAACATTTTTTATCTTTATTTTATCCTAAATGGACATACGTGGTACTTTTTTTAAATTGAAGTATAGTTGATTTACAATCAACTGTTAGTTTCTAGTGTACTACAAAGTGATTCAGTCATTCATTTTCTTTTTCAGATTCTTTTCCACTACAATTTGTTATAAGATACTGAATATAGTTATCTGTGCTATCCAGTCGGACCTTGTTATCTATTTTATATAGTAGTTTGCATATGCTAATTCCAGACTTCTGCTAAACCTCGCCATCCTCTTTCCTCTTCAGTAACCATTAAGTTGTTTTCTGTGAGTCTTTTTGTTTTGTAAAGAAATTCGTTTGTGTCATTCTTTAGATTCCACATACAAGTGATATTATTTGATGTTTGTTTTTGTCTGATCTGTCTGACTTCACTTAGTATGATCTTCTAGGTCCTTCCAGGCTGCTGCAAATTGTATTATTATTTTTAATGGCTGAATAATATTCAATTGTGTGTGTGATATATAAATGTATATATCTCTATCTCTATGTATCTGTCTATCTCACATCTTCTTTATCCGTCCGTATGCTGATGGACACTTAGTTTACTTCCATGCCTTGTCTATTGTAAATAGTGCATCTGTAAACATCGGGGTGCACGTATCTTTTCAAATTAGAGTTTTCTCCAGATATATATGCTCAGGGGTGGGATTACTGGATAATATGGTAACACTATTTTTAGTATTTTAATGACATAGGAGGTGTTTTGAATTAGAGACAGAGATCTTATTAAATCTACACAGTATATAATGAGTGTGATGATCCCAACAACATATAGGTCAGTTGCCCAAGGTGAGTAGCTGAATAATCCAAAATGAGAAAAGAGGAAATGGCTTTTCTTTGTTTATAGAGGGCATAGGGGGCAGCTGTCCCCCTCCTCTTCCGAAAGGATTTCCTCTTTATTACAGTACTTTTGTGTGTAATTAAAATATCCCCATGAGCCAGAAAGCCCTTACAATATAGATATATCTCCCTGAAATGTAAATAGCTAAGAAAATAATGCACCAGTTTTCTAAGTACCTTCTTAGCTAACCTAGATGCCTATCCCAGAATATAACTATTTGGCTGTAAGAGAGAAATTTTGGATAACTAACTACAGAGTTAACCTATATTGTTAACGAATCCGACTAAGAACCATGAGGTTGCGGGTTCGATCCCTGGCCTTGCTCAGCAGGTTAAGGATCCGGCGTTGCTGTGAGCTGTGGTGTAGGTCACAGATGAGGCTCAGATCCCCCGTTGCTGTGGCTGTGGCGAAGGCCGGCAGCTACAGCCTCTGTTAGACCCCTAGCCTGGGAAACTCCATATGCTGCGGGTGCAGCTCTAGATAAAGGCAAAAAGACAAAAAAACAAAACAAAACAAAACAAAAAAAAAACATGTCACTGGGAGAAATATAACAAACATTCCCTAACATTTAGCATAACTTTCTTTTTCTTTGGAGGCTAGGTTTCTATGAAATTAAACTGAGAAACCTACTGAAGTTTTATTTCCCAAAATTTGTGTAGAGGAAACTAAATGCATATGTAGAAAATGTTTTTGTTATGCAGAAAGGGAAAGAAACAACATTATCATGTCAAAATCTGTTAATCACACTGAGTAAAATGTGTTCCAATTGCCTCATATTTTATAGTGTACCTTGTACTTTTATATTGACAACTTTATTCTCATCAACTCTTCTGTGAAATCATGCTGAGTCTATTTGATCTGTTAAACAACATTAAGTTTCTAAGCTTTGTTTTCATAGAATTTAAAACAAAAATTCATTAAGAATATATTATTCAAGTGGAAGTTTGACTTATTGGGTCAAAGTTTCTGAAATTTGCCTTTTCAAAAGTGATGATTGCTGTTAGGATACCAACGATAGGCAGTATTGTACTATATTTCATTTTAGTTCAAATATGTTTTTAATTTAAAGTCTTATTTTCAGATTGTAAATGTTCCCAAGTGTGTAGGAGCAATGAAATTAGGTCTCAAAAGCACATCTGGCTCCTAGTCTACAAAACATGGCTTCACCTTTCCTTTAACTCATAACCCACACGTGCATCAATATGTGGAGAGATACAGTTCTTTGGGGGCCTCTTTGTGATTCAGCATACTCCAGAGAGTTGGATGTTGAAGACAGAAAATAAAAGGTGCTGAAACGCATTTGGATAAAAGCAGTTTTCACTAATAATCAAATTGCATGTATTAAAAACTACCAACCACCTTCTCATAAATGCTTATACTTTAAAGAGAGAATTTCATACATATGCATGGCCATAGAATATAAGTATACAGATGATCTGTATATCAAAATCAGATATTAATTATTAATCACACATGTAAAAAATACAATATATACAGATTCACATGTATATGTAAGTGTATGTGTTTTAATTAAGCATTTTTTTTCTTTTCAGGGCCACACCCATAGCATTTGGAGGTTACCTGGCTAGGGGCTGAATCAGAGCTGTAGCCACTGGCCTACACCCCAGCTACAGCGACATGGGATCCAAGCTACATCTGTGACCTGTACCACAGCTCATGGCAACGCCAGATCCTTAACCCACTGAATGAGTCAGGGATCAAACCTGTGCCCTCATGGATGCTAGTCAGATTTGTTTCCACTGAGCCAAGATGGGAACTCCTAATTAAGCATTTCTAATCTTAAAACATTTTTTGATATATAGTAAACATTTTTTAATGGAGTATATCATAAATTAAAAAAAAATACTTATAAATTTTAAAAGTGTGTCCATGAAGCAGAAAAAAATTACTAGAAAGGAATGGCAGAACATAATTCCAATTGCAGAAAGAGAATATTTATAGAACTCCAGAGGTCTGAGTGTTTGAATTTCTGCCATTCATCAGGTCAACTAGATTTGTGGAAGAATCTTACCTTAAAAAGAATAGTAAGTGTCAAAACTTAGATGATGACCACATATCTATTCTAATTTGACACCTATCATATAATGTATAAATGATTCATTGTGCTGTTAGAAAAGCTTGACTACAAATTCTAATTGATAAAACAAAACCAAGAGTTAACCAGATTCCAGGCCAACAAAAGGAAAAAAGAGCTACTGACCAGATTAGGAAGGTAGTCATGAGATTTATGGTTAGGCTTGCTCTGAGGCTATATTCATATGCATGACTAACAACACCCTTTAGAATTTGATGATGCTAAGGTTTATTTTGTTTTGACCCCTAAAATTATTTTTAGTGTTATATGTGCATGGTTAAAATAGTTGCAGTCCATTTCTATATGTCAGAGCAAATAGAAGAATAAGGGAGTTTTACAATATGATTTGAAATTACTTTCAGAAAAAAAGACAAGTATGATTAAAAGTAGTTAAAATATGAATATTTTATGGGTAAAATGGCAAAACTTCATTGGAAGATATTAAAGTCATCTTTAGCAAATGAAGAGACACTGTGGTCATGACATAAAAATATAGTATTTTAGAAATTTTGGTTTTCCCCAAATTATATATAAATTCAAAGATTTAAAGATCTCATTTTGGTAGTATTGATATACGATAACTAGAAACCTCAGGAAAACAGAAAAGGTCAAGAATAATTTATCAACATTGAAGTAGAATAAAAATGGAAGTGTCCCTAAGACATATTAATTTTTATTTCAAAACTATAGTTCTATAAGAGAGCAGTGACATTTGCTGAACTAAGCCAAATAGTAGAATAGAGAGAAGAGAAAATGTTCCCAGATTTTTGGCAGCATGTTTTATGGAAAGAGTGACATCACAAATTGATAAGGAAAGAATGAACTGAGAGTAATACTAGGGAAATAGTTTAAATCTTAAAGAATAAACCTAATTAGATTTTTTTTTTTGGCCTTTTAGGGTCGCATCCATAGCATATGGAAGTTTCTAGACTTGGGGTCAAATCAGAGCTGTAGCTGCCGGTCTACACAACAGCCACAGCAACACCAGATCTGAGCCACATCTGCAACCTACACCAGTACTCACAGCAACACTGGATCCTTAACCCACTGAGCGAGCCCAGGGATTGAACCCATGTCCTCATGAATACTAGTCAGGTGTGTTACCACTGAGCCACAACAGGAACTCTGGATGCTTATTTTTTTAATGGTACATTGAAACATACTTCAGGAAAGTATTTTTAAGTATGAAAACAAACATCTATAGTAAGCATCAGTGTGTATTTTAAGACCTCAAAATAATGATTTTATAAAAATATGCAAAAATAAGCAAAGAAAAAACTACTCAGGAAAATATTGATACATTTTAATACATTAAATTTTAAAATATGGGGGTTCCCATCATGGCTCAGCAGAAAAAAATATCTGACTAGTATCCATGAGGACACAGGTTCGATCCCTGGCCTTGCTCAGTGGGTTAAGGATCCATCATTGCCATGAGCTGTGGTGTAGGCCACAGACAAAGCCTGGATCTGGTGTTGCTGTGGCTGTGGTATAGGCCAGCAGCCACAGTTCTGATTTGACCCCTAGTCAGGGAACCTGCATATGTCACAGGTGCAGCACTAAAAGGACAAAAAAAATTTGTGTACATTAAGACATAAGAAAATATTTTTAAGAGAGTAATAATTTTACAAATGGAGATAATATATTTGTGACACATAAATGTTAAAGGATATTTTCAGTCAAATGGTTTTCCACTGAGCTATACACACAAAGAGTATTTTCTTGATGTATATATTATATATTGAAAGGCTTATAAAGCAATAATGACATTTAAAGTTGTGATAATAAAAAAGGCAAAATATCTAAAGAAGTAATTACTAGAAAGGGAAATATCACTGGTATGAAGTCCAGGATTAAGAGAATTTTCAAACAAACACCTGTTTCTTTTCCAACTATTTCATGGTGTATGAGTGAGTCTCAGCCATCTCACTGTTATTCAACTGACCATTGACCTTAATGGCTTCAAAAAGTTAAATTAGGAGGGGATACAAGATGGCAGAATAGAAGGACTTGAGCTCCTCATCTCTCACAAAAGCACCAAAATCATAACTAACTGCTAAACAACTATTAACAATAAAGACTGGAACCCACCAAAAAAGCTATTCTACATCCAAAGACAGAGAAGAAATCACAATGAGACAGTAGATTGGTTGTTTTTACAATATAATCAAATCCCATACCCACCAGGTGAGCAACTCACAAACTGGAAAATAATTATATTGCGGAGGTTCTGCCACAGAAGTGAGATTTCTGATGGCCATGGAAAGCTCTAAGGCCTGGGTGTCGTACTGAACCCATCCCTCTAAACACACCCCTTGACACAATCCTGCCTAGCAGGCTACTCCATCCACTGGTGGTCAGGCACCCGTCCCACCCATCAGGAGGCCTACTCAACTCCATAGTTCAACCCCACCAACCAGGGTGCAGACACCAGAAGTAAGAGGGATTAAAATCCTCCAGACTGTGGAAGGAGACTTCAAACAGAGAAAATGAGACCAAATGAAATAACAGAGGAGTATGTTCCAGAAGCAGGAACAATATACAACCCCAGAAGAACACCTAGGTGAAGTGGAGATAGGTAGTCCACCTGAAAAAATACTCGGAGTAGTGAGCGTAAAGGTGATCCAAGATCTCAGAAAAAGAATGGAGGCAAAGACCATGAAGATACAAGATATGTTCAACAGAGAGCTGGAAGATTTAAAGAACAAACAGAGAGGAATAATACAATACCTGAAATGAAAAAATACACGAGTAAGAATCAGTAGCAAAATAAATGAGACAGGAGAAAGACTAAGTGAGATAGAAAATAGAAGGAAATCACTGCGTGGAACAGAATAAAGAAAAAATAATGAAAAGAAATGAGTACAGTCTAAGTGACTTCAGGGACAACAGTAAATGCACTATATGTGGATCTGCCTCAGGATTTTCTGTTGTTTTCTTGGTTTGATTCCATTTTTTTAGCAATAATATGTTTTCTTAAAAGTGCAGCTTTTTGCTAGATCTTTGTATGTTGTATTTTCTTCAACTTTTGTCTTTATTCTTCAAGGTTTTTCTTGGTTAATCATAGCCCTTATTATTTCCATGTAAAATTTAGAATCAAATAGTCAACTAACATTAGAAATATACTGCATCAAGGAATGAATGGAACTAATAGGTCAGTTTTGGAAAAATTGACCTCTTGACAGTATTAAATTTTCTTTTTTTTTTTTTTTTTGTCTTTTTGGCTTATCTAGGGCCGCACCCGCGGCATATGTAGGTTCCCAGGCTAGGGTCTAACAGGAGCTTCAGCTGCCGGCCTTCGCCACAGCCACAGCAACGTGGGATCCGAGCCGCGTCTGCAACCTACACCACAGCTCATGGCAACGCCGGATCCTTAACCCACTGAGCAAGGCCAGGGATTGAACCCACAACCTCATCTTCCTAGTCGGATTCGTTAACCACTGCACCACGACGGGAACTCCGATAGTATTAAATTTTCATAAAACAATATCATGTTAAATATTTCTAGGTTATATAAAATTATAAACCGAACAAATAGAGAAATACTTATTTAACTTCAGTATTATTCAATGTCCTATGCTATGCTTTTTTACAATTATTATTTAAATATATCCTAACCATAGTCCTGTGACAGTAATTTTACCATTTTTGCTTTATAGTCAAAGATACTGGTAATTTCTAGGACTAAGTCAGTTCTTTCTTTTTCTTCTCAATATAGCAGCAAAGCTTTTTTCCAAAAATTTTAGTTACTTTTAGTGACTTTTTTACTATTTTAATGTTCTCTAATAATATTCCACATAAAAATATCTGCCTATTTCCCATTTCATTTCCCTATTTTTCTGTTTTAATTACATGTAATAAAAACCTATTATTATACTAGTATGTAGTTCTATAGTTTTTATTTTATACATCTATTTTACAGCTGCAATAATTTCACAGTATTGTATTGTTGAAAAGACTTGTAAATCTTCACAGACCAGTGAGAGTTTTAACCAAGGTAAAGGATATAGTAAAACAGGAGAAAGGAAGCAGAGGCAAATATCAGGAGCCCAAAGATACACCTGGATGCATCTCCCAGGTTCCTTAGCACCACAAAATGTACTTCAACTTTGGATTATGAAGTCTAAAATAAGCAAGTATTCTCCCTTTATTTTTTTAGGGCCACACCCACGGCACATGGAAGTTCCCAGGTTAGGGGTCTAATCCTAGCTGTAGCAGCCAGCCTATGCCACAGCCACAGCAATGCCAGATTTGAGCCTCATCTGTGACCAACACCACAGCTCACGGCAACGCTGGATCCTTAACCCACTGAGTGAGGCCAGGGATTGAACGCACAACCTCATGGTTCCTAGTCAGATTCGTTTCCTCTGTGCCGTGATGGGAACTCCATATTCTCCCTTTTGAAATGTCTAGTATGCGTATGATTTAGCATTCTTAAAGAATGATACATACATACATACCAAAAATCTGATGGATAAAAATGGGAAGAACATATAGGTAGGTAGGTTACTACACAGGAAATGGGTTCTTATATATATGCTGCTTCTTTTTTGGCAGTAATTTTACATATACTCATTAATAAACATTCCCAGGTTTAAAAAATAGAACAGCTTTCACTAAACAAGCAATAGGTGTTATTTAACTTTGCACCTAAGATCCAAAACAATTAGCTAATTAAATAAATGTCATATAAATATTTATTCCATAACAAACCATTTTTAGTTACCTGAAGGACATTTGCATTTTAACTACACTTCTTTGTATTAGGAAATCCTACAAGCTTTCTTAATTATGAATGGATAAAATGACAGACATTGGTGATTATTAATAAAATTCACATAGAAAATTGATATTTTGTAAGATCTGAGCAGAATAAAAACCAGTTTATCCTAATACGTTTTGAAAGTTCTAATACCTGGTTTCTTCCAAGAGGAACATCATGTTTAACCAGATTGAAAGCCTGTAGATCTGCTCATATAAATGCAAACTAGCTGTGCTATACTGGAAAGGCCATTTCCTCAATCTAAATCTCTTTAAACATCTGATCTAATATTGGAAAAATTCCATCAGAAAAGTCACAACAAACTTTTCTATAAAGGCCGAGGAGTTTCCAAAAGGAAATAGGAAAAATAAGTAACTACAGATGTATTATGCATTTGTTATTTATACCAATACATTCTTAAATCTACACAGAGTTTATTCTTCCCTGCACCCCAGCAAATCTTTCCATATACCATAAAGACTACTCTATGCTTGTAGGAAAGAACCTAAAAGGCTTGCTGTTTTAAACAGGTGTGTATAAAAAGTAATAAAGACTAATTTTCACCACTATTGTTTTTTTTTTTTTCCAAATTGAAAAAAAGCCTTTGAAAAGGAATACAGTTTTTCACAAAGAGCTACTGTATGGTGTTTTGAGACTCCTAAAAGGAGATGCGTTGTATTTTTGTTTTCTTAAGGCTGCAGTCTTCATATGGGCAATATTATTTTCCTAGCAATTCTAATTCTGCACACAAGACTCTACCAACCAGTGTCATTTACTAGGTGTAGAGGGAGGAAAAGGAAGATTATTTATCGATAACATATTATAGAATTAACTTTATTATTTATTATTTTTAGTGGTGCCTGAAAATATTCCTAATTCAGAACTCTTGATAGGCTCCTTTCCTCTCTTTTCTTCTTCTGTTTATTGACTGGTCTCATTTAGATTTAAATACCATTTATGTGATTGACGACAGCCTCTATATGTATATCCTTAGCCAAGTCATCTCCTCTGAATTCCAGACTTAAGTTTTCAATTGTCTACTATATATTTCCACTTGGAGACCTGTATTAGACTTCTCACAATTAACATTTCCAACATTGAGTTCTGCACATTCCTTCAAAACCTGTCATAGACTTCCTCATTTTTTACTAGATGACAGTTCAGTTATTTTTGTTCAAAATTGGAGCCCAGATGCCATCTTTTTGTATGAAGTCACTAGGCATGATGTCTCCAGTTTTGTTCTTTAATCTCAAGATTGCTTTGCATCTGTGGCATGTGGATGTTCCCAGGCCAGGAATCAAACCTGCTCCGTAATTGCAGCCTGTGCCACAGGTGTGGCAATGCCAGATCCTTAACCCACAGTGCCACATGGGAACTTCCTCCTGCTTTCTGTTTCTGATCATTCATTATAAATATGTAGGAAAACAGCCTGTTTCTGTATATTACTCTGTATCCTGCAACTTTACTGAATTCATTTATTCCAGTAATTTCTTTTGATGAAGACTTTAGGGTTTTCTATGTATAGTATCAAGTCATTTGCAAATAGTAATAGTTTTACTTCTTCCCTTTCTGTTTGGATGTCTTTTATTTCTCTCGTCTTGTTGCTATGGCTTGGGCTTCTAATACTGTGTTATATAGAATTGACAAGTGTAGGTGTCCTTGACTTGTTGCTCATCTGAGAGGAAAAGTTTTCAGTTTTTCACCAGTGAGTACAATATTTGCTGTGGGTTTGTCATAATTGGCCTTTATTATGTTGAGATATGTTCCTTCTATACCAGCTTTGAAAGATTTTGTCATGTATAGATGTTGAATTATGTCAGTTGATTTTTCTGCATCTCTTGAGATGGTCGGGTGATTTTTATTCTTCATTTCGTTTTGTGTTATTTCACAATGATTTCCAGATATGCAATCATATTCTCATCCCTGGAATAAATCCCACTTGATCATGGTGTACAATTCTTTTTATGTATTATTAAATTCAATATGCTAATATTTCATTGAGGATGTATATATATATATGTGTTTTTCTTTTTCTTTTTTTTCTGTAGTGTCTTTGTCTACCACTTTGATTTTTTTGCCAAAGTAATGGTGGCCTCATAGAATATACTTGAGAGTATTATCTTCAATATTTTGGAATCATTTGAGTAGGATAGATACTAACTCTTCTTTATATGTTTGGTAGAATTCACCTGTGAAGACGTCTGGTCCTGGATTTTGTTTGTTGGAAATTTTTTGATGATTTAATTTCAGTTGGTCTGTTCAGATTATCTATTTCTTCCTGATTCAGTCTTGGAAAACTATGTTTTTAGGAATATATCAATTTCTCCTAGGTTGTGCTATTTGTTGGCATATAACTCTTTTAAGTATTCTCTTATTTGTTTAACTGGGTCCTTTCTCTCTTTTTTTTCCCTTAATGAACCTGGCTACAGTCTTATCAGTTTTCTTTATTAAAAACAAACAAAAACAATTCTTGGTTTCATTGATCATTTCTATTGTTTTTGTTTGTTTGTTTTGGTTTCTGTTTTATTTATTTCCACTCTGATCTTTATCATTTTCTTCCTTCTTTTGACTCTGGGCTTTGTTCTTATTCTTATAGTTCTTTTAGATAGTAGGTTAGGTAGTTTATTTGAGATTTTTCTTGTTTCATGACATACGTGTATATGTCTATAAACTTCCCATTTAGGATTGCCTTTGCTGTAATCCATCAGTTTTAGGAAGCTGTGTTTTTATTTTCATTTGTCTGGAGTTATTTTCTGATATACTCTGTGATTTTATTGTTTACTCATTTTTTTTTATTAGCATGTTGCTCAGTCTCCACAGATTTGTATTTTTACTGTTTTTTCCCCTATAATTGATTTCTATTTTCATGCTATTATGGTCAGAAAAGATGCTTGAGATGATTTCTTATTTTGTTAAACTTGCTGAGACTTTTCTTGTGGCCTAATATGTGGTATATACTGGAGAACATTCCCTGTGCACTTGAGAAGCCTGACTTTCTCCTGTGCTCAGTGACTGTCACTGCCCTATGAGAGGTGGATTCAGGGCCCAAGGGACAGTGCAGGAGCCCTGGGGGAGGTGGGTTTTTCTTGAGTGTGTTGGCAGTCTCTCCCTTGGTTTGGTACACGGCTAAGGGTCTGAGTGTTTGTGGCTGCACTTCTGGCTGATATAACTTTTTCCCTCTTTTGAAAGCCTTGGTTATAGGCTGGGTTGGGGCTGAAGGGCTTGATGGCACACTGCTGAGCTGGCTTCGGTTCCACTCAGGTGCATGCAGGGAAGTGAGGTCCTGTGATGATGTTCTCCACCATGGAGCTAGTTTCATTCCCTCCTGAGTGTATGCGCTGAAGCCTGTGCTGGCAGAGGCAAGGCTGGAATCCAGGCCAACTTCATTCCCTCTAAGTATGCGCACTCTCATTGGCAGTGGTAGCTTCCACCTTAGTGAGGAGCAGTGCTTTAGCAAGAGGGACTGGAGCTGGAGCCTGGAGTGACATACAGGCAGTTCTGGCAAGCTGGCGAGAGCCCAGGCAGTTTTCAGTCTGCTGCTTCCTTGTGGTGACTGGGACAAGCAAATCTGTTTGCACATTCTTCATGAGCAATGTCTTGGTTACTTACAGCCCTCTGGGAAGCCCACTATTTTTAAGCCAGCTAAGAGGGCTTGTCTTCCCAGTGTCAAACCCCAAGGTTGGGGTGTGTAGTTTAAACCCTTTAGTCCTAAGACACGATCCCTGAGTCTGTACTGTTTTCTTCTTCTTTGTACCCATCTAGGGGTGTTGGTTCCAACCAGAACACTTCCTCTCTCTACCTGCAGGATTCCATGTGGATTGTTCTTACAGTTTTGATTGTTCAAGAGCTGCCTTTCTACTCCCCAGATTGATTTCAGCAAGAGTTGCTCTGTGTACAGTGTTGTGCTTTTTTTTGTTTTTTGGCCACACCCGCAGTATATGGAGGTTCCCAGGCTAGGGCTTGAATCGGAGCTGTATCTCCTGGCCTAAACCACAGCCACAGCAACACTAGATCTGAGCTGTGTCTGCAACCCTCACCACAGCTCACGGCAACACAGGATTCTTAACCCACCGAGCAAGGTCAGGGATCCTACCTGCATCCTCTTGGATCCTAGTCAGATTCATTGCTGTTGTGCCATGACAGGAACTCCTAGTTGTAGTTTTGATGTGTTCATGAAGGGAGGTGAGCCCTGTCTTGCTCTACGATCTCCATCTCTCTTAATTATAATAATCATGTATTCTATTTCATCTGTATTTTCAAGATACTATGACTGTATATTTTATTTATTTACAGATACATATCTTTGTGGCATATTTCTTATTTTTTCCTTTATATGTTTACTTGAGTTTTACCTAGTTTTTTAAAATAAACTTCTCTTCCAAATTAATTTGTTCTCACTGTACTTATCTTTCAGTTTTAGAGCAGTTTTTGATTTAAAGAAATGTTATAATTTAGTACAGAGACATTCCACATATCCTGCACCTATTTTCGCCATCATTATCTTATATTAGTATAGTGTGTCTGTTACAACTAATAAACAAATATTGACAAATTATGATTAAAATCAATACTTTATTCATATTTCATTAGTTTTTACATCTATGTTCTTATTCTTTTCATGGATCTCATAGAAAATACCATATTATGTTTAGTCATATGTTTACTTCAGCTCCTCTTTGCTGTGACAGTTTCACTGACTGTTTCTCCTTTGATTACCATGATATTTAGATGAGTATTGGTTAGATATTTCATAGAACATCTATCAGTTGATATATGTTTGATGTTTTTCTCATGATTATTTAGGAGAGGGAGACCACAGAGGTAAAGGGCCATACTCATCATTTTATATCAAAGGTATGCATATCACTATCAATGTTCATTTTGATCACCTGCCTAAGTTAATGTAAATGTAAAGTTACATTTTTTAAGTTGCTATTTTTTTGCCTTTTATATTGCACTTTTTGAAAAAAAGAAATATACAGATCTATAGGGGTTATATTCCACTTCATTGAGGCTGGAATATGAATACATTTTTTGGAAGAAAAAAATTGGCAAGGAGAACTTAGCTATTCTCTTGCCGATTGAATAAATGTATTTGTTTGCTTTGGGTTATATTCTAATACTACTTCATTATGTTTCTCAGATTTCACTAGCCCCCAAAACTGTGAAATCCAACGAAACAAACTCCTTTTGGTTTCAAGTTCTGGGAATAATTCTTTATGGCTCTCAGCAAAGCCCTTTGGGCTACTGGCTTCATCCTCTGGGCTGGATGATCCACCCTCAGTGCCATCCTTCTCATTTGTGAAACCTAGCGTGAGTTTAGAACTGAGTAGATTTATCAACTTGAATTTTGCTCTTAATATATCAACCATAGTTATATATTCTCTTTCTGATAATTCTAAAATTTTTGTCATATCTGAGTCTGGTTCAGATTTTTTCTTTGTCTATTCAGGCAGTAATATTTCTTGCTTTTAAGATTTTTAGTTGAAGGATAAACATGATGTATTAGATAATAGGAACTGATATAAATAGACCTTTATTTTGAGGCTTCATTCTAACATGGCTAAGATAATGCTATTTCATGTTTTCTATTGCTGTAAATGCTAGGGGCTTCAAATTACTGTGGTATCTAGTGTTTTGTCTACCTTGAATCTTTGGACTTCCCTTAGAGCGCCTCTCAGAGTGTTTTTTGCATCTTAAGTCTTTTTCAAATAATCCACTGTTATTTTAATGGAGTTCTGTTTGTCTAGTTGTAATATGTGGTGGAGGGTAGGCTTTCTATAATCTTATGTTTAAATCTTATACTCTCAGTGAGCCAGTCTCCCTGGACTATACCAAGTATTTCTTATCTCCAACCCCTCCCCTTCGGCTAGACATGAGTGCTAGAGAAACCGAGGTTGAATAACGTCCCTTCCTTCATCCCAGGTAAGGTTCTGATAAAGTTACCCCCAACCTCAAGTAAGCCTTTCTTGTAAAGTATCCTCTGGTTGCATCTCACAATGTTATGCTTTTTTTTCCCCTGTGCCAGAACTTGCCAGGGATCTTTCATAGCTTTTGATGATGAGTATTTGGTAAATCTGGTGCATGTGTATATATACATACATAACACTGGAGAGGGTGTTGATATGACTGAGGCTTATACCTTCAAGCTATCCCACACTCAGCTTCCAGCAATTTATAAACATTGCCATTTAAGTTCCTGCCAGTTTACTGCCAGTTTACTGCTCCAGCAACTTCTGCTCCAAGTAAGCACATCTTGGCTCTGACTGTTTTTATTCACCTGTCTCTTCAGATTTGGAGGTGATGGTCTTTATCTTTTGTTTGTTCAGCTCATTATTTTCTATAATAATGGAATGACAGCTTCCAAGGTTGTTATATGTTAGAGCTGCTACTTATGTATTAAGATTAGTGTTCTATTCTAAAATGTCACTATGTTAGCAGAGTTCTTTCGGACTGAGTTATTTAAATGTCCAGACTTCATCCAGCACCAGTTTTACCTAGGTTTTAAAAAGGGTGCAGGTTGAGAAATAACATGGTATTCATCGTATCCAAATAAATGATATATCATGAGCCAAAAAACAACTTTTGCCCCTCAGTCTTTTCTTGATCACACAATGATCTGAAGGTATGTGGTTACCTCCACTCAGGGAAATCTGTAAGTTAGGGAGTTATTTAAACATTACCTAGTCACACAGCTCCGCTGGGTGCATGTAACTTGCTGTCACTCATGGGATTCACTCAGCTTCCTCAGAAGTATTATTAGCCTTATTCTCTGAAACATCTGTATCTCATCAATACAAGTTATCCTTTACTCAGTCTTAATGATGAGTTTGGTACAAAGAATCAAGTATATTTTCATGTATCTGGTATAGGTACACCTCTAAAATAGCTTGGATTTAATGTAAAAATGCGGCTTTAACCAAAGATCAAATCTGCAGACACTTCTGAAGTAGGAAAGGGCAGAAAACCAACTCTTAATTATTTTCTTCCATATTATTTTATATTTCAAAGTCTTTCTTCTGAGAGTGCTGTTTACTACCTTGACTATACAATGACGTAGCATCTTCAATCTACTGAGAGGAAAATATTTCAACCTAAGAGTCCTAATTCTGCCCAAGTTTTGAAAATCTATTAATATGTTCACTTTTTAAACAAAGATATTTCATTTTTTGCAGTGAGTAGTTAGGGAATCTACTGTAACCATATTCTATTTTTTATATACTATATTGTTAAATAATATAACCCAAAATTAGTTTATAATTTTAATTTCCTCTACTTTGCTTTTTCAAAATTTGTTTTTCATATCTGTCTATTAGTTTTCTTTAATTGGAAATGAGTTTTTTCTTTCCATTTATCTGAAAATTTGTCACTTTTGAGTGGCTTTTTGTTTTTATTTGCCAGTTCACTGTATTTCATTATATTGTTACCATTACCTAATGATCACTGGGAGATGAAAAGTTCTCCTTTCCCTCAGGTTATCTACAACAAAGAATGCAGGTGGTCAGTCCCCTGCTGAGGAACCATAAGTCTTACTAATTTAAGATAAATATGTATTGTATACTTTAAGAGACAGGAATGACAGCATAACAGTCCTTCCCTGTCAAAGGACATGACAGCCTAATTGGACTTGGAAAATTGGGGGAGAACTCACAGAACTTATTATTGGTTTAGATGGTTTAGATGGGGGATTTGATACAAATAGTTGAGACAATTATGACCGCACTTGTGGCAGTTCTTTTTTGCAGCAGCACCAAATTCAAACATTTGTAACTTTCTGTTACTGAAGCAGATTTGTGTCGGCTTGCCCAAATATAGTAAAGCCAAGCTACTGACACTGGATAGTGGTATAGGAAAATGCAGTGTTTATTGTAGGTGGCATACAAGAAGTCCAGGCAGCTCGTGCTCTAAAAATGTTGAACTCCCTGGTGAGTTTCAGGGAAGCATTTTAAAAGGTAAAGTGAGGGATGGGAGTCAAAGGCGGTGTGATCAGCTCATACACAGTTTTATAGGTTAATGGGGGGGGGTGTCACAGGCGTAAACATTACTGATACTCAGGATCAAACCAGTCTGGGGGCTATGTGCTCATGGTCATAACTTTCCGTTTGGATACTATTATCTATGTACTTAAGGGAGGAACTACAGATTCCGTTACTGAGATGTAACTGATTTATTAAATTGTTACTAGTTCTACTGGCCCAGATGCTACTTTTGTCTCTACATGTTTACATTTTTTCAATTATTAATTCTTGAATCAGGCTTTTTTGACTTAGGGAAGGCCTGGGAGACTACAAACAAAAGGCAGGCAGAGGTCTTGGGGCAAGAGGTTCTGTTGCAAGAAGGCCCCATAGGGCTCCTGCTCAGTTACATTTCTAGTTTCATCCTTCCAGTGTAGTTGTTATATCACTATTCTGTTTTTATAAAATTTTAACATTTTGAAAATGTTTTTTTTTTCACAGCAGAGTTATATAGAATGGCATTTCATTTCATAGAAAATATTTTTACTTCCCAGGAAATAATAGTTTCTTTTCATTTTTATGCACATAATACTTATCCACAAACTTGAAAAGTAATAAAACTCTTATTATAAGGTAATTTCTGCAAGTAACCTACAAATTCCATTTTTCCTCCCCCCAAATCCTGTAGCATTCCTTTATCATCTTTTCAGTCTGGACTAGGTATTTTCTAAGTCTGCTCTATATGATTTTAAATAGGAAAATTTTTCTTGCGTTTGGAGGTGAAATTTTCTCCCCTTTCTTGGGCTGGACCTGTTTTTCCAACAATCTAGGTCTTCCTAAACTACTTATGTCTTCTTGAATTACTTAGTTCCTTATATTATAGTTAACAAATCATTTTATGCTTGTCTGAGTAAAAATGCACAGGAAGTTAAGATTTTGTTATGTTTTAGAGCTTTTGGAATGAAAATATATTTTAACTATCTGCTCTCTTTAGTTTTTCCTGTTATTTCTTTTTTAATATTTTTATTTTTTTAATAATTGTTTCTATTTTTTCCATTATTGCTGGTTTACAGTGTTCTGTCAATTTTCTACTACACAGCAAGGTGACCTAGTTACACATACATGTATACATTCTTTTTTCTTATTTCTTTCTAATTGTTTTAGCTGAAACATTTTTCACTTGGAGTACTTGTGAATTAAATACTAATAAGCTGTTCGGTTACTCTCTGGGCATTGGTGACCCTTACATAAAAATATATGTATCAGGAAATTAGGTCTTCCATTGGTGAATACATTAAAATTAGTATACAGTTTTTCTTTTCTCTTGGACAAATTAGTTTCCTTAGAAAGGAATTCTTTTGCTTCCATTCAGGAGAAGGTAAACTTAGATTTTATTATTTTGAGAGAAATCGAAAGGAACTGGAGGTGTCAAAATCCAGTGTGAAAAGTTTTACTTAATCTTCCTGTTTTTACTTTATTTAATTTATTTATTTGTTTGTTGCTTTTTAGGGCTGCACCCACAGTATATGAAAGTTCCCAGGCTAGTGGTTGAATTTGAGCAGTAGCTGCTGGCCTACACTATAGCCGCAGCAATGCAGGATCCAAGCCATGGCTGCGACCTACACCATAACTCATGGCCATGCTGGTTACTTAGCCCAGTGAGTTAGGCCAAGGATTGAACCTGTATCCTCAGGGACATCAGTTGGGTTTGTTACCACTGAGCTACAACAGGAACTCCTCTACTTATTTTTTAATAGGGCAGCCATTATCATTCCTACCTTTGTCTGGTATTCATAATCTGATATTTAAATCTTTGAGTATGAGAGAGTAAACTGTTTACTTCTGCCAATATTTAGGAGGGAAAATCGCTTAATAATAGGGCTGGAAGAGTGGCTCTGGGAATTAACCTTCTACTTAACCAGATATTTTAAAAAATAATTCTTTTTTTATATTTTAATATCAGATTTTAAATTTACCAAATGTCCAATTTTCTGTCCTTTTCTGAATTTTCTATAAAACACTGCTTTTTATTTCCACTATGCTGGCAGTTAATTTTTATTTAATTTTTAAAAAAAAATCTGATACACTAAGTCATTTCATCTGTGTCTTCTTTCTACTTTCAAAAGCTTTACTGACATTTATGTTGTACTTTCATCTCTTTTTCCATTGTCTTTCTATTTCTTTTTTTAATTTGCTGCTTTAAAAAAATGTTGAGTTGTAATTTCAAAAATATTTTCATCCATTTGGGTCTAACAATGTTATCTGCTCTTAGTTTTGCAGAGTTAAATGAAAAACATACAACAAAGAGAAAAAATAATTTTAAATATGCCCTTATATTTTATCTTTTATAACTAGAAAAATATGGCTTGCAAAAATATAAGCTAAACAAAAAGCCAAAAAGATATTTATGTCTACTTTGAAGTCTTTTCCAGATAAATTTCAAACCAAGAAAATCTGTGTAAGAGTGGTGAGGACCATATTTGCATTAAAAAAATATATGATCTTTCAGCTTAGTTGCATCTTTGGGAATGGAGTTGAAATTGCTTTTATCTTCACTCCTATTTTCCATTATAGAGCTCATTACCTTATAGATTAATTCTTTCAGTATTACTTAATATATCTTGTTACATTTCTTATTATATCCTAAGACTGATATACTTTCTAAGGCTACTCTAGACTGAATTTTATAGGTATATGAACATTTTCAGATATTACAGGTATAATTTTATTTTTTATATAACAAAAAATACACAAAGTATCTTTTTGCATAGTATATAACTTGTATTTGTAATCTATTCAGTATATGCACACAACTGCTAGATAATAGGACAAAAAAATATTTATCTCTTTCCATGCAGAGGATGCAGATGATAATGACAAATCAAGATGCATTACAGAAAGCATAATAGAAAACCATAGGATGAATTATCCTCTGCTACTGCTAGGTGATGTTGCCCCATAATTGTCATTTGAATTAAGGTGCAGTAAGGCATAGTAGTGGTTTGGATTTGATATATATTTTCTAAATATTTTAAGAGCAAAGAGTTACAGCGAAGAAACAAATAAGCAAAAAGAGTGGGGAAGCATTAATTATTAACTTGTAAAAAGTGTTAACTGATGATATATGATATATCACAATACAATATGGTGATTATTATTTGGCTCTAAGACTGTATTTTTTTTTCATTGCTTAATGAATTTTATGACAATTAGAGGTGTACAAAAATCATCACAATGCAATTTGATAGCATTTCAGTCCCAAACCCTCAGTGCGTCCCCCCCACCCCACAGATTGCCTTATTTGGAAACCAAAGGTTTTCCAAAGTCTGTCAGTCATTGTGTGTTCTGCAATGAAGATCATTGTGTCTTTTTAGTTTCCACATGTGAGCGGTAGCGTTGGAGGTTGCTGTCTAATTGTCTGCTTGGTTTCACTTTGCATGATAATTTCTAGGTCCATCCATGTTGCTATAAATGTTGGTAATTCGTTCCTTTTAATGACTGAGTAATATTCCATTGTGTGTATGTACCACATCTTCCCTATCCACTCCTCTGTCGATGGGCATTTAGGTTGTTTCCATGACCTGGCTATTACATAGAGTGCTGCAATGAACACTGGAGTACATATGTCTTTTCGAGTCATGATTTCTGCTGGATAGATGCCCAGGAGTGGGATTGCTAGATCAAACGGTAGTTCTATTTTGAGTTTTCTGAGGAATTTCCACAGTGGTTGCATCAATTTGCATTCCCACCAACAGTGTAATAGGGATCCTTTCTCTCCACACCCTCTCCAGCGCTTATTGTTTCTAGACTTTTTGATGACGGTCATTCTGGCTGGTGTAAGGTGGTACCTCAGAGTGGTTTTGATTTGCATTTCTCTAATGAGGAGCAATGTTGAACATCTTTTCATGTGTTTATTTGCCATCTGCATGTCTTCTTTGGAGAACTGGCTGCCTAGATCCTCTGCCCATTTTTTGATGGGGTTGTTTGTTTCTTTGGTGTTGAGCTGTAGGAGCTGTTTGTAAATTTTGGAGGTTAATCCCCTGTCAGTCAATAAATTTGCAAATATTTTCTGCCATTCTGTGGGTTGTCTTTTCGTTTTGTTTAGGGTTTCCTTAGCTGTGCAGAAACTTTGAAGTTTAGTCCCATTTGTTTATTTTTCTTTTTATTGTCATTACTCTGACACATGGATCTGAGAAGATGTTGCTATCATTTATGTCAGAGACTGGCCTAAAACTAAGCATTTGATAGTATCAGGTCTTATATCTAGATCTTTAATCCATTTTGAGTTTATTTTGTGCATGGTGTTACGAAGTGTTCTAGTTTCATGTTTTTACATGTGGCTGTCCAGTTTTCCCATCACCACTTATTGAAGAGGCTGTCTTTCGTCCAATGTATGTTCTTGCCTCCTTTGTCATAGATTAGTTGACTATAGATGTGTGGATTTAATTCTGGGCTTTCTATCCGGTTCCACTGATCTATATTTCTGTCTTTGTGTCAGTACCATACGGTTTTGATGACTATAGCTTTGTAGTAGAGTCTGAAGTCAGGGAGCCTGATTCCTCCAGCTCCATTTTTCTTTTCCAGGATCTCTTTGGCTATTCTGGGTTTTTTGTGTTTCCAAACAAACTTTAAAATATTTTGTTCCAGTTCTGTGAAAAGGGTCATTGGTAATTTGATAGGGATTGCACTGAATGTGTAGATTGCCTTGGGTATTGTAGTCATTTTGATAATATTGACTCTTCCAATCCAAGAGCATGGTATGTCTTTCCACCTGTTCAAGTCATCCTTGATTTCTTTCATCAGCGCCTTATAATTTTCAGAGTACAGGTCTTTTGTCTCTTTAGGCAGGTTTATTCCTAAGTATTTGATTCTTTTTGATGCAATGGTAAATGGGATTGCTTCCCTAATTTCTCTTTCTGATCTTTCATTGTTAGTATATAGAAATGCAGTTGATTTCTGTGTATTAATTTTGTATCTTACAACTTTGCCAAATTCATGGATAAGCTCTAACAGTTTCCTGTTAGAGTCTTTAGGATTCTCTAGGTGTAGTATCATGTCATCTGCAAATAGTGATAGTTTTACTTCTTCTTTTCCAATTTGGATTCCTTTTATTTCTTTTCCTTCTCTGATTGCTGTGGCTAGGACTTCCAAAACTATGTTGAATAGTAGTGGCGAGTGTGGACATCGTTTCTTGTTCCTCATCTCAGTGGGAATTCTTTCAGCTTTTCACCATTGAGAATGATGTTAGCTCTGGGTTTGTCATAGATGGCCTTGATTATGTTGAGGTAGGTTCCCCCTATGGCCACTTTCTGAAGGGTTTTTATCAGAAATGAGTGTTGGATTTTGTCAAAGGCTTTTTCTGCACCTATTGAGAAGATCCTATGGTTTTTATTCTTCAGTTTGTTAACGTGGTGTATCACACTGGTTGACTTGCAGGTATTGAAGAATCCTTGCATCCCTGGGATAAACCCCACTTGATCATGGTGTACAATCCTTTTTATGTATTGTTGAGGATTTTTGCATCTATGTTCATCAGTGAGATTGGCCTGTAATTTTCTTTTTTTGTGATATCTTTGTCTGGTTTTGGTATCAGGATGATGGTTGCCTCATAGAATGAGTTTGGGAGTGTCCCTTCCTCTGCAATTTTTTGGAATAGTTTCAGAAGGATAGGCATTAGCTCTTCTCTAAATGTTTGATAGAATTCACCTGTGAAACCATCTGGTCCTGGACTTTTGTTTGTTGGAAGTTTTTTAATCATAGTTTCAATTTCAGAACTTGTGATTGGTCCATTCATCTTTTCTATTTCATCTTGGTTTAGTCTTGGGAGATTGTACTTTTCTAAGAACGTGTCCATTTCTTCTAGGTTTTCCATTTTATTGCGTATAGTTGCATATAGCAGTCTCTTATGATCCTTTGTATTTCTGTGATGTCTGTCCGTTTTCATTTCTAATTTTATTGATTTGTGTCCTCTTTTTTCTTGATAAGTCTGGCTAAGGGTTTATCAATTTTGTTGATCTTTTCAAAGAACCAGCTTTTAGTTTCGTTGTTCTTTTCTATGGTTTTCTTCATTTCTATATCATTGATTTCTGCTCTGATCTTTATTTCTTTTCTTCTACTAACTTTAGGTCTTGTCTATTCTTCCCTCTCTAGCTGCTTTAGTTGTAAAGTTAGGTTGTTTATTTGAGCTTTTATTTTGTTTCCTGAGGTTGGCTTGTATTGCTATAATCTTTCCTCTTAGAGCTGTTTTTGTTGCATCCCATAGGTTTTGGAGTGTTGTATCTTTGTTGTCATTTCCTTCTAGGTATTTTTTAATTTCTTCCTTGATTTCTTCAGTGATCCTTTGGTTGTTTAGTAGCATGTTGTTTAGTCTCCACGTGTTTGTATTTTTTGCCATTTTATTCTTGTTGTTGATTTCCAGTCATATAGCATTGTGGTAAGAAAAGATGCTTGATATGATTTCAATTTTCTTAAAGTTACCAAGGCTTGATTTGTAGCCCAGGATGTGCTAAATCTCAGAGAATGTTCCATGCGCACTTGAGAAGAATGTATATTCTGTTGCTTTTGGATGGAATGTCCTATAAATATCTGTTAATTCCATCTGATCTAATGCTCCATTCAGGGCCTGTGTTTCCTTACTGATTTTCTCTCTGGATGATCTATCCATTGCTCTAAGTTGGGTGTTAAAGTCCCCCACTATGATTGTGTTATTGCTGATTTCTCGTTTTAAGGTTGTTAGCAGTTGCCTTATATATTGTGGTGATCTATGTTGGGTGCATAGATATTTAAAATTGTTATATCTTCTTCTTGGATTGATCCTTTGATCATTATGTAGTGCCCTTCCTTGTCTTTTCAAATGTTCTTCATTTTAAAGTCTATTTTGTCTGATATGAGTATTGCTACTCCGGGTTTCTTTGATTCCCGTTTGCATGGTATATTTTCTTCCATCCTCTCACTTTCAATTGGTATGTGTCCCTAGAAGTGAAGTGGGTCTCTTGAAGACAGCATATATATGGGTCTTGTGTTGGTATCCATTCAGCTAGTTTATGTCTTTTGGTTGGGGCATTCAGTCCATTAACATTTAAGGTAATTATTGACATGTATGTTCTTATTGCTATTGTATTAACTGTTTGGGGGTTTTGTTGCTCTTTTATTCTTCCCTTATTCTCTTGTTGTCTCCTCTCACAAGATGACTATCTTTAATGTTGCATTTGAGTTGATTTTTCTTATTTGTTTGTGTATCAATTGTAGATTTTTGATTTGCAGTTACCCTGAAGTTTTGTTATAGGAGTCTATATATAAATGAGATTGTATTAAGTTGTTGGTTTCTTAATTGCAAGTGCGTCTCCAGTGTCCTGCATTTGTGCTCTCTTCTCACAGTTTCTGATTTTGGTAGAATAATTGTGCACGGATGATTTAGTATCTTTACTATATATATGACTACTGGTAAGCCTTGTCATTTGTGGTATTTTTGTTTCTGGTTGTGGCCTTTTCTTTTCTGCCTAGAGAAGTTCCTTTAGGATTTGTTGTAAAGCTGGTTTAGTGTTGCAGAAATCTCTTAGCTTTTGTTTATCTATAAAGGTTTTGATTTCTCCTTCAAATCTGAATGAGAGCCTTGCTGGATAAAGTAATCTTGGTTGGAAGTTTTTCCCTTTCATTACATTTAGTATATCATGCCACTCCCTTCTGGCCTGCAGAGTTTCAGCTGAAAAATCTGCTGATAACCTTATTGGGGTTCCCTTGTATGTCATTTGTTTCTTTTCCCTAGCTGCTTTCAAAATTTTCTCTTTTTCTTTAATTTTGGTCATTTTGATTAATATGTGTCTGGGGGTGTTCCTCCTTGGGTTTATTTTATATG
>PVHT020004943.1:8257647-8294104 GCA_004024745.2 Catagonus wagneri | reverse complement strand
ACTGAGCTGTTTTTCTGGGCTTTTCTCTTTCTCCCTTATCTGAGTTAGAGTTTTCTGTCTTTTCATTTTTGTAGGTTTTTGGTGCGGTGACCTTTGTGTCGACAATAGAGTTGTAGCCTCTCTTAGTTCAGGTGTTTGCCTCCCCTGTGGCTAAAGTTGGTATGGAGGGGTCTTGCTGTAGGCTTCCTGATGGGAGGGACTAGTGCCTGCCCACTGGTAGGTGGGGTTGATTCCTCTCCCTCTGATGGATGGGGCTTTGACTCTGGATGAGATTAGAGGCTGGCTGTGTGCCTGAGGGGTCTTTAGGCAGCCTTTTTACTGATGGGTTGGGCTGTAGTCCCACATGGATTATTGTTTGACTTGGGGCTTCTCAGTGCTGATGGGAGGGACCAGATTTTCCCAAAAATGGCCACCTCCTGAGAAATGCAGGCTTGTGAATATTGTGAGAGCTTCACCTCCAATACCCTTCCCCCTCAACAAGCCACAGTCACCTCTGTTTTCCCAGGAAATCCTCCAAGAATTGCAGTCACGTTCTGCTCGGATTCCTATGGAGACTTTGTTTTGCCCTGGGACCCAGTGCATATGAAAGTCTGTGTGCATCTTTCAAGAATGGGGTTTCTGTTTCCCCCAGTCCTGTGGAGCTCCTGCACACAAGCCCCTCTGGCCTTCAATGCCAGATGCTCCAGGGCCTCTTTCTCCCTGTGCCAGATCCCCAGGCGTGGGGATTTGACGTGGGGCTCAGAACTCTCAGTCTTGTAGTTGAGTCTTTTTGATAGTTCCTTTTCAGTCTGTGGGGCTTCCCACCTGGGAGGTATGGGGTTTCCTCTATTGCGTAATTACCCCTCCTATGTCTTGATGTGGTCTCCTCTTTGTCTTCTCGAGTAGAATATCTTTTTTGGGAATTTTACAGTCAATTTGGCTTAAGGTTGCTTGGCATTTGGTTGTAGTTTTGTTGTTTTCTGGGAGAGAATTTGAGCTCCAGTCCTTCTATTCCCCCATCTTAATCCAATCTCCTCTAAGCCTGTATTATTTAAATTTATTTTACTTTGGATAGAAAGTACTTTCACATGTATATACAAGTCTGGCTTTCTAAAATGTTATTAATATGATTTTATTACCTTATTAAATAAAAAAATAGCTTAGGTAAAAACCAATTTGAAAGAAAAAGACTTGAAATTATCTTTACAGCCCTGTGAAAAAAAACAGATCAGATTTTGTGCGTAAATACAAAAGAAAGAATAAAAGCTGTAATAACAGTATGAGTGAGATTAAAGTATTGCACATTTGAACCAGAAAAAAAGAAGTCATTAGTATTATGTAGGCAGAATATTCTGAACACACAGAGCTATGTAATGTAAATCTTCACAAAAGCAAAATATTTAGATTTCTCTAAAGAGCATTTTGTTTTAGCTTTTGTTGGTACAATATACACATTATTTAGAGATATCCACCATCTTTATTAACATTTCCTTGTGCTAATTTTTAATCTGAGAGATTAATATAAGGTATAATGTGTTAATTATGTATTAGTATTAATAATAATGATAATAATATTGTATTGCACTTAAAGTTAATCTTTAGAATAAAAATGTACCAGTAATGAATTAGTGTAGGCTGTAATTATCATACCAACAAATATTTTCTGGGATGGAAATAAAGCAGTTCTCAGATTTTATTTTCAATTAAAGCATCTATGGTTCGTCAAAATGTGTTTTATTTTGAAATTTATTTTAAAATATGGTGCCATACTAATTAATACTTTTAATATAATGGTTATATTTTTCCTATATAATGTTTGTAAATTAACTAGTTTTTATATTTTAGAAAGTTATTAGTGGCAGATTCTGTCCTATTTTTGACTCTGTTTTTTTGTTTTTGTTTTTGTTTTTCATTTAGGGCCATACCCATAGCATATGGAAGTTCCCACACTAGGGGTTGAATTGGAGCTACAGCTGCTGGCCTGTGCCACAGCTGTAGTAACATGGGATCCGAGCTGCATCTGCAACCTGTATCACAGCTCATGGCATTTCCTGATCCGTAACCCACTGAACGAGGCCAGGGACCGAACCGGCATCCTCACGGAACCTAGTCGGATCTGTTAACTGCTGAGCCTCTATTTTTTTAAAATAATTTATTCTGTTAACCAAATTTTAATACATTTAATTAGGGCACAGTGGTTTAGGAGTATAGATAAAAATGATATTTAAATTATATGACCCAAATTAGAGGTAAATTTGCCCTTGTCAGTGCCTGTGTTTTCCTAGGCTAGAAAACAACAGTCTGGATGGGTTAGAGATAAAAATGGCTGACATACACACTGAAACAGGAATAGTATCTGTTCATATAAGCTACTTTGGATTTCTCCTAATTCATAAGGCATTTGGTAGAGTACTCAGAAGGGTCTAAACTCCATAGTGAGTCATAATTAATCCTGCACCAAACACTGCTTTGTTCCTTTCAGAGTTCTTCCACCTCCAAATTAAAATTTTTTCTTAGGTAACTAAACTGCATTGCAAAGCAAAGTGCACAAATATTTGTAGGAGTACATACACATCCAGAACCTAATAAGTTAAAATACACAACATCTGGCGTCTAACCAAAAGTTACTAAGCATACAAAGAAATGGGGAAATACAAGTGGTAAGGAGCAGAAAAACCAATCAATTCAAAACTATTCAAAACTGGCACAGATATTAGAATTAGAAGGCTTGAACATTTAGAAAGCTATTATAAATGTATTCTCTAGTTCATGACATAGGAAGAGATAGAAGATATGTTTTCAAAAAGTCAGTCATACTTTAGAGGTATAAACTATAATGATGAAAAATATACAGAATGGCAGTTACTCATTGTAGAAGAAAATATTAGTAAACTTAAAGATATGTTTCATAATATTATGTATTATTACATATACATACTGTATATATTTAGTCCTGACAGTTATAAAACAAATAGAGCATCGGTGAGCTGTAGGACAACTCTAAGCTGCCTAATATGCATGTAATTAAGAGTCTATAGAAAAGAAAAAAAGGAGAAGAGAAAAAAAATCATTTAACATGGCCAGAATGTTTCCAAATTTGAAGACTATCAAGGACAAGATCCTAGCAACTCAGTAAACCCAAAGCATAAGAAATATAATCAAAACTTTACCAAGGAGCATTATAATAAGATAGTTGAAAACCAGCTGATGATACTATACAATATTCCAAAAGAAGTTTTTTGGTCAGAAATAAAAATGCTACCAGATGTAAATATAAATCTATGTGGAGGAATTATTTTCATTATTTATATCTCTTTAAAAGATAATTAACAAGTTAAATTAAGAAATACCAATATCGTGTGTTTATAACAGATATAAAAGTAAGAAGAAAAAGCATATATATGTATATATATGTATATATATAAACAGTAATAGAAAAGTCAGAAGGGGATAAGTGAATTATAAATTTATCATACTCATTATGTTGGTATGATATCACCTTATGGTAGATTATAATAAGTTTAAAGTATAAACCCTAATGACCAGTGTATAACAAAACAAATAGTTTTAGCCGGTAAACCCAAAAAAGAATGAAATAAGGTGATTATTCTGGATTATTTAGGGTGGCCCAGTGTAATCAAATGAGACATGTGGAAGAGAGAGGCTACAGTCAGTGACAAAGAATGTTATGATGTGAGAAAAACTGAACCAGCCATTACTGGCTTTTAGGTTAGAAGGGAACCATGAGCCAAGGAATCGTGGCTCCTTGACAGAACCATAGACTATGACTGTAAAGTGGATTGTCTCCAGAAGTTGGAAAAGGCAAGAAAATCGCTTCTACACTATCATATCCAGAAGGGAACATGGCCTTGGAAACACACATTTCAGCTTAGTGGGATCTATTTTCAAATTCTGACCTCCAGAACTATAAGATAACAAATCTGTGCTCTTTTAAGCCACTGAATTTGTAGTAATTTGTTATAGCAATAATATGAAACTAATACAGAATCACACAAAAAAATCAGATATTTTAAAAGAATGCTCAAATGGTACAAAAAGAAACAAAACCTAAATGTAAACAATAAAAATTGAAAAAAGTAGTCTAAATAATGAAAATAAAGGCACAACTTGTCACATTAAATTAAAAATTAAGGTACTGTACCATTTACTGTAAGAAAAACAATTTAAGATGCCAACAGGTGAAAGCAATATAATAACAAAAAGATATGTAGTACACTAATCAAAGAAAACTGGAGTGAGTATATTTGTAATACCAGACTATTTCAGAACAGCAGATGTTATCAGGGATAAGTAAAGTCATTTCTTAAAAATAAGGTCTCAATTTACCAAAGGTACATAATTTAAAATATAAACACAGCTAATAAAAAGTATTTAAAATACATGAATAAACACATTCACAATTACAGTCAGAGACTTCAATACTACTCTTATAATTGGTAAAGATATAGAAGATTTGAACAATATTATCAAGCAGATTAAAAAAATGGCATTTATAGAATGCTCCACCAGAAATGTTATATACAGAGTATTTGCAGAGATAGGCCATATTCTGAGCAACAAAAGAAGTTCAAATAAATGTAGAAGTGTTTAATTCATACAAGGTATGTCCTAGCCCAAGATATACTAGACTGGTTCCTTAATATTATGAAACTTTGTTAGGAAAAATCTTAATTGCAAATAAATGAGGAGAGGGTCATGGCACTTTTTTCTTCATATTTATCTTTAGATTCAAGAGATTCCTACCAAAAAATTAACTCTAAATGGGAAATGGACCTACATTTAACACCCTAAAATTTGTAAACTTATAGGAAAGAACATTTGTGATCTTGAATTAGACAAATATTTCTTAGGCATGACACCAAAAGTGTGATCTATAAAAGAAAAATGTGCTTAATTGGATTTAGCAAAAATTAAAATTATTTGATCTTCAAATAAGAGGGAGAAAAGACTAGCCATAGATAAGGAAAAATATATTTGCAGAGTATATATCTGATAAAAGAATTATATCCACAGTAAATATTTTTTCAGAAACCAACAGACTAGTTTTCAAATTCTTTTATGTAAATTGCTACCAACTAAGTGGCTTAGAATAGAACAAATTTATTTTCTTTCCTGTTCTGTAGGTAGAAAATCCCAGTTTCATTGGACTAAAAACTCAAGGCATTAGAGGACTGTGTTCCTTTAGGAGACTCTGGAGAAGAATCAACAGATTATCTATTCTAGTTTATAAAAGGCTACATGTATTCTTTGGCTCGTGGCTCTTTATTCCATGTCCAAAGCCAGCAGTTTATCATTGTCTTTGACCTCTGATACCATCCTTACATCTTATGTCAGAGGTTGTCCAGTCATGCTCTGGGCTTTCTCTAAAGACCATGTTTCCTCAACAGTGAATCTCCTAATTTTAACACTATTTACAATGAAGATAGGTTGATAATTTCCCAATTCATGAAGTCGTGGTTCATTTTGCTTAACATTTCTTTTAATTCCTCTCTTTCCTCTCCCATTTTACTATAAGCAGTAGGAAAAAACCAAGTTTCAACAACTCTTTGCTTAGAAATTTCCTCGGCTAAATTTCAGAGTTCAACATTTATAAGTTTTGTTTACATAACTATAGGTCCCACAATTCAGGTGAGCATTCTGCCACTATATAAACAGTCTCTTTTTACTAGTTTCTAATAGCATATTCCTCTTATCCAGCTGAACCCTCTGTAGCAGCCCCTTTAACATCTCTGTTTCTACTAAGCTTCTGTTAAAGATGATTTCTGTATTATTTAAGACCATATATGTTTTCTTTTCTGTGTTCCTCACTTCTCTCTGAACCCTCTTCAGAAAGACTTTTAATGTACATATTTCTACAGGAGTTTGTTTATGAGAATTAAGAAATTGTCTAAAATAATACAGTTTTTCTTTACCATGCTCCTCACTCATTTCTGAGTTTAATTTAGTAAAGTCATTAACATCCATATATCTACTCATAGTCCATAACTACTCAGAGATTTAAAACAATATAAGACCTTTTCTATCATTACCCCCCATATTTATCCAGCCTTTGCCTGTTGCCTAATTCCTAAAGCCATTTCCATGTTTTTATATATTTATTATAGCAATACACCCTCTGTGCCACAATCTATCATTAGTTTCCTGAATGTACTGTAACAAATTGCTACAAACTTGTTAACTTAGAACAATCAAATATATTATAGTTCTGGAGACCTGAAATCTGAAATCAGTTTTACTGGAATAAAATCAAGATGTCAACAGGGCTGGTCCCTGCTGGAGGTTCTAGAAAAGAATTTCTTGGCTCAGAGCTCGTTCCTCCATCTTTACAGCCAGCAGTATAGAATCTTGTCTGACCTCTGATTTTGTCTTTCTCATTTTGAACCTCCAGTTTTTTATAAATTGTGGATGAGATTTGGTGCAACCATCTGCTTTTTTTAAGGACTCTTGTGAGAACATTAGATCCATCTAGATAATCCAGAATAATTTCCCCATCCCAGGATATTCGATTAAATAATTTCTTCAGTGTTACTATTACTATGTAAGTAAACATATTCATAGGTTCTGGAGATTAGAATATGGACATATTTTGGAAGCAATTACTCATTCTAGCCCAGTTAATAATAGTAAGGAATTAGTTAACCGAATGAAAGAGTGAGAAAAATATTTGGACATTTCAAATGATGTCAGATAAGTACATAGGGAGACTGTGGACATCATTAATTATTAGGGAAATGGAAACTAAAACTATAAGTATGTACCACTGCATACTTCTTAGAGTATTCCAAAGCAGCTGAACATAACTGATCCTAAGTGTTGGTAAAGATTTGCAACTCGCTTTCACTGCTAAAGGAAGGCAAGATAGTATAATCCCAATGGAAAATAAGATGTCAAATTCTTAACATTGAATTTTCTACTTACTACATTATACAAGCTATTCCACAGCTAGGTATTTACACAAGAAAAATAAAAGTATGCATCCATAAATGACATGTACACAAATGTCCCTAACAACTCTAATTTGTAATACTTAAAACTAGAAACAACTCTAATATCAATCAACAATTCAATAGATATTCAGTTTCAGTAGTGTTCACTTATAGAATACTACTCAGCGGTAAATAGGAATGATTTATTGATATATGATACACGGTTAGATTTGGATATGATTATGTTGGCTGAAAGAAGTAAGACCAAAGAAGTATGCCTAATGTATGATGTCATTTAACTAAAATTCTAAGAAATACAAACTAATCTACAGTGAAAAGAAAGGAAATCAGTTTTGCCTGTGGATGTGGTAGAGCTGAGCTTTGTGAAAAATAGCAGGGGAGATGACAAAGGAACACTATGACTATAGTTACTAATGTTGTATTGAATATTGGAAATTTGCTAAAAGAGTACAATAGTCATTTCATTTTGTATATCCAGTCATCATTTTTATACTATATATTTTTATGCTTTGTGGGGCCACATCTGCAGCATATGGAAGTTCCCAGCTAAAGGTCAAATCAGAGCTGCAACTGCTGGCCTATGCCACAGGCACAGCAACGTGGTTTCTGAAACCCTTCTGCAGCCTACACTATAGCTCACAGCAATGCCATATACTTCACCCACTGAGTGAGGCCAGGAGGCAAACCCACAGCCTTGTGGATACTAGTCGGGTTCATAACCTGCTGAGCGACAACAGGAACTCCTGTAATTTTTATTCTAAAAAAGGAACTTTTGGAGATGAAGGTATCCATTATTTTGATTTTGGTTGATAGTTTCCTAGGGTGTGTGTGAGTGTGTGTATGTGTATGTATCTATTCAAACTTACTAAAACTGTACACTTTAGATATGTCCAGTTTACTGTGTACCAACCATGCCTCTATTTAGATCTTTTTAAAACTTAATAGTAAAGATGAACTTTGTTCACAGAAAGGTGCCACTAAAGGTGAGAAAATAAAAACTGCACATGTGAAGAGATATTTGTAGTATATTTTTCTATCACAAAATCTTCCTTTAAATATTTCATAATATTTTTTAAAATAATGACTATATACAGTATTGGGAATTCTTAGTGTGGTTATATAGGCACTTTTGTCTTATGCCTCAGGAGTACAAATTTGTAAAAATTTATTCCAAAGAAATTTATCAAAATATATATATATATTTTTAAGGCATAAAAATGTGTATTTCTTTGGTCATAAAATATGCCTCTAGGATTTTACAACAAGGTCCTTATTCAAATAAGGACCCTGGATATGTGTGAATAAGTTTTGTTGCAGCATTTTTATTAATAGGTAACATATTGGAAAATTAAATGTCCACAGTAGAGAACCACTAAAATATATTATGGCAATTTCAAATAGAGTTAAGTTTTATTAGAATCAATGGTAATGCAGATATTTTGAAAGTAAAATATACATATAAAAAACACCCCTCAATTTATGACAATTCATTTTACTAGAGAGTCATGACTAATGCTATGAAAATTAGTGTACCTTTTTATCCAAATAAAAAGCTTTTTAGAATAAATAATAGAATCAGCCATATCAAATATCCAGTATCAAAGGCTACTATATAACTGAATTAATGAAGGAGAGTAAAACTACAAAATAAAGACAATTCCTCTCCTTCTATTCAATAACTTGACATTAGGACTTTAGGAAATTCTTTCACATTAAAGAAATAAACTTACACTACAGATAATACTCTTAAAAATCATTATATCTTAAGAGAATATCTGAGTTCAGAGAGAGAAAGGCATGAGAACATCATGAGATAAATTAACTTGATACCATTATTTTCAATTTCTTAAAGATTTAAAAATTCCATTTATTTTTATAATGCCTTAATCATTGCTAATACATTAAGACAATAAAATTTGGTTTTCTTCTATTAAAAAGAAACCTCTGTGGTAATTGAACAAGTAGACAAGGCTTTTAACTAAATGAAATTAGAGTGATTTGTCAGGCTCTTTATAAGTTTTAGAAAATCAAAAGTCCTAGACCTTTTATTTTATATATTTTTGATGTATGAAAGTTTGTGACAGTAAAAGGCGAAGGATAATGTGTTATCTTTACTAACCACAGAATACTATGAATATTATGATTTACAAAGGATATAAATCTGATATGTTCATGCTAGTGGGACTCTTCACTGTATTTGGCAATCTCAGATTTTTCACATGTAATGAATTATTTGATTAAAACAAAAAATCTGTCATGTATCTCTAAATGAATATTGTCCTCATGTACATCCACTTGTAATAACGTTTCCTAAAAGTACCACTTGGAAAATATTAGAAGCACATATAGTTCTTAAGTAGTCAACACTATAATTAGATTTTCCTTGTCTTTCTCTTATATACATATGCACAAACATGTCAGCTTGTAATTTAGGATATTGAGGAAATAGCTTAGATATCACTAGTATCCCAAGCAAGTACAGTAATGTATTTAAAACCTATTTACTTTTTTTTTCTTTTTATGGCCACAGTTGTGGCGATGGAAGTTCCCAGGCTAGGCGTGGAATTGGAGCTGCAGCTGCCAGCCTGAGTTACAGCCACAGCAACCCGGATCCTAGCTGCTTCTGCCACCAGTGCTATAGCTTGCTGCAATGCCAGATACTCAACCTACCAAGTGAGGCCAGGGATTAAACCCATATCTTTATGGAGGCTAGTCAGGTTCAGGTCCAGGTTCTTAACCCGGTGAGCCAATGGAAACCCTAAAACCTGATTTATGTTAAAATTATTACTATTTGTACTTAGGTTTTTCTAATTACAACCTCCCATGCTTTTGGATAGTAATTGTGCTTAAAATCTATTCCTATGTGGAATTATTTTTTTTAATTAATTATATACTGTAGTGATTTAAAGAAATAATATATGTGTGAGAAATATGGAAGCATAAGCTCTAATTCAAGATCTGGAATACCCATTATCCTCTAATTTAGTGAAATTATTTGTATTTTCATAAGTTAGTTTTATTTTTGTTTTCATTTTTCTGAAAATCATTAATTCCAATTGAGAAGACATTGAGGTGTAAAAAAGTCATAAGATTTGTACAGACATGCCAGTGAAAGTCTGGTTAAGGAGACTGGTATTCTGTAACAGTCATCTATATCATGTCACTCTCTGATTTGGACAACAGAATTAAATAGATAAAAGCTTTGAAGGGTAAAGTCCTGATACTCTGCTACTGTGTTTTATTAGTATAGTGTGATAGAAATGGTGAGGGCAGATTTCAGCTGATGCAGTTTAGAGGAAACTGATCTCTTTCCCAACAGCTGAATGGATTAATCCAACAAAACCTTAAAATATCAGTATGCTATAGTCACAGTTCTTGGGTTAAATAAAAAGATGGGCTACCAGAATTGGAGGTATTAACAAGTTTTATTTTGTTTTTTGGTATTTTTAAAAAATTTATTTTCAATTTGCTATTGGAGTTAAAAAGCAGGCATATCTAATTATAAGATATATATTAAAGATGAATATACAGTAGAACATATTAGTATTTTTAAATGATAATATTTTAATTAATATTTTATTCCATTTTTATGTATTTGGAGTAATGTTCTTTTTTTTACTAGATAAATTTTGGAAATATTCTTTTCAAAGTTTCCATAATACATCCAAGCAAAGTTAATTTCTTCAGATAAATTATAGAAAAATGGTTTATACCTAATTGCTTAAATAAAGTTATAAAGAATTTTAGCTGGCATATTCTCTTTCTTTTAGACTGAACTTAATTTACTTTCAGAAATTTATAGGGAAAAGGTGTATGTATGCCTAATTATATAAATATTAAAAATAATTTAATTGTATTCTTTTTTGCGATATAATTTTTCAGATTATTTTCCATTATAGGTTATTACAAGAGATGGAATATAGTTGCCTGTGACATACAGTATATCCTGTGGCTTACCTACTTTGTGTATAACAGTTGATAATTGTTAATTCCATACTCATAATTTACCCACCTTCCCCTTTGGCAACCAGGTTGTTTTCTATATTTGTAAGTCTATTTCTGTTTTGAATATAGATTTCATTTTTATTATTTCTTAGATTCCACATATAAGTGATATCATATAATGTTTGTCATTCTCTGAATTACTTCACTTGGTATTATATTTTCTGGGTCCATCCCTGCTGGAAATTTTAATATTTTACTTTTTATGTTTCCATAATATTCCATTAAGCATATGTAAATATATATATATACACATATATATACACATATATATACATACATACATACATATATATATACACATATATATACACATATACATATATACATATATATATATCAAATCTTTTTAAACTGATCCTCTGTTGATGAGCTCTTGGGTTGATTATATGTCTTGCTATTGTCAATAGTGCTGCTGTGAACTTTGGGGTGCATGTATCTTTTAGAATTAGATTTTTTTCCTCTTTTCCAGGTATATGCCTAGGAAATGGATTGCTGGATCCTATGGTACTTTTATTTTAGTTTTATAAGGAACCTAATACAGTTTTCCATAGTGGCTGCACCAATTTACATTCCTTCCAACATTGCAGAAAGGTCCATTTCCTCCACACCCTTTCCGGCACTTATTATCTGTAGACTTTTTGATGATGGCCATGCTGAACTGTGCGAAGTGATACTTCATTGTGGATTTGATTTCTCTTCTCTAGTACTTAGTGATATAGAGCATCTTTTCATGTGCCCCTTGTCAGTTGCACCATTTGCAAAATAATTCCTTCCATTCAGTAGGTTTGTCTTGCTCAGTATCACTAAGTATTACCCACAGCAATGCAGGATCTGTGCCCTGTCTGCCACTTACACCACAGCTTATGGCAACACTGGATCCCTGACCCACTGAGCTAGGCCAAGGATTGAACCCACATCCTCATGGATCCTATTCAGATTCTTTTGTGCTGCTTTGCCATGGCATATTTTACGTTACTCATAGATCTTGTATGTGGCTTTCTTTCTTTTTTTTCCCCATTTGTCTTCTGTCTCCTGTTCTGAATGGGTAATTTCCACTATTCTGTCTTCCAGTTGACTTATTCGTTCTTCTACATTATTTAGTCTGATATTCATTGCTTCTGGGTTGGTTTTTCTTTTGGCAATTGAGTTGCATAATTTTGATTGGTTATACTTTATAGTTTCTATCTCCTTGTTATAGTGATCTGCATTTCTATTGACAACATGTATTCATTCATTTAGCATTTTCTTAGCTTCTTTTTGAACACAGGGTCTAGAATACTGATGAGGCCTATTTTATTATTTGTTCCTTTAGGGGATTTCTCTTGTCCTTTTTCTTTCTTTCTTTCTTTCTTTTTCTTTCCTTCCTTCCTTCCTTCCTTCCTTCCTTCCTTTTTTTTTGTCATGTCTTTTTAGGGCTGTACCCATGGCATATGGAGGTTCCCAGGCTAGGGGTTGAATTGCAGCTGTAGCTGCCAGCCTATGCCACAACCACAGCAACATGGGATCATAGCCACCTCTGTGACCTACACCACAGCTCAGCAATGCTGGATTCTTAACCCACTGTGCAAGTTTGGGGGATCAAACCCACGTCCTCATGGATATTAGTTGGGTTTGTTAACCACTGAGACACGACAGAAACTCCTCTTATACTTTTAATTGGGACAATTAAGCATTTTTGCCTTTTCATTTTACTTAACTTCCTTTCTCCCTATGAATTTAGGAGATACAGTTATCTACTGTTGTCTTGAAGGGCTGTTTTTACACGGGAGCATCCCTGTATAGACTGTGTGAGCTCAGTATTTTTGGTGCAAGGGCTCTTTTTGGTATGGATGCCCTTCACATCTTTTCTTAGAGTGCAGTGGATATTATGAAACTTACAGGGTTTATGATTGGTTTTGTGGTTACCAGATATTGCACTGGATGTTGAGCTGGGCTTCTTCTTTGCTCTGTGGCTGTCACAGCCCTATTAGGGGTGGGATCTGCTCCTCAGTTGTTGAGTGTTGGGCTCCATATGGCTCCATTGCCCTTGAGTGCATACTCTATCCCAAAGAAGGTATGTGCTGAAGCAGGTGAGGCCCATGTGGCTACAGTGAACCTATTTACCTCCCATGTAGGGTTCCACAGTTCTGCCCAGAATAAGCCTACAGTGGTGTCCCTTTTACATTGTGTTCATTACAGACTTACTGCTAGGGTGTGTTGTGGAGTCAGCTGGTTCTGCGAGCCAGAGAGCTGTGGTTGCAGGATTTGAGGTGGTTGTGTGCAGCCTGGGACCTGGGTTGCCTCTGTGGTAGACCTTTCCCAGGACATGTCTGTCCTAGCTATGACTTCAAGCTTTGGTTTGGCATAGGTGGAACTGGAGGACTCAGGGAATTGAACTACTGTGTACTCCTCCCAAGGGGCTAGCCACCCGAGATGTAAATTCCTCTTGTGTCATCAGGTGTGTGCATAAAGTCCACCACTGCTTGATCTGCCTCTGCCATGGGTGAGTTGACAGTGGGCTCCAAGAATCAGCCTGAACCACCACAGGCTCTCAGAGCTGTCTCTAAGAAGCTTAGACTGAGTTCTATCCCAGAGCTGATATACCTGAGGTCCAGCACCTGGCCCACTACATGTCCTGGTAGTCTTGCCTGGCATTCATTTCAGAATGGGAAGTGCAGCAGGGTGGCAGCTGTCAGAACAGGTGTCTCTCTGCTCTGATTGCCAGCAAGTGAGCTTGAGCACATCTGCCCTTCTCCCAAAGAGAGTCCAGGCTCCTCCAGTGCTCCTTCTGTCCTAGGGGATTTCCCAGCAGGCAAGGGGTCTCCCAAGGACAAGGACCTGTCCTCCTTCACATATCCCTTCAAGTGGTACCAGACTATCCTGATGCCTTTTTTTTTTTTTTTTGTCCTACCTAAGTGGAGACCTGTCTTGCATTTTAGTTGTTTTTGGGATCTTCTGTCTGTTTCCATTTGGTTTTCTGTGAGAATTGTTCCACATGTAGATGTATTTTTTAATTTATCTGTGTGTGGGGGGGTAAGTTCTGCATCCTCATACTCTGCATCTTGATCCTCTCCCTGCTTGTACATTTTTTTCTGTCTTCTTTCTGCTGTTTATACACAATGGCTTAGAGAAGACAAATTTTGTTTAAATAATAAAAATATATGCCCAGAACTTACTTGCAGTAGTGGATGCAGAAAATATAGATTAAAAAAATCCATTTGTTCTTATATTTCATAGGTTCTTTTCAGTTAGAGACAATTTATTCTGATTCATGGAGTGGTATGGGTCCTTTCTGAAAAAGTCATTAGGACCAATATTGTTCCTTGGTATATTTCCTTTTGAGTAGTGACCAAGAATGTTATGTGTTGAGATGATTATGAAACAAGATTGAAACTGCCTGGATGCTCAAACCTGCAGTGAGGATTGGTGCTTAGGAGCCAACATCAGATTTTGTGGGTGAGAAACATATAAGGAGATACACCATTGCTGTGTTTTGATGTATAACATTTAAGAGACTACTGGCATTTTCTAATACAAAGAAAACAGAAATCATTTGCACTGGGTAAGAGGGGTACAGAAATATAAACATCGGAAGATGTTGGTGAAAATAAGGGCAAGAGGGCCATCTCATGAGATGGTGAGCCTGAGTGGAGTGGTAAGTGAGGTTTAAAAAGGTAGGAGGTAAGGGGATAATTATGAGTAGTAAAAAAAATTATCATGCAAGGAATTATAGATCAAATTTTAGAACTATGGTATAATCTAGAAAATATTTTCTGGTACTCTGTTATTATGTGGTGTACAAAATATCTTTATTCCTATAGGTAATTAAGAAAATGTAGGAAACTAGAACATTAGCACTTATTTTTTGTCAACTTTAGACACTCTCATTCATTTCATTTGCTTTAGTTTCCTAAAATAACTACTGTACCAGTGTGCCAGGATCCCATCACGGAATGGAGAGCACAAACTAACTAGGATATGTGAGGAAAGTATAAAAAGGAATTATTTACAGTTTTGCACATAATGACGCTAAACATCAGAAATAAGTCTAAACCAGGGCTAGTATTAAAGTTGTTGCTATCATCCCTAAGACCTTGAGAGATAAAGAAAGATGCAGGTTACTGGAACTGAGGAGGAGAGAGTCTTGTAGATAAGTTACTTTGGGGCAGCAACTTTCATTTATAAAGCACAACCAGCCTAAATCTATCTCACAGGGAGGGAGTTAGAGAAATAATGCCCTGATCTCAGTCTTCACTTTCCAAATGTGTAGAGGATTCCTTTTGGCAATATTGGACTTAAAGGCTATAGGATCCCATTGATGCGATTTATATAGGTCAGCTTCCTGGAGCAGACAGCATGGTGGAAAGAGATTAAAAGTAGAATGGAAAGTCAAACAGAAGATATTTGACTTTGTTGATACATTATGCCCCTTGAAATCCTGTTTGGCTTTCATGTGGATGAAAATTCACTTCCCAGACAGATGATACATAAATCATGTTAGCTACTTTAAAGTGATGTCCGTTCTCTCATACTCTCTTGTGAAAACTAAAATATTAGTTTGCTGTATATTACCTTCATATCTTTGGCTGAGCAATGAGGCCAAAATGGTAAGGATGCCTTCCTTCACTGCCCATTTCAAAGATGCATTGATTTTTTATGAGTATCTCAACTTCACAGCATTCTTTACTTGATAGCACGATATGAGCTCTTATACTCTATTGTGTTGTGTGTGTGTATGTGTTGTTTTTATTTTTTTCCTAGGAAGTATTTGAAAAAGAATTACTAAGAGGCACTCTAGTCAACCCTGGGCCTCCAAATATAGTCCTGCGTGCCCCATTGTATTGCATTTGTGACCTGTATCAAATTGTCAGTTTACAAATTCAAACCAAAACTGTTACTAGTGAAATCAAATTTGTCAGTCTATCTAGCCAGTAGTGTTTAGGAATCTAGCTTGAACCTCCTGAAATGATCAGTGTCCTTCAGAGAATAAAAGTGGAACATACGAGACCTTTTCCAATCTACTAATACCTGGCACTGCATTATTTCCCACGTTCTCTTGATCAAAACCAATCAGAAGTCTAACTCAGGTTCAAAGGAAGGAAATACAGTTTTCCATTTCTTACTGTGAGACTGGCATGTAAAATTACTGGGGAAATTATGAGTTACCATCTTTGGAAATAATCTGCCATAATTACTTTTGCCATAGATAATTCCAAAATCATGAGCTGGCTGAGCCCTAAGCCAAGGTTCAAGGAAACTCGTAATATAGCTTGTATGTTCTGTAGAGTCTTTTCTTGCTGCAAGCCACACTCAAAGCATCCTTAAGGAAACTGGGTAAATAGGTTATAGAAAAATGTTATGTTTTCTCTAAATCTAAAAAGACCCATATAATGTGATGTCATTTTTCTTAATAGTTATGTTTTTCTCAGGTTAGAGGGGATAACCTGACTTGAACCAGACCTCTGCCTCTTGAAGATTTAATCTCCAGCATAGTCATCTTTTATGAAATAATTTAGTTTTCGTACTTCCTATTCATCAGATCCAATTAGCATAGCGTTGTCAATGTAAAGAGCAATGGTTTTTGAGGCTCACAGATTTCCTTCAGATTATGACAGAGATGGAGAGTGTATATTATTTTGAGGTAAAACTAAGATTTGACAACATCCTGCTGTTTGTTTTCTTTTGGGTAAGCAAACTACTTCTCATTTTCTTTACTGATGTAAATGGGGCAGAGGGGGGAAGCCTTTTCAGTTCAATAACTACAAACCAGGTCATAGACTCTTTCTATGGACATTTACCTTCTCAAGAGCTGTGTTGGTAGAAAATCAACAATTTTGGAGGATCAAAATATAGCATTTGAAACCTCACTTCTGACTGTTATTAAGAGATACATTTTTATATTTACAAAGTCAGCTAAGTGCATAATCTTCCTTGGATGGCTTTTAATTTTGTCACCAACCTTTTAAATCTCATTAAGTAACTATTTTTAGTATTATTCCCTTATTGAATCTTTTCAATGCACATAGATTCTGTAGAAATTACTTACTTTTGTCTCTTTGCCTAGAAGATGGGAGTTCCCATTATGGCTCAGTGGGTTAAGAATTGGACACATAGTGTCCATGAGAACGTGGGTTTGATATCTGGTCTTGCTCAGTGTGTGAGGGATCCAGCATTGCTGCATGCTGCAGCATAGGTCACAGATATGGCTCAGACCCAGCACTGCTGTAGCTGTGGCATAGGCTGGCAGGTGTAGCTCCAATTTGATCCCTAACCCAAGAACTTCCATATGCCTCAGGTGCAGCCTTAAAAAGAAAATAGAGAGAAACTGATCTGATTAATAAGTCTGAGGCAGGAAACCTGAGGGCCTACCCTTTCCATCTACTGTAGTCCTCAGAGATAGAGAGAGAGAAATAAAGTTTTGATTGGTCAGATAAGGTAGTTAAATAGAGATGTATTAGCAGTCTCAAGTAGAAAATAAAATGGCAATATTTGGAATTTTGGTGAGATATTTTTATTTACCCATCTGGATTTTGCACTAACCAAAGAAGTCAGCTAAATGTGAATGCCTTAACAAGCTTATTGTTTTAGTTCTTTATTGATGCTATAATAAATTACCACAAACCCAAGTGGCTTAAAACAACACAGTTTTTTTCTCTTAGAGCATATGAGGTCAGAAGTCTGAAAGTATCTATAGGGAAGACATTCTGAGGGCTTCAGGGAAGAAACTGTTTCCTTGTCTTATCAGCTTTGGGGCCAACTTTATATCTTGGCTCCTTGTCCCTTTTGTACATCACTCTGACTTCTTTCATATGTTCTCATATCTCCTGAGAATGAGTCTGATCCTTTTGTGTCTCTCTTAAAGATCCCTTAGGATTACATTGGATCCACCTTCATAATCCAGGTTAAGCACTCATCTCAAGATTGTTAATTACATCTGTAAAGTCCCTTTTACCATGAAACAACATGTTCATAGGCTCTGAGGATTAGATTGTGTATATCTATAGAAGGATATTATTCAGTCTATGACCCTCAAGAAGAAAAATTTCAGAGAATGGACGAATGTCAGTATTTAAAATTGTGTTGAAGTATATGTGATATTTCCATTCTATTCTTAATTTTGAACTATTCTTCATATTCTTTTCTCTTTGACATTTTTGCACAGGTTTCACATTCATTTTCTAGTTCATTTCTCCAACGTTTTCTTATCTATAATGTAGGGCCTATTTTTTATTTATAAACAATTCTATTTTTTTATTTATAGAATGTCCTGTAGGTAATTTACATAATATTTCTAGGCTTTTAGAGTTCCTCAAATTTCCATTAAAGTTTTTATTTGTGATCATTTATACTAAATATTAGATCATTTCAATATTTAATTTGCCTGATGATGAATAAATCTTTACATATTGCTTTTGCTGAACCGCATACTTGGACAGCTATTTCCTTATCTGTTATTTATACACATATATATGTGTATATTTATATATAGTGAAAGTTGTTATATGAAGGCTTTTATATATTTAGGTATATAAAATAAAAATCGCAAGTGCATAAATCCTACTTCTTCAGACCGATGAATTGTTACAAAGTCTAAATGTGCCACATCAAGAAGTAGAAAAATATGAGCCCAGAAACAACTTTCATGCACAGCTTCTACCACAAAGAGAGCACGATCTTGGTGTCTAACTCTCTATATAAATTATCTTGTTTTGAGATACTGGTACTTTTCTGCAATTTTTTCTACTCATTATTTTGCTGGCGTTTTGGTGTTATACCATTTGGGTTAAAATCTAGTGTCCTGTACTTCTTAGATAGACTTTTTGGCTTTAAGATGTTGGGCAAATTAATTAACTTCTTTGTACATCATTTTCTATAACTACAAAGTGAAAATATAAAGAGTAGATGCCTGTTGATCTGATTTTAGAATTAATTAGAAAAACCTAAGCAAAATTGCAAGTAAGGTTTCCAGTATATAAGAACTGAATAATTGTTGATATTTATTAATGTCATTGCTATTTCCTCATAATAAATCTGGTTAAAAATCTTGTTATGCTTTTCTTATTGTATATAAAAATCCACTATGGAAAACAGTATGTAGGTACCCTAGAAAACTATACATAGAACTACCATATGACCCAGCAATCCCACTCTTGTGCATATATCCAGACAAAACTTTCCTTGAAAGAAACACTTGCATGTGTATGTTCACTGCAGCACTATTCACAATAGCCAAGACATGGAAACAACCTAAATGTCCATCGACAGATGAATGGATTAAAAAGATGTGGTATATATACACAATGGAATACTTCTCAGCCATAAAAAAGAACAAAATAATGCCGTTTGCAGCAACATGGATGGAACTAGAGACTCTCATGTTAAGTGAAATATGTCAGAAAGAGAAAAACAAATACCAAATGATACCACTTATATCTGGAATCTAATATACTCACAAATAAACCTTTCCACAGAAGAGAAACTCATGGACTTGGAGAACAGACTTGTGGTTGCCAAGGGGGAGAGAGAGGGAGTGGCATGAACTGGGAATCTAGGGTTAATGGATGCAAACTCTTGCCTTTGGAATGGATAAACAATGAGATCCTCCTGTATAGCACTGGGAACTGTATCTAGTCACTTTTTTTTTTGTCTTTTTTGCCTTTTCTAGGTCCGCACCCACAGCATACGGAGGTTCCCAAGCTAGGGATTGAATCGGAGCTTTAGCCACTGGCCTACGCCACAGCCACAGCAATGCAGGATCCGAGCTGCGTCTGCAACCTGCACCACAGCTCATAGTAATGCTGGATCCTTAACCCACTGAGAGAGGCCAGGGATTGAACCCGCAACCTCATGGTTCTTAGTCGGATTCGTTAACCACTGAGCCACAATGGGAGCTCCTATCTAGTCACTTATGTTGGAGCATGATGGAGGATAATGTAAGAAAAAGAATGTATATATGTATGTGTGACTGGTACTGTCCTGCTGTACAGTAGAAAACTGATAGAACACTGTAGACCAGCTACAGTGAAAAAATAAAAATCACTAACAAAAAAATAAAAATAAAAATCCTATAGCCTTGTGATTAATTAATTTGTGCAGTATCAGAGGGCAATTTACTTAGGATGTGATAATTTGATAATGACTCCAAATTCCATGCGTTTTCCACATTTTCCACCTTGGCTATTATCTAGCTCTTGGATAAGTTAGAGAAAGGAACCATGGGAGTTTTGTGAACTTCAGCAAGCATATGTCTCTACTTGACATTTTTGGCATAATTTTATAGATATGACCATGTGAGATCACAGGCAAAACATCTCAAAACCTTGGAGTGTACTATTAATTGTCCTTAGCACAGGTAGCCAATTTTCCCTTGTTTATCATTATACCAATAGATGAAAGATAGATGATAGTAGATAGAGATGGTAATGTATATATTTAAACTCAATTTTAAGAATATGTAAAACTTTATATGCTTTTTGCTTAGAAATTTATCGATTACTTTATTTACCAGTAATTTCTAATTATATATCAAAGAATCTGTTCATGCCTCTGGTTTCTTAGAACTGTGTAGATTTTAATATTTTAAATAATCCTGTTTTAGTTAAGAATATGGAAATACGTGCACTAACAATTCCTTGTTATATTCATTATTTTTGTACTCTTTGAAGATAGCTATGCTTAGTATAATAAATAGCTTAATATAATAAATAGCAAGATGATAATATAGTAACTAAATCAGAATAAGACTAATGTACCACAAATCTTCCCTTTTTGGCCCTCTTCTCTCAATTCTTGTTCCACTGGTGATCTCTTATTTTCCTTGGGCTTTATCCATCACTTCTATAGAGACAACTGTGAAAGCAGTAAATTCATACTTGATATTTCATGTTCTTGGCTCACATTTCTGCTTTCATATACCTTCTCTTGGAATTTTATCGAGTAACTCAAACACAGTCTACACTGATAAATTTATCATCTCCCACACAAAACTGGTTTCTACTATTTATTCATGACAACATTTTTTTCCAGAAACTGAGTCAGTTAATAATTACAACACTGACACTGAGTACTTGAAATGTATCATATATTCTCTTATGTGCCTTGCATATAAAATGTATATTTATATCATTTATTATTGTCCCTATCTTCTTACATGTGAGTAATAAGGAGGCAATGAATTTTTGCATACAGTTTTTCAGGCAGTTCCATGGTGTAATAGTGGGCACTCAGGACTCTGAATCTCACATATGGTTTTACAGCTATCATTTATGCATCCAGACCTAAATTCAGGCCATTCTGCTCCAGATGCTCATAAGCAGTATCACCTTAGTATGGAATCTAGAGTCATTTGCTGCTCCTCTAATACCCTATGATTAAACAAAACAAAACAAAAAAGGAGTTGGTAGTGAAGGCTCATTTTTTCTTTCTTTATAGAATCATAAGAAATTGGAGAAGGTGGAGTTCTCATCATGGCTTAGTGGAAACGAATCTGACTAATATCCATGAGGATGCAGGTTCGCTCCCTGGCCTTGCTCGGTGGGTTAAGGATCTGGCTTTGCCATGAGCTGTGATGTTGGTCACAAGTGCAGCTCAGATCAGTCATTGCTGTGCCTCTGGCAAAAGCCAGCGGCTACAGCTCTGACTTGACCCCTAGTCTGGAAACCTCCATATGCCATGGGGGCGGCCCTCAAAAACAACAAAACAAAACAAATCAAAACAAAACAAAAAGATTAAATTGGAGGAGACATTGCATTGCCTAGTGGCACTGAGAACATAATTGCCTGAATTTTGATCTGAGATGCACAGCTTAACACCTAAACAACTGGATGCCAATCCCATAGTCTCCCATTGCTTGTATGTACAATGGAAACAGTAAACAATCCTATTTAAAAATTCTTTGACATGTATGACATTGTAGGATAAAATATGACACATTTTAGCTACTCAGGGACCACACCAAGAGGAAGTGGTGAAGGAGACCATGGGGAAGTGTGAGGGACAGCAGTTTAGGATGTATAAAAAGGTTAGTGATGTGAATCTTTAGATACTAATAATTGACTTCTCACAGTGATAAAAGAATGTGTTACTCTTCATGATATGATAAAAGAGCTACAACAGACCATTGCATATCATCATAATTTGAAAGAATTGTACAGGAGTTAGAAGAAGATGGCAGAGGAGTAAGACATGAGGCTCACCTCCTCCCACAAATACATTGAAAATACGTCTACATGTGGAACTATTCGCATAGAAAATTTGCTAAAAACTGACAAAGGACCTCAGGATTATCATAGAGCAAGAAAAACTTCATAAAGCCAGACAGGACAAAGAAAGAAGAAAAAAAAGCAAAAGGAAGCAAGATGGGGGACCTGTTCCCCTGGAGTGGGCTGGAAAGAGGAATGGAAAGAGGAAAAGCTCCTGCACCCTGGGAAGTTCCCCCACCAGCCAGGAGGTCAGCCAAGACAGAGGAGGAACTCGACAATCATGTGAAAAAGTTAAAATGAAAATAATTCTCCAGAAATGGTTAGTGTTACGGGCAACTGCATGCAGATGCCAGCAAACTCTGACCTTAGAGATCAGATTCAAATGGAGACCTGGGGCTGTCTATGTGGAAAAAAACTGGAGTTAGCCATGTGGAAATAGCCTAGGGAGACTAGAGTATAGGGCAACCACAACTGAGGGCCTGTAAGTGAAGCAACCCAGTTGGGCTTAGAGGTTAGGCACCATTGACTGAGGATATTGCAAGGAACAGGCAAAATCCACCATTACAGCCTTGTTCCCTGCATGTGCTTTCCCAGGCTGTAGGACACTGCCTGCTTCATCTGCGGGAGCCACTCAGCAGCAGTAGCTGCCTAGCAACAGCTGGGAAGTAGCCCTGCCCTTATGGCTATAGAGTTCTTGGAGCAGGCAGCGTAACTGCCTGGGGGAATAACATAAGCTCCTGGCTCCTGCTGGTGACCCCCATGCTAGCAGTATCTGACATCAGAAGAGCCGCTGGTAGCACCTGTTCCCTATGAGAAGTGCAAACTGCATGACCAAGGAAAACACAAGCTCTGCCTAGAGGCTCTGCAGGGGCATGTGCTAGTGGCACCCTTCCCTTGCCAGAAGAGCTGCCAGCTCCTGTTCCTCTGTAGGAGCTGGAATCTGTTGATCAGGAAAAGCACAACTCCATGGCTTTGCAGGGGCTCGTGCTAGCAGCAGTGGTTCCAAAAGAGCCAAGAGAAGGCTGCAGGTACCCTTCCACGTGGGTGCTGTGAACTGCCCAACCAGGAGAAGCACAAGCTCCATGACTCTGCCCAGAGGCCATTGCAGGGACTCACACTAGTGACACTTGATCTGCACCAAAAAGAGCAAAGAGAAGGCCACTGGTATGTACTCCTTTCTGAAGCTACAGTCTGCTCTGCTGGAGTAAAGCATAAGCTATAGGCTCCTACTAGTGGCCCTGTGAGGGTCCACACCAGTGACACTCCTTCCACACTCAGGCAGTCGGGCAGGGGGAATGATCACCAGAAAGACACATCCTACAGCCACACAGAGAGCCTTTAACAACAGGGAAAAGCCCCTGCCCTTGGAGCTATAGAGAGAGAGCCTTAGAATGGCCAACCAAGGGGAGCGAATGAAGAACAGTGGTACCCACCAACGCAGCTACAGAGATCAGTCCCTAGAGCCTTCCTGGCAAAGGGAGAGGCTATAGAACTTTTCACTCCAAACAGGAGCAGAATATACTTTCTTCTCAAGTGCACATGGAACATTCTCCAGGATAGATCACATCTTGGGTCACAGATCATGCCTTGGTACATTTTAAAAAAATTAAATTACTTCAAGCATTTTTTCTGACCACAATCTTGTGATACTAGAAATCAACTACAAGAAAAAAAAAAAAAACAAAAACCAAACTCCTGGAAGCTAAACAATATGCTGCTAAACAACCAATGGGTCAATGAAGAAATCAAAGAAGAAATTAAAAGATACTTAGAGACACATAACAATGAAGATACAACGATCCAAAACATACAGGACATAGCAAAAGCAGTTCTGAGATGGAAGTTGAAAGCAATACAACCTTATCTCAGGAAAGAAGAAAAAGTCAAATAAACAACCTAACCTTACACATTGAACATTTAGGAAAGGAAGAACAGACAAAGCCCAAAACTAGTAGAAGGAAAGAAATCATAAATATTAGAGCAGAAATTAGTGACGTAGAGACAAAGAAAACAGTGCAGAAGATCGTTGAAACCAAACTTTAGTTCTTTGCAAAGGTCAACAAAATGGATAAACTTTTAGCCAGAGTCATCAAGAAAAAAAGGGAGAGTGTTCAAACCAATAAAATTAGAAATAAAAAAAAGAGAGGTTAAAACTGACACCACCATAATAAAGAGACCATGAGAGACTAATATGAGCAATTGTATGCCAATAAAATGGACAACCTAGAAGAAATGGACAGATTCTTACAACCTACCAAGACTGAACCAGGAAGAAACAGAAACTGTGAATAGACTAATCACAAGTGCTGAAATTGAAAATGTGATTAAAAAACTTCCAAAAAACAAAAGTCCAGGATGGATTTCACTGATGACTTCACTGCTGAATTCTGTAAAACATTCAGAGAAGAATTAACACCACTTCAAAAATTCTTCCAAAAAATTGCAGAGGAGGGAACACTACCAAGCTCATTCAATGAGGCTACCATCACCCTAAGACACCAAAACCAAAGATACCACCGAAAAAGAAAATAACAATCCAATATCACTGATGAAGTCACTGATGAACATAGATGCAAAAATCCTCAACAAAATATTACCCGGCTACATACGCATTATATTAATAAGATCATACAACATGATCAAGTACATTTTATCTGAGGGATGCAAGGATTCTTCAATATCTGGAAATCTATCAATGTGATATGTCACATTAACAGAAAAATAAAAACCATACAATCATCTCAACAGATGCAGAGAAAGCTTTGCTCAAAATCCAACACCCATTCCTGATAAAAACTCTCTAGAGTGTAGGCATAGAGGGGAACTAATTCAATATAATAAAAGCCACTTATGACAAACCCACAGCTAACATCATTCTCAATGGAGAAAAAATGAAAGCATTTCCACTAAGATAAGGAACAAGACAAAGATGTTCACTTTCACCAATGCTATTCAACATGGGTTCAGAAGTCTTAGCCATGACAATCAAAGAAGAAAAAAAAAGAAATACAAATTCAAAAAGAAGTAAAACTATCACTGTTTTTAGATGACATGATACTATACCTAGAAAATCCAAAGACAGTACCAGTAAACTGTCAGAGCTCATCAATGAATTTGGTAAAGTCGCAGGATACAAAATCAATACACAGAAATTGATTGCATTTCTATACACCAACAGTGAAAGATCAGAAAGAGAAATTAGGAAAACCATACCTGATTTGACCATATTACACTGAAAAGAATAAAATACCCAGGAATAAACCTAACTAAAGAAACAAAAGACCTATATTCTATAAGGTGCTGATGAGAGAAATCAAAGATGACACAAATAGATGGAAAGGTGTACCATGCTCTTGGGTTGGAAGAATCAATGTAATCAAAATGACAGTACTACCTAAGGCCATCTGTATTTCCTTCTTGGAAAAAATGTCTATTCAGTTCTTATGCCATTTTTCTATTGGGTTATTTTCTTGATGTTGAGTTGATGAGCTGATTATACATGTTGGATAGTAACCCCTTAATAATCATGTTATTTGCAAACATTTTCTCCCATTCAATAGGTCTTTCATTTTGTCGAAGGCTTCTTTTGCTGTGCAAAATTTTTAATTACATTAGGTCTCATTTGTTTATTTTTGCTTTTATTTCCTCTGCTTTAGAAGATAGATCCAAAAAAAAATTACTTCAGTTTATGTCAAAGAGTGTTTTCCCCTAGGATTTTTATGGTTTCTGGTCTTAACTCAATGAATTTCATTACCTTTATAGTTGTACGGCGATCATCACAATCCAATTTTATAGCATTTCCATCCCAAACCCCCAGCCCATCCCCCCAATCATATGGTTTCTGGTCTTATAATTAGGTCTTTAGTACATTTTGAGCTTATTTTTTACATAATGTTACCATATTTTTTCATACTTTTTTATGATTTTTTTACATTAGAACATTTTATATGATAACTACCAAAAATGTATTTTTAAGAATTTAAATGAAATAAACATGTTCTTCTTTGGTTAAGCCTAATATGTTTACATTAGTAAGTGAAGACTTTGATTGTAACCTTGTATTAAAACACACTAAGAAAGTGGTTTCTTTGGCATATTTATATTAATTGTTGATGAGGGGAAATACACAAGTGTGGAGAATTTTTGAGCATTTATCTAATACGCATTCTTGTTGACAATGGGAATAATTGAGGTAGGCTTTTAAAAAGTTTTTAAGGTAGTTCCCATCATGGGCTGTGGTGTAGGTCACAGACGCGGCTCAAATCTGTCATTGCTGTGGCTGTGGTGTAGGCCGGCAGCAACAGCTCCGATTAGACCCCTAGCCAGGGAACCTCCATATGCCACAGGGGCGGCACTATAGACAAAAAACAAAAGGTTTGTAAGTAGTCACAAACCTACACAAAGAATTCATGAGTGTGACAAATGTTCACATTAGGAATATTAGAGAAAAAATTAAAGTACCATGTGGGTCAGAAAGCTGAGGGGCTTTTTAGAAAGGAAGACAGGTACAGGATGTTAAAATAGGACTCCTTTTGTGTCATTTAGCTAAGATGCTAAAATATTATGTACCAAAAAAAAAATTGTAAAATTTTTTTCTTTTCCAAAGTTTGGTGCTAGACTACTTTAACAGAACTTTGAAGGAAAATACCAAAAACTATTGCAACCCAAACAAAATGAAAGGGGCTTTAAGAGGATGCAATTAACTGTGTCTCAATAACGAAAGTACCACTCAAATAAGACCTTGATAAGACCTTTTCTCCTGCTTAATTTTCCCCTAGTTTTTTACTCTTCCTTTCCCCTCCTCCCCAGTTCTAGTAAATATACTCTTAATTCTAAAGAGTTAGGCTCCTTGGCTAACAAAGTGGGGAGAGAAGGCAATTTGACAGATGAGGATATAGTAACTAAACTTGCTCCCACATCACTTTTCTCTCTAGGAGTCTTCCAGGAAGTAGATCTAGGGTAAGACGGTTATAACTGTTCCGTGACCAGAAGTGTCCAAGGTATTTTAGTTGTCAGAGTATTTATAAGGAAAATATTAAAATGTAATATATTTGTGTTTCATGAAATCATTGCATTGGATTGTTCAATTTAATGGTAAACTTATTAAAAGAGGCAGGGATATGTTTAAGTTTGACTCCAAAGAAAGGATGTCCAGTGTCATAGCCAAGATGAATACTTTAGAGTCAGTGACTAGAAGATTTGGACCAACCCAAGTGAAAAAATGTAAACAGTTAAATCAGAACACACACATTATAATTCTTTACTTCATCTACCCGTGCCTTCTCTTCTAGTTCATGTATAGGAGTTCTATTTTGTTTTATTATAATAATTAACAAGCTTCCAAAATTTGACTTACTGGACCCCAATTGGGTACTATTGAAGTAAGGATTACCTAAAAAAATGACTTCAGCTCAATATTCATATATAAAACAACCAAATGATTCACTGTTCATTGGACTGAATCACTAATATTTATCTATTGATCAACAGCTAAAATAGTCAGTTTGCTTGATTTCAGCATTGCTAAACAAATTTAATAGTACATTCCTAACTGCTATGCTATCAGTTACTGTCTATATCCAAATATAATGCAGATTATCATTATATTAGATTTTTGGCTTAGTGCTATAACCAAATACCTGTTCAAATATCTGTCAGAAGTTTTGGAAAATATATCTGTCTCGATGGCAGCTTCAAGGAAGTTGCCCAGTGGTTCTATTTTCTTCTATCACAAATCATGCTATTGACTTTAAAGGCAGAACTAGACAACTTGGAACATAACTCTCACATAACCCCAAGAACTATTTGTTTAGGTTGGGTAGCTGAAAGGCTTATACTTATTAAGAAATACCACAGTTTTTAGAAGCCCTGTCTAGAACTGTGAGAAGCTGGATCAGTTTGGCCAGCAAAGTAGAAATTCTTTCCCAGGGCATATACCATACTTTACCTACATTTTTCACTGTGACAGCTTTGTAGTTTTATCAGGTAAGAATTACAAGTACTGATAATATAATACTTAATATTCTGACCCAGCTACTAGCACTAGGGATTGAATGTTAAAATAATGTTTCCTTTTAGCTTTTCATGAGATTTTTCTCTACATTCTCAGGTCTCAGTTTTGATGCTATTTTTTTAAGTACCTTTCCCTGACGTTATTTTTTCCATGATCCACATTAAAGTTCCTTTATTATAATTTTTTACATTGTATTATAATAGCAAATGTTTTATGTTATTCATGTAGTAGTGTGGTTAAGCGTCTGTCTTCTTTGCTTGCCTATAAGCCCTGAAAAAAACAGGAACCATGAGAACTTCATTCTTTGCTGTACACTCAGTAATTAGAAGAGTGCTGGAAACTTTAACTGTACATCAGCATTTGTTAAGAACTGAATTAATGTTGGATCCTTCTGTAGAAGGTGATAAAATTATTATGGAGTGTAATTATACTTGGTATAAAATACTAGACCAGGCGTATCATAGTATATTATTTAAAGTTTATTAATTTTTAATAAATAATCCTAATAGTGGCTAAAGAATTATGATATTTTACTTTATTTAATTTGATAGTAGACTTGTCACACTTAGCTCAAAGGAGCATTTTGTTTTTCACTGATCTGTTTCAGGATACTCAGCTTTGTCTCCACCTAGAAAACTCAACAGTGTATTTTTCTATGTTGTTCTTTAAGTGAGGGATCATACATGAGGATTGGTTATCACCCCTCCCCCCCAAATGCAACAAGAACTGTGGTGGAGATGGCTAATCTGTAGCTTTGTGGACACAAAGTTAAATGGTGCCAAAAAGGAAACACAGTAGTGTTAATGTGTTCATGAAAGCATTAAAATTTCAGTTCTGGGATTTCAAACTTGCATTTCAAAATGATTTGCACTGAATAACTAATAAAATGCATTTTTATTGTTGTAATAAAATGCATTTTTGTTTAGTAGGCTACCTAAGAATAAAAGTCAACCAGCTTGGTTGACTTTTATTCTTAGGTAGCCTACTAAATATCACTTTAGTTTCGTATTTGCATTAACTACTACTGCTTTGTTGCCCTACAAATAGTTCACATAGAATTTCCATTACAATATGTCATTCCTATGGAGATCCCTTGTAATTCCTGGTATTAACTTTTGCTCTTAAAACAATAAAACCAATTTAGGTGAATCATTTTCTGCCCATGTCTCACTTTCATTCTCCAGATAATTTTATGTTTCTAACTTGCATGAATGCTACTAATGCTACTATGTGACATGCCTAGTGTCTGGGCAGTCTCTTGTTTCCCAGATCTGGATGGAAAATTACCTTAAGGTAATTTGGTGCCAAAGTGATACTAACAATACTAACAATACTAACAATAAATTGGCTTAAACATAGAAATGTAGTACTTCTGGAAGGCAGCTATGCTCACTACTATACCACCAAGATTCAATCCCAGCCTGGTTGCACAATGTAGTACTTAGAAGTTGTACTAGCCTTAAATATATTTAAAATTAATATAATAAAAATGGTTTGAATCTTTCATTGAAACTATGTCTGAAATTGGTTTGTATTAGAGATTTTCTACTTTGTTTCAGGCAGCTATTTTCTTAATAAAAAATATGTGCAGACATGGGAACCAACAAAGATAGGAATCATTTTCAAAGAAGTTGTAAGAGGAGAGATGTGACATGCCTAGTCTCCGGGCAGCTTCTTGTTTCCCAGATCTGGATGGAAAAATCTTCCTGAGGCCTTTCCAGTTCTGATGCTCTCAGAGGAATATATTTTCACATGGCTGAAATTCAGGGAGCTTAACCTCTGGGAAATGATTACTCACAGTAGTTACTGCCCCTGGCACTTAAAACTCTGTTTAAAAAAGAAGCTCACAGATGGGAAGTATGAGCAAAAAATTATAGTAAAACTCTTATGTCCTTACATAATACTGTTACTTTTATCTTGGAATATGGCAGGGATACAGTACTCCACTGTTACATTCCATCAAAAAAAAAAAAAAAAAAATGGACCAAGGCAGTTCTCATTGTGCTGCAGTGAGTTAATGATCCCGCATTGTCTCTGTGGTAGCTCAGGTTCTATCCCAGCCTGGAGTAATGGGTGAAGGATCAGGTGTTGCCACAGCTTACTGTGGTGACTCAGATTCATCCCCTGGCCTGGGAACTTTCATGTGCCATGGGTGTGTCCAAAAAAAAAAAAAAATGGCCAAAATAAAGCTTATGTAGTTTTTCATTCAAACTTTAAGAAAAAAATCAACATTTTATTTTAATTTGTGTTATTCCAGGAAATATAAAGCTGTGACAAAAGATGTTCAATTATTTAGGCCAAGGGATAGTCTTTTCAGCCCAGAGTTACTAGATAGGCAGATTTTTTTTAAAAATAAAGGTTTAACTATAAGTTGACAAAAACATTCCATTCATTACTATGTAGATTCAATGAAATAGTTAAAAAGAACTCTGAGACAAGGTAGAAATTCAAGTTTAAACTTTGACTCTGGCATTTGTATTGCATTACTTTTTATATTTTATCTCTAATTGCAAAAGCGTTCTCGCTTGATATATATACCATTCAAGTTATTTCCAGGGTGCGTTTGTATTGTAAGACCTGATTCCTCCAGCACCCTTCTATGTTTATTACGTCATAAGACGTTCCTAAAGTTGGATACAATCAAAACTGGGAGAGGAGAACTAGTTTTCAGTCCATTCTTCCTTGAGCTAGATTTCTAATCCCTGATATATAGATAATCGTATTTGCCCTACATTGTGAAGCATGGGCACCAAATAATGTGTTTGTCAGTCTCCACCCAAGTTAAGTGAGAAGGCTAAAGAAAGAAAGTTCCAATGTCTGTAACTGGATGATTCTAATCCAAGATATTGATTGAGCCAAAATGTCTGTGCTATTAATGCTTACATTGTAATGACTGATGATAAAAAAAATGTCCTGGGGTCAAGTTAGAGTTGATAGTCTCTGTATACATTCAGAGTATAGTATTGACCAGGTTGTTACTAAAATTTTGCATTTCTGATACTAATATAAATCCTAAATAAGAAGATACACATCATGTTGAAATTTCTGTCTTACATTCTATGATGGCAAAACTGATTATGAATCCTTTAGGCACATAAAAGTTATTTATTTCCTTCAGCATATGTTTCAGCTATGTAAAAAAATCAAACCATATTTCTGATACAAATAGGTTGCATATCCTTAAAAAATAGGTTTAAATTAACTTTCACTATCTGGTAGGAATTCCCATGGTTTGAACGAAAGTTTATAAAACATTCAAAATGCAGTCATCATTTTATTTATTGCTAGCAATTGTTTGAAATCACTGTAAATTTCAGGATGTTTAACCAAGTTTTCATATTATAAAATCATCTTGCTAAGAGTTCTCATTTTTGCAGTACAGAAGGCTTATACTACTTAGCATATACATTTGTAATTTTAGCACTAATTTTCCTCCTGACCTTTTATAACCACTAGCACTATAAGGTACATCTGAGCACAGATACTTTTCTCTGTTCTTGTTTTCTTTTCCTTTCTCTTTTTATCTTTTCTTCCTTTTTTAGTAATTCCATTCACATTTAAAACTCCAAATTAAAATTTTATAATAAATATTATAAAAAGCACAGACAAAATTGAGATCTTTCTTCATATTTTTTGTTATTTCCTGTTGTAGGTCTTTTCATTGTCTGTAATTCTTCTTCCAGTTAGCACAAATCTCATTTGCTGTGAAAGCATTTTAAAAATGAGTACTATTAGATGCAATTAAAGAATAAAAGTAAAGGACTTTATATGCACAAGAATAGTTGTTTCTTGTATTGCGTATCTCCAATATTGACTATTCACTAATTAGAGATACAGACATAGAAATTAATTAATGCTTACATTGAAAAATAGTGTTCTGCATTATGCTGAGTATGCGGTGAGTGGTAAGTACACAGAAATTATATATGAAACAAATAATACGATATAACATAGCTAGTACTATTATACCTCTATCTAAAAGTAACTGTGTTAGCAGAATAAAGTGATTGCAGACTCTCCTTGGGATTCTCAGGGATGATTTAAAAAGGAAATTTGAGGTTTAGTCTTAAAATACTAGTAGAATTAAACCAAGTGGACAAAGGCCAAAGTCTTTCTAAACAGATACAGGAGCATCCAAAAAGGTTTACAGAAATGTATTTGGGAAACTATTGCTTGATATATAAGACAGGCAAAGAGAAGATAACAACAATACAAAAAAAAGAGGCAAGGTCAAATTAGTGAGCGTCTTGTTTCTTAGGTCAGGATGTTTTCCTATAGGTGAGAGGAGAACATAAAAGGGATTTGCACAGTGATATAGTTTAATCGGCTTTTTTAAAGCAGTTTACTCAAATATTTAGCAAATAAATTAGAAGAGAAAAAGTAGAGGCAAAGAAATTGCATAAAATAATATTGAACTTATGTACAAAATAAATAATAAATTAAGACAACAATGTGAATGGACCAGAGGACAGAGTAAGTAACAGTATTGCCAAACTCATGAACATTCAGATGCTGTATTTTAGGGCACTTGGAAATGGAATCTTAGGTTTCAGCTTCTGCAATGGGTGGTTGGCTAGGTGATGGCATCATTAGCAAGAGAGAAAATAGAAGAGAAAGATCAGATTTGCACTGGGGTCACTGAAGTGGGGAGAGAATGATTTAATGAATTTGGTGTTACAGATGACCCTTGAAGTGTGGCTGATAGGATGAAATTTGGTCAACACATATCTATGAAAGTTTTTATCTTATAAGTGGTTATGAAACTATGGAGCTGGATGATATGGTTCTTGAGAAAATTTGCAGTGTGCATATTGATGGCCAGGAAAAACATTTAGCCTCAGAAAGTAATTTATTTGTGTATTTATATGTGTATGTATGCATTTATTTGAAACCTGCAGGTATTTACAATAACTTTGATTTTAAATGTATATGAAATGAGTCTATATTCTCCTATTATTAAAGGACTGTTTTACCATTCTTTTTTAAAATTATGCCTGTTCACATCACTATTTTTCTATCTCTTGCCTAGATTCTGTGTAATAAAAGTTACAATACTAAGTGAGTATTTACCAAGCTAATATAATATGTGATTCTAGTTATAGTTTATATTAAATATTTATTATTTATAAAGCATTGTGATAAATTCTCACCAAACTCTTTGAGGGCTTGACATGATATATAAACAAAACAATAGTGAATGCCGTCTACTTTTACATATTCTAACAAAAATAAAATTAACATCTCCTAATGGCATTTTCTCATATTGTAGCAACTAAGATTGTTCCATGATTAAGTCTCCAGATTTAAACTTAACTATAAAAAACATTGAAGGAACTGGTAGATTTTTTTTTCCAGAGAGAAAGGCAACTGTGAGAAGTTTTAATTAGTAAGCCAAGATTTGTCTCAGTATTTTATTGCTTATTCACATTTTACTGCTTACCTAGACAATTTCTTATTCCTTTACCAAGCTTGTATCTGACTTCTACAAACACAGAATAATCTGGTTTCAGTTAGAAGTCTCTCACACCGAAATTGTGGGCAGGATAATTTTAGAACTCAGAGTATTATTTTTACATGTTAAAGTTGTCTATCTTACAGCAACAGACAATATCAAGCCATTTTAAATCTTTGAATACTTAAAATATCAATTAGCTTGGAAAACATATGAATGGAAAGAAAAGTCTATTATATATTATTAAAATTCAACAAACCATAAAATGGTAAAAAAAAACATAGAAAAGTCATTATTATATTATTATCACACATGAATTGCCTAACAACTCAGTTATAATATCCCTTCATATAATCATTTGAAAATAATGTCTTATAACTTAATGGAAATCAAAATAAAATACATAACTAAAAGAGAAAGATTTTGATATTAATTTAAAAAGTAAGATTTTCTATTTAGTCCTGAAACACTACAACAAACGTGTTACTTCAGTTATGATTCCCTCGTAACACATTAAATGTGTGGAATGTGGTAAGCATTTCAATAGATGTTTTTTGAATTAAAGATGAAAGAATGAATTATGAATGAATGTATACATAGATATAAATAGTCCTAGAGCTTACCATTATCCCAATTCCCTGAACCTGAGAGAAATTTAACTGTGAATTGAAATTTATCAGCTTTACCCAATACACATTGAAGAAGTGGATGGAAAATGTTGACATGTGTCAAATACAGCCCTGCGGTATGTCTGCTACTCAACCAGCAATAGTGGTTTTGAGTTTGAAGTGAAACAAACTCATGAGACACAATGGGCTTTAACCAGGAAAAAATCTACATAGCCTAAGAACATCTTTAATGTGGATATCGCATGATGACCTGAATGTCCCAGATTTTCTCCATATGTGGTAAACTTACTGTCACAAGAGATATGGCTGAGAGAGCATGGACTAATTCATTTAGAAAACTATCATTGATGGCGCTCACTTCAGCTTGCATATTTGCTAGCCAGGTTGCCCTTTCACTGGTAGCTTCTATTCTCTCACACACTTGTGTTCACAAATAAAGCTTAATCATTAACTTTTCATTGATAAACTTTTAAACATGAGGTATAGAATGTTAGTTTAATTCAGAGTTAACCTCACCAGATATTTATTTATCTTATATCTGGTTTAATTCTATACATATCTTGAGCTGATGTTGCGATTAAGATTCAAACCTCAGGCATTGCCCAGGCAAAAAGGAAGGTATAAATAAACTATTTACGCTTTTCTTCCACAGTGTCTGCAGAAGCAGACTTAGGCACAGTCCCTTGACAAAACTTATCAAAGATAACTCTAAAATGAACAGGCTAAATCAAATCGCTTATAGGCATTAAAGATAGAAAACTCTTTACCAATTCCTTTGGCGATCTCCAAATTTGTACTTTTAACCACAAAATTGATGTTTGTCCATAACTAGCCAAGAACAGTGAGTCCCTCTCACTGTTAATTTTGCTTTTGTTCTTTACTTTTATTAATTGAAGTATAAGTGAATTATAATAAACTGCAAACATTTAAAGTGAACACTTGATAAATTTCAACCACTAAAACTCTAACCACAACCATGATAAGGATATATCCATCACCTCTGAAAAGTATCTCTATCACTCTCTTTACAACACCATCCTTGAGCCAACTAGCATTTGGTTTTTTATCACTATAGATTTGTATACATTTTCTAGAATTTATATTAAAAATCTATACAGTATATTTGTTTTTCGTTCCACCTACTTCTTTCACTATACCTAATGGAAGAAAATCTCCCAAATGACTAGCTAGAACACTTTATAATCTTTTTAAATTTCTTCTTGGTTTCTTAAGTGTAGTTATGATATTCAAGCCACATCCAATAGGAATATCTGAGGGCTAGATATAGCCTGAATATATATGTATGAGAAATTAATGCATGTGTGAATGATGTAAGAAACAAGTGGTTTATTAATATTCCAAATCTGAAGGAGTGCATGCGAGAGAGATGTAAATTGTGGTTTGCCTCCTGCCTATGCAAAGTGGAATAGCTACCGTAATAATATATTTTAAAAATATCATTTCAATCAATTGTAGAGATAATTATCTTAGAATTCATATATGACACCTCTGCAGATGCCTATATAAATTTATCCTGTAGCCATCCGAAACCAAGATAATACACATACCTGGTTGTGAAGGATTTTTCAACTATATAATATGTTCGAAAATTCAAAATCATAAATTATTTAAAATATAAGTATTTTTAAATGTTTAGGAACACAAAGTATCTTTTATATCAATTAGCTAAACCTTTTATTTTTTATAGTTATTGTAAAATTAGTTTTTCATTTCATAATTAATAAAGCAATAGATTTATATTTAGCAGGTATTAATAGAAAATCTCTTCAAAACTACATAGTTACAGACACAGTTTTAGAAAAGTTTACTAGAATTCAGAATTCTTTTTTTTATATTATCCTAGCCCATGTTCTCTTGAGGTTAATATTAGGTAAAAGAGTTTTCCCTGTTTGTAGCTAAATATATATATGTGTGGGTGTGTGTATGTATATATACATATATGCGTGCGTGTGTGTGTGTGATTAGCAGACATTTGGTATGGTCCAAAATGTCCGTAAGAAAGTCTATGCCAGGCTCTTGATATTTAGTCTTGTCCATAATGTCCATGAATATATATCTATGCCAAATGACTGAACAGGACCTAAGATAAAAGACCTTTTGGTATGTACCAAATGTCCAATGGGCCAGATGTCTTACGGGTGCTTTGGACAGGACCAGAAGTCCTGCAAAGGTATATATATCTGTGTGTGTGTGTGTGTGTGTGTGTGTGT
>PVHT020004943.1:8132215-8256647 GCA_004024745.2 Catagonus wagneri | reverse complement strand
GCTAGGGGTCTAATCGGAGCTGTGGCCACTGGCCTGCGCCGCAGCCACAGCAACGCAGGATCCGAGCCGCGTCTGCAACCTACACCACAGCTCACGGCAACGCCGGATCCTTAACCCACTGAGCAAGGGCAGGGATCGAACCCGCAACCTCATGGTTCCTAGTCGGATTCGTTAACCACTGCGCCACGATGGGAACTCCCACTTTTTCTTGATAATTCTATTTTCCTTGTGCATATACCCGACATATGCACTGGGATTGATTTAATCAGGGAATTCGTGATAACCTACATAGTGTTCAGATGTTCCTAATCATCTATTTCTATAGGTTTCAGATGTTGCCAAAGGCTTCCTTTGATGTAATTTGGAGGATTTACTCTTCTTTAACATAGAAATGGCTTCTATCTGTATATTGTTATGGGGCAGTGGGAGGTTTATTTTCAGAACTCCTGTTAGCTCAGATTCTAGGAGAATGTTACCCATATTTATATAATGTTACTTTCTGTGTCATCCTACTATAACCTGCATTCAACACCTAAATAATGACATATACATGCAAAATCAACTATATGTAACCCTTATTGGCATTTTGGATTCTATAGTAAATTGAAATACTATCTGCAATCCCAGGTTCCTTACTGGGACCCTTTAATGACAAGTCAATTGCCAAAACTATTACATTTCCACAGGATTTATTTATTCAGAATAATATTTCTCTAATAAGTACAGCTCTTCACTCAAAAAATTTCACCCAAGAATTACCAGTTTGCAAAAACAGTTCACCAGTGCAATTATATACATCACAGATAATGTATTAATACACTGATATCAAAATGTGAGGTTCACTTAAAGTTAAGTTAAAAAGATAATAAATATGTAGTTAGCGATAGATTAGTGTACTTTATATTGATTTAGCATTGTTAAATATTAACATATTTTAAGTTAATTGTGTAGCTTTTAAAGTAAATATTTATAATGCAGCCAATTAGACATGTAGTTTTCTATTAGACTAACATAGAAGGCAGTGGAAAATGAAGTTTATAATCTTGCAGGAACTTGCAGGACATGTTAAAGTATATGTACATGTTTATCCAGAAATTTTTGTTAAATCACATAAAATAAACTTAAAAATAGAAATATTTGAGAGCTGATTTTATTTCAATGTTTCAAATTAGGGATACAGTCTTGGAGTTTTTATTTATGGATGAACTGAATAAAATGAGAGATGCAAATTTAAGGTACTATATTTAGATCCCTCTAAGCCAAACAAAATTTTGAAACATCTTTCTGCTATGAGAACTAAACATAAATTATTGAATAAAATTAATTAAAATTAGTGAATGTTTTTGTAAATGAACTCTCTTTTTGATATGATGCAACAATGAGTTTATCTTTGGTGACCATCTCAGAGAATTATAAATAAAATGTTTTCTTTCAGTTTTAAAAAAATCAACTATTTCTGTGTGTTTTGAAAAGGAACTCATGGGAATATTGGAGAAAAAATCAGGCAAAGTAAATAAATTAGATATACAGAAGTAAATTATTTGTGCAGGGAGATGGAGGACAGTAAGTTCCTGACCCAAAAGAATGAGAAAATGGGAAACCTACTGTTCCTTAAGGCATGTAATGATGTGTTTATGTAAACAATATGGAGATGGACGAACAACATCAAAATTCTTTTATCTTTAAATTTCGCTTCTTCAGGGAAATCTCATACTATTACTTTTCAAATAAGTATTTGTGTGTGTAAAAATATTGGCAGGAAATTAGTTTCTAGAATGCCACAATGAAGTCCATGAATAAGTAAAAGAATTTAGAATTAATTGGACCCCTAGCCTGGGAACCTCCATATGCCATGGGTGCAGCCCTTAAAAAAAAAAAAGGAATTTACAATTTAAAAAAAAATGGAGAAAAGAAAGGAATTTCTGCAAAACATCCAAGTAAGGCAAATTGTTAAAATAACAAATGCATGATTAGAATATCAGAAGGAGGAGAAAAATAAAATGGAGCAGGATAATATAATAGAGCAGATTATTCAAAATTAATGACCAATAACAAACAGATCCAGGAAACTTAGGGAATACTCACATCATTAAACACTAAGAAAACAAACAAAACCAGCATATCATATTCAAATGGAGAAGTAAAGAAAAAGAAATCTTAAAGACATGTGTAAGGAGTAGAGTCATCCTCCTTAGAGAATTGGAGTATACTTATCCTTAGAAACCATAAAAGTGAGAAAAATGTAGTGAAATGTTTAATATGTTGAAAGAAAGAAAAAGTCCATCAACTTAGTGTGTTCTGTGAGGGTAAAATTATCCTTTAAAAGTGAATGCAAGAGTATTCTAAGCTTTTTTCTTTGTCCTGTCAATCTCTCAGAAATTTTTTTATTTCTTTGCCCAAGAAGTATGCCAATACTTTTCTTAGGTCCCAGATTTCTATGAGACTTCTATGCACATGAATTAACATTTCTTTTTCTCCTGTTAAATAAATGAAAATAAGATGAAAACTTTTGAATTTCTAAGAAAATAAACCCTGAGAGAATTCATTTTCAACAGACCTGCCTGGCAGGAAATGTTAAAATAATTATAAAAAAAAACTTATAAATGAAAGAAGGAATATAAAGTAGATAAAAAAATTGATTTATAAAAAGAAAGAGAATTAGTGAAGGAATATGTGACAGTAAGTTATTTTTCTTTTTCAAATTAATCAAAATGACAAATATTTGAGTAACATTAACAAAAGTAAATTGGGTGATTATGGCACATGGATAAGTGAAAATAGTAACAGTGATGTCACAAGGGATTAGAAGGATAATATGAGAATACTGTGTTATAAAGGGACTTACACTGCAATGAAATGATAGAGTTATGAATTTAGATCAATTTAAAATGTGTATAGCATAGAACTAGCTCTTAGTATCATTGGCATTTTCTATTTTTAGTCTGTTTCATTTATTTTTGCTATACTCTGATATTTTTTTCCTTCTATTAATGTTGGACTCTGTTACGATTGTTTTAATGTTGGACTCTGTTACGGTTTTCTCCTAGTTTGTTCCTTGAGGTATAAAGTTAGTGTTTTTTTTTTTTTTTGAGTTTTTTGTTTGTTTCTTGAGGTAGGTATTTATCACTATACACTTCCTTTTTAGAACTGCTTTTGCTGCATTCTACAAGTTTTGCAATGTTTCTACTTTTGGTTCTCTTAGATATTTTTAAATTTCTCTTTTGATTTCTTCTTTGATCCTTTTGTTGTTCAGTAGCATGTTGTTTAATCTGCTTGTTTAATCTCCACATATTTGTAAATTTCTCAGTTTTTCTTTCTTCATGTAATTTCTAGTTCCATATCATTGTAATCAGAAAAGATGCTTGATAGAATTCCATTCCTCTTAATTTTATACACTTGCTTTGTGGCCTAACATATGATCTGTCCTAAAGAATGTTCCTTGTGTGCTTTAGAAGAATGTGTATTCTGTTACTCTTGGCAGCTGCCCTGGTATCTTGTAAAAGATAAACAAAATTGACAGGGCTTTAGATAAACCCACAGAGGCTTAAATAAAATTAAGGATGAAAGAAGAGATAGTACATCTTTTATAACAGAAATACAACAGTTTATAAGAGACCACTATGAACAATTTACTATCAAAAAATTGGGTACCCTAAAGAAATGGATAAATTTCTAGAAATATACAACCTATCAAGACTAAATAATGATATAGAAGAAAATCTGAACAGGCCTATTACTAGTAAAGGGATTAAATCAGTAATCCAAAATCTCCCAATAAGCAAAAATCCAAGCAGATGGCTTCATTGATGAATGCTTGAAAACATTCAAATAGGAAATAATACCCATACTTCTCAAACATAAAAAAATAATAGAACAGGAAGAAACCCTCCCAAATTCATTTTATTAGGCCAACATTTTGCTGATAAAAAAACCAGATAAGGATATTACACACAAAAAAGAAAATCACAGGCCAAAATCCTTGATGAACACAGGTGTAAAAGTGCTCAACAAAATATTCACAAACCAAATTCAGTGGTACATTAAAAAAAGTCTGCACCATGGTCAAATGGGATTTATTCCAGAAATGGTTCAACATCCACCAGGCAGTCAATGTGATACACTACAGTAACAAAATAAATGATAAAAATCATATTTTCATCTCAATAGATGCAGAAAAGATTTGAAAAACTCAACATCCATTTATGTTTTTTAAAAAAAACAGGTAGAAAGGGAGCAAATCTCAGAACAATAAAGGGGCTCTATGATAAGATCATACATAGCATCATATTCAATTGAAAATCTAAAAGGGTTTTCTCAAACATCAAGAACAATAAAAGGATGACTACTCTCACCACTTTTAGCCAAGAAAATACAATGGTAATAGGACAGACTCCTCAATAAATGGTGTTGGGGAAACTGGGTAGTCCCAAGCAAAAGAATGAAATTAGATCACTATTTTACAGCATACACAAAAATTAGGTCAAAATGGACTGATGAACGTAAGACTTAAAAGCATAAAACCCTAGGAAACATATGCAGTAAGCTCTGTAACATCAGTCTGCAACATGACTTTTCAATCTGACACCAGAAGCAAAAATATAAAAATATACAAGTGAGATTGCATCAAACTAAAAAGCTTTTTTTTCTTTTTTTTAATGACCACTCCTGTTGCATATGGAAGTTACCAGGCTAGGAATTGAATTGGAGCTGGAGAAGCCAGCCTGTGTCACAGCCATAGCAATGCTGAATCTGAGCTGCATCCCCAACCCACACTGCAGCTTGCAGCAACACTGGATTCTTGAGTAAGGCCAAGTATTGAACCCACCTACTCAAGGATACTATGTCAAGTTCTTAACCTGCTGACCCACAATGAAAACTCCTAAAATGCTTCTTTTAATAAAAGGAAACTATAAACAAAATAAAAAGGCAACCTAATGAATGGGAGAAAATGTTTGAAAGTCATATAAGAGCTTAATATCCAAAATATGTGAAGAACTCATACAACTCAATAGCCAATGAACAAACAATACAATTTAAAAAGGGGTAGAGGAACTGAATAGAAAATTTTCAAATATGTACAGAAGATCAGTAGATACCTGAGAAGGTGCTCAACATCATCAGTCTTCAGGGAAATGCAAACCAAAACCAAAATAAAATGTCACTTTGTACCTGTTAGAATGATTTATCAAAAGGGCTAGAGATAAGAAGTGTGGGCAAGGATGTGGAGAAAAGGGAAACCTGTGCTATGTTGGTGGGAATGTCCCTTGGTGAAGCCACTATGGAAAATTGTATTGAGGTTCCTCAAAATATTATGATCTAGCAGTTCCACTTCTGGGTCTTTACCTGAAAAAAAGAAAAACACTGACTGGAAAAGAAACATGCACCTTCATGTTCTTTGTAGCATTATTTACAATAGCCAAGATATAGAAACAACCTAAGTGTGCAATGATGGATGAATGGATGAGTAAATCATTTATATACATATTGTGTGTGTGTGTGTATATATATATGTAATATATGTGTATATATATGTGTATATATATATATATACAGTACACACACAATGGAATATTACTAGCCATAAAAAGAATGAAATCTTGCCATTTGTGAATTTGTGATAACAAATGGACCTCAAAGGCATTATGCTAAGTGAAATAAGTTAGACAGAAAAAGACAAATACTGGATGATGTCTTTCATATGGGAAATCTTACAAACACCACCAATCAAGCTCATAGTTACAGAGAACAGATTAGAAAAAAATGGTGATTACCAGAGATGGGGGGTTGGAGAGGCAAATAAATGCATGAAGGTGGTCAAAAGGTAAAAATTTAAAAAACTTACATTTTTCATCTAAATTTTTTTTTGTAGGATAGCTTTTTAAAAGGATATAAAATTAGGAACTGGAACATTCTGTGATTTAACCCTAATTTTACCTAGCAACCAGTAATTTTTTTAAAAGTATAATTATTGCAGTAGAGAGCAGATAAAATGGAAACATATAAAATGTACATTTAAAATCAGAAAAGGCAGAAAAAGGGTGAGGGGGACAAAACTCTAATCAAAAGGAAACTGAGGTAATCATATTAATTTCAATCAAAGCAGAATTCAGAACAAGGGAAATTACCAGAGATAAACTTGGGTCAATTTTTACAAAGATGTAATAAACCTAAATGTATTCACCTAAAAGAATGTCAAAGTACAACTAAAAGAAATAGACAAATTCATTAACATTATTTGGAGCTTTAACACGCTTTTGTAAGTAATTGATAGGTAAGTAATTATAAGGTAATTAATTGGTAGAAAATCAGCAAAGATATAGGTGACCTAAACAGCACTACCGATCAACTTGATCGAATTGACAGTCATATAAACTCCAATACATTCTTCAGTATAGAATACGCCAACCGCAGCAACAAAATACACGTTCTTTTTAAGCTCATTTGGAACATTCTCCAAGATATATCACATTCTGGGCCATAAAAAACACTGTAGCAAATTAGAAAATGAGAAGACATGCAAAATACGTTCCTAGATAAAATTTGAATTAAATAAAATGTCAGTAACTGAGATGGTATTAGAAAATAAAAAAGATCTAAATACATCAATTTATGGTTCTACCTTAAGAAATTAGGGAGAGTTGAGTAATTTAAAGTTAAAACAAGCAGAAGTGAAGATATAATAAAACTGGAGAAAATAATGAAATTAAAAGCAGGAAAACAAAATCAACAAACCAAAAAATTAATAAAATGGATAAATCTCTAACTAGGCCAACCAAAAACATTTGGAGTATTTCTTCACATATTGAGATCTTTGATTTGTAGTTTACCACAATCAGATCCTATATGTATTTTGATGATATCTACTCTTGATATTATATAACAAGAATGGCATTTATCTTTTTTTTTAATTGAAATATATCTGCTGTTTATCTTTTATGGCCTGTCTCCCAAAACCCATATCCCCAGGTAACAATGAGAAAAATATCATATAAATCCCAACTGAGAAACAGTCTACAAAGTACCTGATCAGTATTCACCAAAACTGTAAAGGTCATCAGAAACAAGGAATGTTTGAGAAAACTTTACAGCAAGGAAGAGCCTTAGGAGATATGGTAACTCAATGTAATGTGGAATTGTGTATGAGGCACAAAAGAGTCTCTGAAACAATTTATTTCTCTGGGTAATAAATACTTGTGGGACATGCAGAATATCCTCAATGCTAGAAATATATTTCAAGTGTATAGAAAACTGAATCTTCCTCATCTATAAAATGAATATTATTATATGAATTTAGGATGTTTATTAGGATTAAAAATGAAGTAACATAATAGAAGCTCCAGATGGAGTAATTGACAACGGGTGGATGATCAGTAAAACAGGCTGCTGCTGTTGTTCCTGCTGATTTGGTTGTTGTTACTTTATGTATTTTGAGTATAGCGAGTGGTTTTTTAAAAGTGGAGAATGGATTTGATTATAATAGCTCTTCATTTTATCGATGAATAAGAAGCTCAGATGAATAGACTACCTGATATGTCACAGTGAAGAGCAGGACAAAAATTTCATGTCTCTCATGGCATTGTCCAAGATATTATAAATATTTTAAGTTAATCATATTAATAATATAGACACATTACTAACACATTTTCTATGAGCTTCCATTCTTATCACACAAGCCAAATTTTCTTTTACAAAATAACGGTAACATGAAAACATATTTAAAAATTATAACAACTTTCTTGTGCTTGCTTAGATGCTCATAATAATCTCATCTGGCCTTGAAAAAATTAAAATAGGCAGCTCTATTTGGTAAGATATCAAATTACACCTATCCTAATTACACCTATGGAACATACTGTTCTCGTTTCAACTGATCAGTGTTCAAGCAAGTAGAATTTCACTCATATCATTTGAAAGAGTTTTATGATGTGCCAAATAGGCTTTGGTTTAAGGTTAACAGAAGAGCCATAAAGAGATTTATGACTCTGAAATAGACCAGAGAGTGGCCCATCTGCTGCAGTAGATACAGAATCAATTTTGCATAAGGCTTTCCCTCCAGTTTCTGTCTTTTAAAAAAATTAATTAGACTAAGTTATAAAGTTCAGATTCATTTTAGAGCTAATAGTTATGTCCAATCTGGCCTTATTGCTACTTAAATCTTACTAATGAATAAGGAAATATAGTTTTGCAAGATAAGTATAAATATTTTGAAGACAAATTGGCCTCTCATAACTGAAGTGAAAAAGAATAAAATGAGTTAATATAACACCAGGCATGGGGGGAGGCTCCAAATATATAGACCCAATCACTTTAGGGGACTATTTTGTAACTATATTCATTAAAAAATATTTGGCAAGGAACAGACTTCCCTCTCTCCTCACATATTCATGCAGTGAGACCTGTTAAAATGTCAAGGGTTGGATAATCAGTTTTCTAAAATAGTTTTAAAATGGTCTTATTCTAGAAATAAGAATTAATAGGCAGTTTACTTTGATAAGTCTTTTAAAAATGTTTTTTGTCTTTTATCCAACTTGATTTAACATTAGTGGAAAATATGAGTGCATGTGTTAGGTTATGTATCTGTTTTTTCTTTGAATTTCAGATGATTGCTAAAAAATATAAATAAAAAATATTTACTAAGTTTATATGCTTTTTTGTTCCACCCAGTAGTATCTTAATACAAATAATAGTGAAATAAAAAATTTTGAGCAATTTTTAAATAGTAGGCACCATGTTATGGACATTAGTTCATTATCTCATTTAAAAAGATAAAAGCCACTCTATTCTATTCTGTTCACACTATTTACACTCTATTCTACTGAATTCTTTGTCATCTTCAGATTCTCCAGAGAAACAGAACAGGAAACAATAGGATATATAGATTAGATACATAGATTAGACAGACACATTAGATGGGTGGGTGGATGGGTGGTTGGATGGATAGACAGACAGACAGACAGATAGATATAGTTTCTATGGTATAGTCTTAGGCATAATCCCATCCTCTTTAGTGAAGTTTGGTGTTGCTCTTAAGGTCTTGAAATCACTGAATGAAGCCCATTTACATTACAGAGAGTAATATGCTTTGCTTAAAGTCAACTTATGGTAAGCGTTAATCACATCTAAAAAACACCTTCAGCAATATCTAAACAAGTGTTTCACAGAATTACTGAGTATCATAGTCTAGTCAAATTTGAACATGAAACTAACTTTCACAGCATGGTGGAACAACGGTAGTACTAACCATGTTAATTGGGAAACTCACCCAAAATGTCTGTGTTCAGTCACATTGAGATCACTTGATATCTTTCTTTAGTAATGGAAATTAAGAAAGCATTAACTAAAAGAACTTTTAAAAGTAATACACCGCACCTACATGATGTATATAATGTATCAGCTACATGAATTAAATTTATAGAGAAAAAGTTCTCTGACTAGGTTTACTTTAGCTTTACTTAGAATAATGAGATATACCATATATTTTACATATGGTTTAATTTATAAAAATATTACTTGCAGAAATATTTTAAGACTATAAATATTATATATAATTTTATGTGTATCTATATGTATATCTATGATATACAGATATTTTCTACAAGGATATTTACAAATCATATATTTTATTATGTATGTCAGCTAAGTTACATAATTTTTATTTCCTCCAGATATTTTTATAAATATTCCACCTTTAAATTACTTCTTTTTAGATCTCACTGTATTTTACTCTTCAGTTATTTTTATAAAAGAATGATGAGTTGTTTGTCCTGTTTTTTTCTATATCAGTTTACTCCTTTACAACAAAATCAACCTGGTGACTTTTTAAACTGAATATTCCTTATATCAAAAATAATTTTGTCATCCATTAATGTTTGGTGTGTTTCATTGACTTTTGAATCCCAATAATTTTGGACACATGGTGGATACAGGTTAAGTATATTTAAAATTTTGTTTAATGACTAAAGCAGAGTGATTTTAAGACAATTGTTCTTTACACTCCTTTACAAAAAGTACAGGTATTAAATTACAATGCCATATTTTGTTCAAATTTTGAAAGATAACCATAAAATAACTTATTAGTCATATTCTATTAGCATTAACATGTCACTATGGAATGTGACATAAAATATTCCATTATGTATCCATGTATTCATGGAATGGATACACAACGTATTCAATTCAATAGCAAACCTCAATAAACATGACATTTAAATAAGAAATATTTTTTAAATAAGTTAAAACAACGTCCTTACATGTATTTGATTACATTTGATTATTAATTTCCTCTTCATTTATGTAGCAATACTGCAATTTAATAACCTTAATAAATCTAATTTTTACTGTACAAATAATGTTTATCATTACAGTACACAATTCCATTTATGTTCCTATCATCATAAAATTTATAATTTAATCTTTATGTTTCTTAATTGTGACATATTGCCATGCACTAAGCTTGTAACTTTACATTTTCTTTTTTTCCTTTTTTAATTATTCATTGGTATGAATATATCTGAAAGAGACCTGTCCCTTGATAGGGTGTTTCCTTTATTTTAATATTCTGCTATAATCTTTACTGTAGCATTTTTTTCCAAAAATATAGTTTAAAAAAAGTGACATTTGGAGAATGACTATAGCTGACTTAAGAAATATTAATATATCACTATTCTTTACATATATGATATCCACTTTCTAATTGGACTATTTTTCCCTCATGCAGCAATTGAACAAGTCAAATCTTTTTTTTTTTTCCTTTTTAGGGCCTCACTTACAGCACATGGAAGTTCCTAGGCTAGAGGTCAAATCAGAGCTGCATTTGCTGGCATACATGTAGTTAAATGGATGGTTCTGTGATTAATTTGTTCAATAAATGGAAATAATTTGACCCTTATTAATATATTTTGATATATGTTAAAGTTTATTTGAAGGAAAAGTACACAGAAAAAATGCACAAAAGTGTTTACAAAAGTATTTCCCCATTTCAAAATGCATGAACAATTGATGTTCTAATATATATATTTATATATTATACGTGTGTGTGTGTGTGTGTGTGTTTGTGTGTGTGTGTGTATATATATATATATATATATATATATATATATATATATATATATGTTCTTTACTCATTCATCTGATGATAGACACTTGAGTAGTTTCCATATCTTAGTAGTGTAAATAATGATGTTATGAGCATTGGGGCACATTTTAGGTTCAGGGCTTTTCAGCATATACCTAGAAGTAGGATTGCTGGGTTATGTGGTAGTTCGGTAGTTCTTTTTTTGGACATGTAGATTGCTTCTATGTCTTGGCTGCTATGAATGTTGTGGTGCATATATCTATCTTTTCAAATGAGAGTTTTCTCCAGATAAATGCCCAGGAGTAGGATTACTGGGTTATATGGCAACTCCATTTTTAGATTTTTAAGGAACCTCCACACTGTTCTGCATAGTGGCTATACCAGTTTAAATTCCCACCAACAGTGTAGGAGGGTACCCTTTTCTCCACACCCTCTCCAACATTTATTATTCATAGACTTTTTGAAGATGACTGTTTGGTGTGAGGTGATCATTGTAGTTTTGATTTCCACATTTCTCTACTTGGCAATGATGAACATCATTTCATGTGTTTGGCCAATTATCTGTCTTCTTTGGAGAAATGTCTATTTAGGTCTAATGCCCATTTTTTTAATTGGGTCATTTTTTTGATATTGAGCTGTATGAGCTGTTTGTATATTTTAAAAATTAATCCCTTGTAGGTTGCATCATTTACAAATATTTTCTCTCATTACGTAGGTTGTCTTTTCATTTTGTTTATGGTCTATTTTAGTGTGCAAAAGCTTTTGTTTGATCAGGGCCCATTTGTTCATTTTCGTTTTTATTTCCTTTACTGTAGGAGATGTGGATCCAAAAAAATACTGCCACAGTTTATGTCAAAGAGTGTTTTGCCTATGTTTTTCTTCAGGAGTTTTATAGTACCCAGTCTTACATTTATGTCTTTAATCCCTTTTGAGTTTATTTTTGTGTATGGTGTTAGAGAATGTTCTAATTTTATTCTTTTAAATGTTAACTGTCCAGTTTAACGAGCGCCACTTTTTGAAGAGGCTGTTTTTCTCCATTGTATGGTCTTGCCTTCTTTGTCATAGATTAATTGACAGTAGGTGTGTAGATTTATTTCTGGGCTTTCTATCATGTTCTAGTGATCTATGTGTCTGCTTTTGTGCCAGCACCGTATTGTTCTGTATACTGTAGCTGTGTAGTGTCTACAAAAGTCAGGGACCCTGATTACTCCAGCTCTTTTCTCCTTTCTCAAGATTGTTATAGGCATTAAGGTTATTTTGTGTTTCTGTACAAATGTAAATTTTTTCCAGTTCTATGAAAAATGCCGTTGACTGTTTGATAGGGATTGCATTGAATCGGTATATTGCCTTGGGTTATATAGTCATTTTGACAATTTTGGTTCTTCTAGTCCAAGAACATATTATATCCTTACATCTGTGTGCATCATCTTCAGTTTCTTTTATCAATGTCTTAAAATTTCAAAGTGCAGGTCTTTTGCCTCCTTAGGTAGGTACTTTTTCTTTTTGATGAAATTGTAAATGGAATCATTTCCTTAATTTCTAGTTCTGATATTTCATTGTTAGTGTATAGAAATACAACAGATGCCTAATTTTGTTTCCTACAACTTTATCAAATTCACTTATGAGCTCTAGTAGTTTTCCAGTAGCATCTGTAGGATTTTCCGTGTATAGTATCATCATCTGCAGTGACAGTTTTGCTTCTTCCTTTCCAGTTTGGATTCCTTTTGTTTGTTATCTTCTCTGATTGCTGTGGCTAGAACTTCCAAGAGTGTTGAATAAAAGTGGTGAGAATGGACATCCGGGTCTTATTCATGATCTTAGAGGGAATACTTTCAGCTCTTCACTATTGAGTATATTGAGTATAACAATACCTGTGTGCTTGTCACATATAGCCTTTATTATGTTGAAGTATGTTCCCTCTATTTCCACTTTTTGGAGAGTTTTTCTCTTAAATGGATGTAGAATTTTATCAAAAGCTTCTCCTGCAGCTATTAAGATGATCTTGTGGTTTTTATTTTTTAATTTGTTAATGCATTGATTTATTATTATTATTATTAAAATCTTGCATCCCTGTGGTAAACTCCATGTGATCATAGTGTGTGATCCTTTTAATGTACTGTTAGATTCAATTTAATAGTATTTTGTTGAAGATTTTTGCATCTAAGTTCAACAGTTATACTGGCATCTAATTTTTTTTTTTGTGGAATCTTTGGTTTGGTATCAGTGTTATTGGCCTCATAGAATGAATTTGGAAGTGTTCCTTCGTCTGAAATTTTTTTAAATAATTTCAGAAGGCTAAGTGTTAACTCCTCTAACTATTTGGTGTAATTTACCTTTTAAGCCATCTGTTCCTGGGGTTTTGTTTGTTGAAATTTTTTAAATTACGGATTCATTTTTTTTGGGGGGTAAATACTTTGTCTCTTTATAGTTTCTGTTTTTTCCTGGATCAGTTTTGGGAGATTGTATCTTTCTAGGCATTTGTCCATTTCCTCTAAGTTGTCCATTTTATTGAAATATATAGTTGCTCATTGTAGTCTCATGATCTTTTGCATTTCTGAGGTGACAAATGTAACTTTTCCTTTTTTGTTTCTGATTTTATTGATTTGAATATTTTCCTTTTGCTTTCTTTTTTCCTTGATGAGTCCTACTGAAAGTTTATAAATATTGTTTATCTTTTCAAAACCCAGCTTTCAGTTTCAATGACCTCTTCTATTTTTTTCTTAGTCACTATTTCATTTATTGTTGCTCTGATTTTATGATTTATTTCCTTCTATTAAGTTTGGGTTTTGCTTGTTCTTTTTTCTCTGGTTCCTTAGGTGTAAGGTTAGGTTGTTTGAGATTTTTCTAGTTTCCTAAGGTAAGTTTGTGTCACTATAAAATTCTCTCTTAGAGATGCTTTTGCTCTGTCCCACAGATTTTGGATCATTGTTTTCACTTTCATTGTCTCTGGATATATATATTTTTAATTTTCTCCTTGATTTTTTTTTTCAGTGATCCATTGGTTGCGTAGTAGCATACTATTTAGCCTCCATGTGTTTGTGTTTTTTACTTATAGTTGATTGCTGATCTCACTGCTGTGGTCAAAAGATATGCTTGATACAATTTAAATTTTGTTAAATTTACTGAAGCTTGTTCTGGGGGCTATTATGTGCTGTATCCTAGAGAATATCCATGTACACTTGAAAAGAATGTGTATTACTACCATGTAGTGTTGTAGTACTTACTATTGGAAAATATTTGCATATAAATGGACCTGTGAAGTTCAAACCAACATTGTTCAAGGGCCAATTTAACTCTGTTTGATAAAAATGACAAGAACAAGCCATCTTGTTTCTGATCGTAGCTGCTGTATGTTAGCTGTTGGCTTATTGTATATGGCCTTTATTATCTTTAAGTATACCTCTAATGTATCCTCTATACCCAATTTGTTGAGTTTTTACATGAATGTGTGTAATTTTGTTAAATGCTTTTTTTTGCATCTTTTAATATGACATTTGATTTTTCCCTTCATTTTGTTAATGTGATATATCACATTGATTGATTTGTGGATGCTGAAACATTCTTGGATCCTTAGGATAAATCTCACTTGATAATGGTAAATGATCCTATTGGTACTATTGAATTTGATCTGCTAATATTTTATGGAAGATTTACACACACACACACACACGTTCATCGGGGATATTGGCCTGTGATTTTTCTTTTCTTGCAGTGTACTTGTCTGACTTTAGTATCAGTGTAATGCTGGCCTCATGAAATGAGTTTGGGTGTAATCCTTCCTCATCTTTGTTAGAGTTTAAGAAGAGTTAGTGTTAATTCTCTTTTAAATTTTTGGTTAATTCACCATAGCTTCATTGGTGAACTTTTCTTCGTTGGAAGATGTTTTTATTACTAACTCAATTAGTCATTGTTGTTCTGGTCAGAATTTTTTATTTATCATTTGTTCTTGGTAGTAACTTATATTTCTAAATATTTATTTCTTCTAGGTTGTCCAATTTGTTGATGTATAATTAGATTAGTCCCTTATGATCTTTGCATTTCTGTGATAGCAGTTATAATTCCTCCTCTTTCATTTCTAGTTTTATCTGTTTGAGTCCTCTGACCTTTTTGGGGAGAAGTCTAGTAAAATTTTATTTACATATTTTAAAAAAGAGCTCTTAATTTCATTGCTCTTTTCTATTTTTGTTTGTTTGTTTGTTTGTTTCCAGTGTGCTCCTTTCTGGTCTGTCCTTTGTTATTTCTTTCCTTCTACTAACTTTGGACTTTGTTCCTTGAGGTGTAATTTTAGGTTGTTAATTTGAGATCTTTCTTTTATCTTGATGTAAGCATTTATAGCATTGAACTTCCCAGAGCTGCTTGTTTCATGCCCTAAATTTTGGTATATTGTATTTCCATTTTTATTTCTCTCAAGATATTTTTTATTTGTCTTTTGATTTTTTTTCTTTGACTCATTGGTTGTTCTGGAGTGTGTTGTTTGCTCCTCACATATTTGTGAATTTTCCAGTTTTCTTCTTTTACTTCATTTCTGGTTTTTGACTGTTGTGATTGGAAAAGATTCTTGATATGTTTCAGTCATCTTAAATTTAGTAAGATTTGTTTTGTGGACTAGCTTATGATCCATCCTGGTTAATGTTCTATGTGCATTTGAGAAGAATGTGTAGTCTGCTGCTTTTGGATGTAGTGTTCTCTAAGTATTTGTTAATGTATTCTGGTCTTGTCTGTAGTTTAAATCTGAACTTTTCTTATTTTTGTCTAGTGATGAAAGTGTGAAAGCTGGGTATTGAAGTTTCTTACCATTATTGGGTTGCTGTCTGTTTTTTTTTTTTTTTTTCCCTTTAGGTCTGTAAGATTTGTTTTATATTTTAAACTCCCATATTGAGGGCATAAATATTTACAGATATTGTCACCTCTTGTTAGATTGATCCCTTTATCATTTTATAGTAACCTTTTTAAAATTTCATGTTATATTATATTATAGTCTTTGTCCTAATGTCTGTTTTTTTCTTTATTTTGGTTCTGTTTACATGAAATACCTTTTTCCTTCCTTCCCTTCTATTCTTTGTGTGTCTTGAAAGTTGAAGTGAGTTACTCCTAGGCTGTATATTCTTGAGTCTTGCTTTTCCATCTGTTCAGCCATTTTATATCTCTGGATTGAAGAATCTCTCTGTTTCCTTAAAGTAATTATTAATAGGTGTGTGCCTACTATTGCCATTTTGTTTCTGGTTATTTTGTCATTCTTTTATCCTTTCTTCTTCTTTTGTCTCTTCTTTTAGGATTTAATGATTTTATCTAGTAGTATGCTTAGATTCTTCTCTTTTTATTTTTTCTTTAAATACTTCTTTCTATTTAGTTATCATTGCATCTTATATAAAAATCTTAGAGTTATTATAGCCCATTTAAACTGATAATAGCTTAATTTTAAATGCATTCTAAAACTACATTTTTATTCTGCCCAGCCACATTTTATATCTTAGAGAAGCTTTCGGCCATTATTGCCTCAAGTAAATTCTAGACCCTTATTTCTTTCTTGCCTCTCCTTCTAGGACCCATGTAATGAAAATATTGCTTCGTTTGATATTCCATAAGTTCCTGAAGCTATCTTTGATCTTTTTCATTCCTTATTTTTTCTCCTCTGATTGGACGAATTCTACTTCCCTGTCTTCAATTTGCTGATCCTTTATTCTGCTTCATCTAGTCTGTTGCTGAACCCATCTACTGAATTTTTTAGTGCAATTATTATGTTCACCTTATGATTTTCCCTTGGTACTTTCTTTATTTCCTGTCTCTTTCTTGAAATTCTTACTTTGTCAATCCACTCTTCTCAACTTCAGTGAACATCTTTATGACAATTATTTTGAGCTCTTTCTTAGATAAATCACTTACCTCTGCTTCATCAAGCTCTTTTTCTGGGTATTATATTGTTCTTTTATTTGGAATTTATCCTTCTCTTTTTTTCATTTTCCTTGTTATTCTGCATTAGTTTCTGTGGATTAGTTAAGACAGCCACCTCTTCTAGTCTTGAAGGAGTTTCTTGTGTAGGAGATAAAACTTACCATTTAACCCTAATCTAGCCCTTGGTTGTCTCCCAGGCCATTCTGATTGTCCAAGTAGCCTCTTTTGCTTTTAGTGGCTCATAGTAATTGATGGTTTGGGAGGAAATACAGTATCCCAGCAGGGCATGTAGTCAGCACCCATATGCAGATTGATAGAAGCTGGAGCCTTAGATAGTAGTTTGGAAAGCATGTGGTTAGGATCCTCCATGGAGAAACTTGAAATTGGGCATTTTGCCTATACCATCTACATTGGACCTGGTTTATAGCTAGGGAAGGACACTCCTACACCCTTTAATAGCTCCTCTTTTGTTTACTAGAGTCCTGTGGAATTTAGGAATGCAAGCCTCGGTGACTATCACAAAAACATTATCCAGTCGTCAGTCTCTTGGGTGGCAGATGCATTAACTGGGGCACCATGCATGTGAATTTTCTCCTTCCAGGTAGATACTGGTGATTTAGAGCAAGCTTGAATGAGAAGGTAGGTTGGTGTTTCCTAGATCTCCTAGTCTTCTGGAAAGATTGTAATTAGCTGCTAAATTAGAACCTGACTGTTACACAGTGACTCTTAAAGAAGACAAATAGATTTCTTACAGATAGATTTTGGGAGATACGTTACATTTTTTTCCCTTATCTCTCTGTGCAGGCCTCTGGGGAATAGCCATGATGAGTCCTCAAGACCAGTTTAGAACTCTTTCTTTGTCAGCTACATGTAGTGGGTTTCACTGATGCAAGTCTCATTGCTTTCAGAGTTAGATGTTTTTTTTTGGGGGGGTGGCTGTCCCTAAAGTGAGAGACTTGAAAGTAGGGGTGCTGATTGTGGAGTCCAAACCCTTCACTCCTCAGGGACAAAGTGGGAGTAATGTCCTGTTATTCACTACACCTAAGGACTTTATTTTTTATTTTATCACTAAAGCCTAGCATATTACCCAGCTTTAAATAAATATTATTAAGATAATGATTGGATTAAGGGGCTTGACCAATGACAGGAGCAATTTAACTATGCCTGTTTTCAGTCAATCCTGGCTATAATGCTCTTTCAGATCAAATTAACTCAAAGGAAACAGCATCAAAATATTATTTATTTTAAACCTGAATTCAAACAAAATATCTTTATTTTGCAGACATAAATATAAGAAAAGGATTCACATTTATAAAATATTTGACAATGGAATAATAAATACTTTAACAGTAATGATATTTTATTGCAAAAATATAAATCCCAATTATTTTGAATCAATCAGATCATAAGAGAAATACATCAGATCATAATAGAAATACATTTATATACTTATACTGGAAACTATGTCAAAGGTCTGATCATTTGTATATATTCTGCTAATTTTTATTTTTATTTTTATTTTTTTAACTTAATGGATTTTATTTCCATTATAGGTATACATAAATCATCACAAGTCAATTTTACAGATTTTGTGTCCCAAACCCACAGTGTATATCCCCCCACCCCCCAGATTGTCTTATTTGAAAAACCAAGGTTTTCCAAAGTCTGTAAGTCATTCTCTGTTCTGCAAAGAGGTTCATTGTGTCTTTTTAGTTTCCACATGTAAGCAGTAGCATTGGGTGTTGCTGTCTAATTGTCTGACTGGTTTCACTTCGCATAATTTCTAGGTCCATCCATGTTGCTATAAATGTTGGTAATTCGTTCCTTTTAATGGCTGAGTAATATTCCATTGTGTGTATGTACTATATCTTCCCTATCCACTCCTCTGTCGATGGGCATTTAGGTTGTTTCCATGACCCAGCTATTGCATAGAGTGCTGCAATGAACACTGGAGTACATATGTCTTTTCAAGTCATGGTTTCCTCTGGATAGATGCCCAGGAGTGGGATTGCTGGATCAAATGGTAATTCTATTTTGAGTTTTCTGAGGAATCTTCATACTGTTTTCCACAGTGGTTGCACCAATTTGCATTCCCACCAACAGTGTAATAGGGATCCTTTTTCTCCACACCCTCTCCAGCACTTATTGTTTGTAGAATTTTTGATGATGGCCATTCTGGCCAGTGTAAGGTGGTACCTCATAGTGGTTTTGATTTGCATTCCTCTAATGAGGAGCGATGTTGAACATCTTTTCATGTGTTTATTTGCCATCTGCATGTCTTCTTTGGAAAACTGTCTGCCTAGATCCTCTGCCCATTTTTGGATGGGGTTGTTTGTTTCTTTGGTGTTGAGCTGTAGGAGCTGTTTGTAAATTTTGGAGGTTAATCCCTTGTCAGTTGATTCATTTGCAGATATTTTCTCCCATTCTGTGGGTGGTCCTTTTGCTTTCTTTAGGGTTTCCTTTGCTGTGCAGAAACTTTGAAGTTTCATTAAGTCCCATTTGTTTATTTCTCTTTTTATTGTCCTTACTCTGACAGATGGATCTGAGAAGATGTTCCTATCATTTATGTCAGAGAGTGTTTGGCCTATGTTTTCCTCTAAGAGTTTGATAGTATCTGGTCTTTAATCCATTTTGAGTTTATTTTTGTGCATGGTGTTACGAAGTGTTCTAGTTTCATTTTTTTACATGTAGCTGTCCAGTTTTCCCAGCACCACTTATTGAAGAGGCTGTCTTTTGTCCAATGTATGTTCTTGCCTCCTTTGTCATAGATTAGTTGACTATAGATGGGTGGAGTTAATTCTGGGCTTTCTATCTGGTTCCACTGATCTATATTTCTGTCTTTGTGTCAGTACCATACAGTTTTTATGACTGTAGCTTTGTAGTAGAGTCTGAAGTCAGGGAGCCTGATTCCTCCAGCTCCATTTTTCTTTTCCAGGATGTCTTTTGCTATTCTGGGTTTTTTGTGTTTCCAGACAAACTTTAAACTATTTTGTTCTAGTTCTGTGAAAAATATCCTTGGTAATTTGATAAGGATTGCATTGAATGTGTAGATTGCCTTGGGTAGTATAGTCATTTTGATAATACTGACTCTTCCAATCCAAGAGCATGGTGTGTCTTTCCACCTGTTCAAGTCATCCTTGATTTCTTTCATAAGTGCTTTATAATTTTCAGAGTACAAGTCTTTTGTCTCTTTAGGCAGGTTTATTCCTAAGTATTTGATTCTTTTTGATGCAATGGTAAATGGGATTGCTTCCTTAATTTCTCTTTCTGATCTTTCATTGTTAGTATATAGAAATGCAGTTGATTTCTGTGTATTAATTTTGTATCCTGCAACTTTGCCAGATTCATGGGTGAGCTCTAACAGTTTCCTGTTAGAGTCTTTAGGATTCTCTAGGTGTAGTATCATGTCATCTGCAAAAAGTGATAGTTTTACTTATTCCTTTCCAATTTGGATTCCTTTTATTTCTTTTCCTTCTCTGATTGCTGTAGTTAGGACTTCCAGAACTATGTTGAATAGTAGTGGTGAGAGTGGACATCCCTGTCTTGTTCCTGATCTCAGTGGGAAATCTTTCAGCTTTTCACCATTGAGAATGATGTTAGCTCTGGGTTTGTCATTGATGGCCTTGATTATGTTGAGGTAGTTGCCCCCTATGGCCACTTTCTGAAGGGTTTTTATCAGAAATGGGTGTTGGATTTTGTCAAAGGCTTTTTCTGCATCTATGGAGAGGATCATATGGTTTTTCTTCTTCAGTTTGTTAACGTGGTGTATCACACTGATTGATTTGTGGATATTGAAGAATCCTTGCGTCCCTGGGATAAATCCCACTTGATCGTGGTGTACAATCCTTTTAATGTACTTTTGGATTCAGTTGGCTAGTATTTTGTTGAGAATTTTTGCATCTATGTTCATCAGTGAGACTGGCCTGTAATTTTCTTTTTTTGTGGTATCTTTGTCTGGTTTTGGTATCAGGGTGATGGTTGCCTCATAGAATGAGTTTGGGAGTGTCCCTTCCTCTGCAATTTTTTGGAAGAGTTTCAGAAGGATATTCTGCTAATTTTAAAAATAACTTTCACATTATTCAATAGGCACATATAAAATACAATACTTTAAAAATCCTATATCAGTTGTACTCCTGTGATGATGTATTTTTTGTTTATTTTATTTTAAAATTCATTTTATTTAAACTTTAAAAAAGGGTTTTTATATAGATAATGCATTTGTAAGTGGTTTGTTGGCCACTTTTTTTTTTCTTATCCTGGACATTTTAAATAACTTCTTGGATGTTTCAAAAAGTCAATTGCATATCAAATTTAAAACTTTTAAATTTAATGGTATAAAATTAATTATTATAAGTAGATTTTATTATATTCATGTTTCTGTTTCTGTGCTTATGTATGTGAAAGAATGACTATCATGGAGTCATAATCACAGAGAATTTACACTTTTGAAGTCTTGATATTTTATGAGTTTTTTTGTTTCCTATTCTGAGCCTTGGCTGTAACAATCGGACATATTTCCTACTTGAAGTAATAGAACAAGTTTTCCAGACCTCTTTTCACTAAGGATTCTGACTTTATATGGTCCCAGCCAATATGAGCTTGAAGTTTGTCATCTCCACCTGTATTTTCACTAAAACCCAAGCTTTTAGTTCTTAATACTTGTTTCCAGACTTGAATTTCTCCTGAAATAAGAGATTTATTTATATGTCCAAGCAGGTATAAAGTAGTAATATAGAGAAAATGGTCATTTATACATAAATTGGCTTTCTTCATTTCTGGAGTAAGTTTAAATTGCTTTAAACATTTGTTGTCTGTAGGCTATATTTCTAACAATAATTCTATATATCTTCTTTTTGCTCCTTTATTTTTCTGTTTTTGTTAGGTTCTAATAAAAAAAATCATCCAAAGTTAGTCCAAGTGGAAAATCTGATTAGTTTAAAAGTTGTGAAAAAGCAATATAATTAGAGACCTAGACAGTTTCTAAATAGCTCTCAGTTCTTTTCCACACACGAGGACATAAACCAGAAAATCATTTTGACTTTGATGTATAGTCTAATCTTTCATCTAAGAATATTAAATTTCAGTCTTTTCAAAAATACAAATGTGAAAAGGCACAAAATATGATTATATATTACACGGGCAGAACTCAGCTTACATCAATTTACACTTATGGCACTAAGCGAATTAGGTGTTTATTATCAACTTTCATCATGTAAGTCATTCTGAAGAAATCTTTGTTCTGTGGGAAGGATTTTCTCAGTTCCCTGCCTCTTTATTAAGCATTTTCTCAGTTCTAGGACAATACATATATAGGTTAGAAATGTAAATTTGTGAGGGAAAAAATGATTGTTTGGAGTTAAGATGAAACCTGATGAGACAGCAATGATGTGCAAGTTACCTGTTATGGACTGAATATTTGTGTCACCCCAGATTTCATATTGAAATCCTACCACCCAATGTGTTGATATTAGGAGGTGGGGCCTTTGTGGGTAATTATAATTAGATGAGGTGATGAGAATGGAGCTCTAGTGAATGGGACCAGAGTCTTTATAAAAGTCACTGCAGAGTTTTTTTCTTTTCTCTTTCTACTATGTAAGAATACAATGAGAAGTAAGTAACCTGCCACTCAGAGGGGGAAATAAAAGATACTTTAAAACTCCTATTGCAGAGTATGTACATATGTAAATATTCATAGGATTTCATGTGTGTATGTAGAAAATGTGCTAAAATGAGTTATTAATAGTATTAAATTAATTAGTTATATGGTCTAATAATAGTAGTAGTATTTTGACTATTTTCATCTATTGAGCATTTACTAAAAATTTCCTTAAACATGCTAAAAGCACTGTAGAATTTAATATTAAAAATAGCAATCCTAAATTCTAGACATTGCTTATCTAAGTAGAAGCCAAAGGCATAAATAAGAATAAAAAGTTAACAAAAATTTCAAAATACCAAAGGCTTGCTGTTTACTCTACAATGGAACTAAAAATACTAATGTTTAAAATCACAAAAAGTAAAAGTGATAAAACATATTATCATATTCAAGAAATATAGATAATGAAATATTTGACAAGCAGAAAAACAAAATGATCTCACCCAATGCTCACACCTTGCTTACATGGCCTAGTATAGTTTGACCGAGGGTCTGTCTTCCAACTCATGCCAGATGCCAGTTTTCTTTGAAGCTGAGAAAATGTAAGCTAGAGATTTCCTCACTTGCACAAGACCCTTCTAGTATTCTGAGTGAGTCTCTAGCAATGTATTAACATTTCCACATCCTTTTAAAAATAAAATTTACAAGAGAAATATATTTTAAGAGTATTAAGTTAGACCACCGTCTCTTTTCCTGACTTGCCCTCCAAACAACTTTCCTTCCCTATTGTATTGCAGTGGCTGGAGGAATTTTTGGAATTTAGTTAATGAAAGTGGACTTAGGGAATTTTGTTTGTTTGTTTTTCTGGGTTCAGAAATACCTCCACATATGGTTAAATTGTTACTGGTCAAACATATGGGGATTATATCTAGCAGAGTAATGTCCTATTGCTTATCAGATCGACCTACCATTGGACCCAAGGCTGCAGCATCAGAATCTATGTAATAGGAAAGATCCTTAGGCCTCTGACAATGAGAATACACAGAATATACAGGAGATAGAGAAGAAAGAAAACTTTAAATGTGTGAAGCCAGAAAAATCACTCCTTATGTAAAATTGTTCATGGAAGATTAAATTTTATCAATGCCTGTTAAAAATGAAATTCTCTTCAATCTAAATATTCACATAGAAGTGCCCCACAGATATGTTGCCTGTTTTTTCCACTGCATTTCACAAAATATGCTTTGCAGTGCATAGGCCTATAAACATTACAAGAAATGACAAGATGTTTGTATGTGAGTCTTCATCTTTCACACATCCCCAGAACTAGACTTGAATATTACCATATTTGACTCATTAACTCTCTTGAGAGAAACTGGTTGTTCCAATATTATGGCATGCTAAATTATTAGTGAATTGATTGAAAACAAGAATACCAGTGATAATACTCTAATACCTATTTATTAATCAACTTGTATGCTGTGAGAAAAAATTGATTACACATCTGAGTACAATGTGGTCGGAAATTTAAAGGCTCTTGATATAATTTCTTCATATTAATTTTTATGTATTTCATAATTATGCCAAAACTTGAATTTGAAAAGGAAGAATTATCTAAGTAGAAGCCAAAGGCATAAATAAGAATAAAAAGTTAACAAAAATTTCAAAATATCAAAAGACTTGCTGTTTATTCTACAATGGAACTAAAAATACTAATGTTTAAGATCACAAAAAGTAAAAGTGATAAAACATCATATTCAAGAAATACAGATAATGAAATATTTGACAAGCAGAAAAACAAAATGATCACACCCAAAGTGGAAAGTTATAAGTGAAATAAATATAAAAACATTATAAAAACAGGTTACTTGGCTGATCAAAAGAGTACTTATGAGGAGTTCCCTGGTGGCCTAACAGTTAAGGAAACAGCATTGTCACTGCTGTAGCTCTGGTCACTGCTGTGGCACAGGTTTGATCCCTGGCTCTGGAACTTCTATGTGCCATAGGGGTGACCAATAAATAAATTAACGAATGAATAAAATAGTTAATTAAAGACTACTTGTGAAATACAGCAGCAACTTAATCCTGTGTACTTCTTTCAGGTGTATAACTTTTTGTTATGGACTTCTGTTGGTAATGACATCATGAAAAGCCAGTTTGTTTTTGCTTTATTTTTGCTGTCCCACTTATATTTACAGAAAATAAGACAGATGTGATTAAGCTGAGGATTTTTCATAAGGATAGTCAAGGTTGTTCCTAGAATTTTTTCCAAATGCAAGGTTTGGATATAGTGTTTTGTTGGTAAGTTTTCCTTCAACAAGAAAGACATTACTTATATCTAATGAGCTTAAAGATTAGATGAACACAGCGTACCTCATTTTTTTGTGCCTCACTTTATTTTACCTTGCATGTACTGCATTATTTTACCAATTGAAGTTTTGTAGTAACCCTGACTTGAACAAGTCAGCACCATTTTTCCAGTATTTGCTCACTTCATTTATCCGTGTTATATTTTGGTGATTCTCACAATATTTCCAACTTTTTTATTTTATTTGCTATGGTGATCAGGGATCTTTGATGATACTATTGTAATTGCTTTTGGAGTGTCACAAACCACACCCCATATAAGACCGCAAACTTAACAATAAACATTGTGTATATTCTGACTTTTTCACTGACCAGCCATGCCCATATTCTCTCCCTCTCCTCAGCCCCCCATTCCTTGAGACAAAACAATATCAACATTAGGCCAATCAATAACCCTACCTCTTAGTGTTCAGTTGAAAGGAAGAGTCAAATCGGAAGCTAGAAATAATTAAGTATAGTGAGAAAGACTTGTCCAGAACCAAGATAGGCCAAGAGCTATGTGTAAAAAAAATGAAATTAGAACATTCTGTAACACCACACATAAAAATAAACTCAAAATGGAATTGGGACCTAAACATAAGTGCAGATACTATAAAACTCCTAAAGAAAAATAGAAACAGAATACTCTTGACATAAATCACAGCAATATCTTGTTTGATCAACATCTCCTAGAATGATGAAAATAAAAACAAAAAAAAAAACCCAATGGGACCTAATTAAACTCAAAGTTTTTGCACAACAAAGGAAACCATAAACAAAATGAAAAGAAAACACACATAATGAGAGAAAATCTTTATAAATGAAGCAACCAACAAAGGATTCATCTCTAAAACATACAATCGTCTCATGGAACTTTATATAAAAAAAATAACACTCTCTGGAGTTCCCATCCTGGCTCAGCAGTAACGAACCTGACCAGTGTCCATGAGGACACAGGTTTGATCCCTGTCCTCAATCAGTGGGTTAAGGATCCGTGGTTACGGTGGCTGTGGTGTAGGCTAGCAGCTCCAGCTCTGATTTAGTCCCTAGCCTAGGAACTTCCATATACCATGCGTGTGGCCCTAAAAAGACCAAAAACAAAATAATAGTGACACAGGTCAAGAAATGAGCAGAAGATCTAAACATTTCTCCAAAATAGAAGATAGATGGACAAAAAAACACAAAAAATGCTCAACATCACTAATTATTAGAGAAATACAAGTCAAAAGTACAATGAGGTATCACATCACAGCAGTCAGAATGGCCATCATTGAAAAGTCTATAAACAATAGATTCTGGACAGGATGTGGAGAAAAGGGAACCTTTCTACAATGCTGGTGGGAATGTAAATTGGTACAACCACTATGGAGGACAGTGTGGGGGTTCCTTAAAAAACTAAATATAGAACTATCATATTAGCCAGCAATCCCCCTCCTGGGCATATATCCAGAGAAAACCATAATTCAAAAAGATACATGAGTAATGATGTTTATTGCAGCACTGTTTACAATAGCCGACACATGGAAGCAACCTAAATTTCCATCAGCAAAAGACTGGATAAAGAAGATATGGTAGAGGGAGTTCCTGTCATGGTGCAGCAGAAATGAATCCGATTAGTATCCGTGAGGATGCGGGTTTGATCCTTGTCTTCACTCAGTGGGTAGAGGATCTGGCGTTGCCATGAGTTGTGGTATAGGTTGCAGATGTGGCTTGGATCCCATATTGCCGTGGTGTAGGACAACAGCTACATCTCTGATTTGACCCCTGGCCTGGGAACTTACATATGCTGTAGGTGCAGCTCTGAAAAGCCAAAAAAAAAAAAAAAAAAGAAGAAGAAGAAAGAAAAAGAAAGAAAGAAAAAGATGTGGTAGAATGGAATATTGCTCAGCCATAAAAATTAAAGAAATCATGCCATTTGCGGCAACATGAATGGACCTAGAAATTATCATGCTATGTGAAGTCAGTCAGACAAAGACAAATATCATGTGATGTCACTTATATGTAAAATCTAATGACACAAAATAACGTTTTATAAAACAGAAACAAACTCACTGATTTCAACACTAATCTTATGATTACCATAAGTGAAACTATTGTGGAGAGGGAAGAACTGGGAAGGTGGAAATAACGTATACACATTAGTGTATAAAATAGATGATTAACCTACTGTATAGCACCTGTAAATCTAATCAATAGTTCATAATAACCTATATGGGGAAAAGAATGGTTATATTTTTATGTATAAATGATTCTCTTAGCTGTACACCTCAAACTAATACAACATTATAAATCAACTATACTCCAGTAAAATTTTGAAAAATTAAAAAGCATGCATCCTAGGACTTTGATAGTTAGAAGTCATGGTCCAGCTTCAAAACTTCAAAGGACAAGCTGACTCTTTCTTTAGGGCTGATGCAGCTGGTGACTTGAAGCCAGTGTTCAATTACCATTATGAAAATCCAAGGTCCTTTAGTCATTATGCTAAGATAACTCTGTTCTACATGGCACAACAAAGCCTGGGTTATAGCACATCTGTTTATAACTTGGTTTATGAATAGGTTAAGGTCACTGTTGAGAACTACTACTATGAAAAAAAAGAAAAAAAAAATTCTTTCAAAGTATTATTGCTCAGTGACAATACATCCGGTCACCCAAAAATCTCTGATCAAGCTAGAAGGTGAGATCATTGTGTTTTCATGCCATGCTAATATAACATCCATTCTGCAGCCCATGAATCTAGGAGTAATTTCTATTTTCCAGTTTTGTAATTTAAGAAATACATTTTGTAAAGCTATATAGTTGCCATCCATAGTGGTTTTCCTAGGCAAAATCTTCTGAAAACGATTCTAGATACCATAACAATGACTTTTATGATTCATGGGAAGAGGTCAAAATATCAGCATTAACAGAAGTTTAAAAGAAGTTGATTCTAACCCTTATTAATGACTTCAGGGTGTTCAAGATTTCAGAAAAATTTGTCATGGCAGACATGGTGGAAATAACAAGAGCACTGGAATTAGAAGTGGAGCTTGAAGATATGACTGAATTACTGCTGTCCTATGATAAGACTTGAGGAAGAGTTGCTTCTTTTGAATGAGCAAATAAAGTGGTTTTTGTGGTGGAATCCACTCTTGATGAAGATGCTGTGAAGATTGTTGAAATAAAAACAAAGTTTTTAGAACATCACATAAACCTAGTTAATAAAGTTGTATCGAGTTTTGAGAGTTTTTACTCCAGTTATGAAAGAAGCTCTGTGGATAAAATGCTGTCAAACAGCATTGTATGTCACAGAGAAATAGTTCCTGAAAGGAAGAGTTGGTTGATGTGGCAAACTTAAATGTTGTCTTATAAGAAATTTCCAGGAGTTCCCTTCATGGCTAAGTGGTTAATGAGCCTGGCTAGGATCCATGAGGATGTGGGTTTGATCCCTGGCCTCGTTCAAGAGGTTAGGGATCTGGTGTTTCCTTGAGCTATAGCTTACGTCACAGATGCAGATCAGATCCCATGTTGCTGTGGACTCCATGATAAGATTTAAGAAGATATCATATATAATCTGGGTTTTGAATATTAAGACTGTAAAGAATAGAGATCAGATAGGGGAGTACAAAGTATTTAAAGAGTGTGTGTGCTGGTGGTATAGTGGTGAGCACAGCTACCTTCCCAGAATGTTTGGAGAAAAATACATGAGAGTTGAATAGGGTGTCTTCCAAGAAGAAAAATGTTCAACCTATAAAAGATATGAGATGCAGTAAGAATGATGAGCCAGGGAGGGACAAATATGTATATAAATGATGAAAAAATTATATTGACTAAAAATCAAAATTAGCAATGCTTTTATAGGTTAAAATAAGATTAAGTACAGATAAACATATTCAGATCCCAGTTCCAATTTATGCAGAGGAGGGTGGTTCCCCTCACTAACAGCAAGCAATGCTCTGGGCACCATCTGGGTGTCCTATAATTCAGCTCAATTCTGACACTGTCTACTAGAGTGTCAGATTCCATGGGGTAGGTGTTAAGCCCTACAATACTTTCCCCTGCTACTTCAGAGGCCAGTTGGAAGCCCAGGTTATCACTTGTGCTTCTGACCCACTGCTTATAGACTGAAGGTTCTAGTGACCCCCTCCTTAAACTTCAGACCTAATCACAAGTCCAGGTTGTTACTTGTTTTTCTGACCATAGCAAAACATTGAAATAATGGGCATTTTACTTTTTTTTTTTTGTCTTTTTAGGGCCAGACCTGTGGCATATGGAGGTTCCCATTGCTAGGGGTCGAATCGGAGCTGTAGTCACTGGCCTACACCACAGCCACAGCAACACGAGATCTGAGCCTCATCTGTGACCTACACCACAGCTCATGGCAATGCCAGATCCTTAACCCACTGAGCAAGGCCAGGGATCGAACCTGCATCTTCAAGGATACTAGTCAGATTCATTTCTGCTGAGCCAGGGTGGGAATTCCTGCATTTTACAAATTTATTAAAGCAAAAGTACACTTTTCAGAGAGAGAACACTCATGCACAAGCTGGTAATAAAGAGGGCTTACAATTTTTATATCCTCTTTGTCGCGGACATGAGTGGAGACCCAATTTCTCCTGCCCCAGCCCCCTATGCTGTGTGTAAAGGCTGAGTGTTGTTTGATCTCTGTATGTGGCATATTTGATCTTGTGATTGATTTAGGACAGGATAACTTCTTTGCATGTGGAACAGGGTATATACAGGTGGGGTGAAGAATGGGCGACATTCCTTCCTTAGTAGGGTGTGGGCAGCCCAGGTTGCTCAAGGTAGGGGAAGGGTCATTAACAATGAGACATGGCCAGAGGCTTTTGGGTTTAATCTCCTTGAAGGGGACTTGAAGCCTATAACATAATGACTTGTCCCATTTCTTCTTAAATTATTACATTGGTAATTTACAGTTATTATAAATAGAATGGGATCTCTTATGAATTGAATGTCTATTATGACACCTAAATTATTATTCATTCAATGGTTTCTTTCTATTTAACTTTTAATGTGGCACACTCTCTTGCCTATCTTACCACTTACAGTAATTTACACAATAACACTGAAATTTCATATCTGCAGTCTTGTAGTCTTCAAATAATGAAGAAGCAGCCATATATATGGTAAAGAATGTGTATACTAGAAGTAGAATCCTTGGATTCAAGCTCTAACACGTACTAGCTAGGTAACTTTAGGTAATTCAATTAAACTCCCTCTATATCAAGTTCCGTATCTATAAGTGGGCATGATAATAGTAAGTGCCTCATAAAGTTGTTATGAAGGTTAAATAAGTTGATATGTTAAGTACTTGCAAGATAATCTGATTTGCAGAAAGCATCATATAAGTGATTAAGTGAATAAGAATATATTTAATTATTTTCTAATCTTTATCCTTTTTATTTTTAATCTTTATTATCTAGAATATTCCACAAAATATTGAATGTTAGCAGTGATTAGGCTATCATTTCTTCTGCCTAATTTTACTACAAATTATACACAAGTAAAGTTTTTGCAGTACATTTTTGAGCTATAACATTCATCAAGTAAAGAAGTTCCTATTCGTCACTACTCTGCAAAGAATTGTTCTAAAAATTAGTATTTATAGGAGTTCTCATTGTGGATCAGTGGGTTAAGGACCTGACATTGTCTCTATGAGGATGCTGGTTCCATCCCTGGCCTAGCTCAGTAAGTAGGTTAGTGATCTGGTGTCTATGCAAACTGCAACATAGGTCACAGATGCAGCTCAGATCTGGGTTGCTGTGGCTGTGGCCTCAGTTGCAGCTCCAATTTGACCCCTAGCCAGGCAAGTGCCACTCAGAAATTCCACAAGTACAAAAGAAATTATTTTTATTTAGAATGTTTAATCTATGCTGATACATATCATTATTCTTTAATCACTTTTATTAGGTTATCCCTACTAAATACCGAAACTGATATATTTAGGATGTGCCAGAATCATACTGTGTTTACCATACCTACTATGTATTTTGCTTTTCTTAATATTGTGGAAGATTTTGTATAAAATAGGATTTATCTTTAGTTTTTAGCTGTCATTTTTGTTATTTTTCATTTTATTGTGTTCTACTTTAGTTATTTGCCTCAGTAATTCTTTACTTTTACTAAATATATTTGGTAATCCTTTTCTAGCTTTTTTGATTTTTCAAATTTCTTTTTTCAGTGTTAACTTATTTGCTAAAATGCTTTTCTAATTATTCTATTACTTGAAAGTTTCGACTTCTTTGTCTTGTAATTTAATTAGAAATTATTTTATTAGGATTTACACTTTTAAACTTTACACTGTTTAGAAGTGTGTTGGCTTCCAAATCAAATATACAATGCATGTGTTTGCGTGGGGAATAAGGAGGAATTGGGAAATCCTTTAAATGATGTCTCTGAAAGGTATCACCTTTTAGTCAGTGAAAATGTAATATGTAATTTTTTTTCTTAGTTTGTGACGTGTATAATTATGTATGTGAAAGTAATTATGTATGTGATCATTTAAAAATCATTTTATTTATTTATTTATTTTTGCCCTTCTTTTAGGGCCACAGGTATGACACATGGAAGTTCCAAGGCTAGGGGTGGAATTAGAGCTACAGCTGTCTGCCTGCACCACTACCACAGAAACACAGTGTTAAGTTCTGAGACCTCTGCCACAGCTCACAGCAGTGACAGATCCTTAACTCACTGAGTAAGGCCAGGGATCACACTTGCGTCCTCATGGATACTAGTCGGGTTTGTTTCTGCTGAGCCACAATGGGAAATCCAAAAAAACCGTTTTAGTATATTTAAGTAACACTAAATAAATTGCAAAAATATTTCCAAATATATAAATATGAATAATCAGTGCTTAAAAATTAAACTGATACATCAAAGGTGAGCACTTTTCATCTTGAATGAAAACTGGTCTGGAAGCTGATTCACCAAAAAATATATTTTCCGTCTCCATATTTTATTGAACTAGATCTTTTTAAACTCAGGTTATTGTAAATAACATCAAGACATGAATTCTTTATTTTCTGAAAATCCGGTTCTTTAAAATATCTACCTAAATTTAATTATCGGTTTTTAACACCTACTTTCTTAAACTAAAATAATGTGTTAGGCAAAGAGTAGGATGTATGTGTGTGTGATATGTGGATGAGTGTGTGTGTATGAAGGTGCAGTGCATGCGTACATATACATACACACATTTGTTTATTGGTATATACATATATTTATGCATGTATATTACATCTATATGCATGTGTATATAGATATCCTCTAGGTATCAAGTTAGGACAGCATTTCTAAGGGATAAATAAATACTCAAAATATTTAGCAAAATAGAAGAATGGAGAATTCTTATCATAGAAAATAACTCAAGAATGAAAAACAATGGCAATGTTTTATAATTAAATTTAATATTTATTTCTGCTAATATAGTGTGTTTTGGAATGTTGAATCATTTCTCTTTTGAAATAATGAAAATAATAAAGCAAATAACAGAGTAATAGTAAACTTAAAAAGAACAAATATTGTATCTAATATTCATCTATAATTAGAGGAATTACAGATATAAACATAAGGCAAGCATTATTTTTCTTACTCTATACAAGTTTCAGTGTTTTCTCTTGATGTGTAATTATAGATATGTATTATAAAAGTCTGCAATTATGTAGTTTAATTTAATTTTATTTTATAATAATAAAACTTCATTTTTTCTTTGTATAATCTTTTTCAAATATGTACATGCTAATCTGCTTTTCTTTCAAGAAAGAAGCTATAAACCCCAGATATAGAGAACACATTTCAAATCTGAAAGAGCAAATACACAAAATAAAGATAATTCAATTGTGTTTCCAACATGCTTAGGGACATGTATTAACCTTAGCCAGCACATTTTCTGGTACAGATGAATGCATAATGGTTTAAGACCATAATTCTAAACTGAATATGAATAAACCAGGGCAATGAATTATCAAAGATACCACATTTTAGGTCTTGGATACACAGAATTGCTATTGTTTTTCTCTCATTTATATAACTTCTTGAGTGACTAGCCTGTTAATCAATGAGTTATTAAAATGTATCATTATTTAATATTGCATTTTCTCAGTAAGTGATATAGAAAAAGACCTAATAGCATTCCATCCCAGATTAATATCCCTAGCATAGTTTAAAAAATTAAGGTGGTCCTGAAAGAGGCTGGTTCAATTCCAAGTAACCTGGGATGTCATAAATACATAGTTTAAACTACAGAGATGATTTGGTGAGCTCCAGTGTGAAAACCTCACTGAATGGAAAATGTTTAAAAGTGGGAGAGATTGTCTTTTGTCAAGTTTCTGGTTATAATGTCAGAACTAGAGCTAGTATTAACAATTATTGTGAGTAATCCATTAGATGATCTTACTCCTGAGGACAGGTTTTAGTTATTTCTAGAGAGAAGATTTACAGAAGGCTCTGTAAATGAGTTATAAAGTTTACTAAAAACTACAAGTTTTAAGTGTCATGGGATAATGCTACCAAACCTAGTATATACAAAATAATCATGCTTAAGAGAAAGTATGTTCCTGCTGATATTAAACCTTAAAACAATCTGAGTTTAATCTACTGAAATCAAACCTATACCCTCCTGATTTGCCTCTCAATCCTTAAAAAAGATCCTATCCGTGTATATTATAATGGATATTTCATGGAATAACTTTGTGAACTAATTATTTTATTCATGCTATCATTTGTGAAGTCACTCACCTAATTTTATATTATTTTAATTACAAATAAATGCCCACAAAAGGATATTCATAGAACTTGTTTAAGATATACATAATTGTGATGAATTAAAACCTGTTTGTGCAATATTCAGCTCAAGAAATTGAGCAGGACAGTACCATTTATATTACTTTTTAGCCCCCTTAATCCTGTCAGCTCCTTCTCCCTTCTACAGAGGCAACCAATCATGAATTTTGTTTTTATGTTTTTCTTTTCTTTCCCATATAGTTATACTGAATGTGTTTTGATAATCCATACGTTGCAATTTTGTGTTTTTCATACCCTAAGGGTCTATTCTGAACCTGTTCTGTGCCACATGTTCATTATTCCATAGCATTATATTCCTGACAACTACTCATGCTGAGGTGTTGAATATCATTTATTAATATTCACTACAAAATAATATTCTACTGTGCATATATATAAATGATTTATTACATGTAATAACTTTATACCAATAATTTATTACATTATTCTTAGATATTTAATAGGTCAATACTGATTATTTTAAGTAGGCCAATACATGTTTCATGAATACAGTGAATGATTTTCTTAAGACCACACAGCAATGTAATTACTCTTAAAAAAAAGAGTAATTAATATTGAAGTACAAATACAGTGCTCTTTATTCACTTGTCCTTCTACACTATGCATTAAATATATTGAATTATATAAACTCTTAATCACAAGTATTAGTTTTTTTCTTCTGAGTCTCTGCATCTTATATTTACTTTTATTGTGTAAGGCACTGACCCAGGCCCATTTATCTGATCTCCCAATTACCCTTATTTTTATGTACAAAATTATACTTTAATTTTCCAACTATTGTACTCATTTTCTAAATTGAATATAGTTATTTTGGAACTGCTCATGTCTTTTATGATAGTAGTAAAATATTTTCACTAATATTTATATTTCTCGAGCACTTTAAACATTTCAAGTAACAAACTGTTGCTAATGCCTCTTTTTTGTTGTTTAAAAATAATTATGAAAATGACAATAGTAATGATTTCTAAATGTTGTGAAAGCTGCCGTGTGGTAAGCTTTAGTATCCTCTTTGTGTGATTCCAAACTCTCTAATTTCCTTAGTATAATGTTTTTATAATATAGTATTCTTTTTCTTATTTTTTCAAAATTTATAGTTACATGTATCATGATTTTGACTGGAAAGAATATAAAGTGCTTTTCTATGTATAGTTGTTTATGTATAGTTTAATTGTCTTTGCCATGTCTCAGTTTTGAGGTATTTCTTCTATTTCTAGAATTTTTTGATGAATGTTTAACTTGTTAATATTTAAAATCTTTATTCTGCTCCAGGTACATAAAATTTCTTAAAAATGAAAAAGGAAGTGATAGCACAAAAACGAAAATTTATGTCAGCTTTCCAAACTTTCCATTTTTTTATTCTCCATTCCCATTCATGATATTTGCCCTGAAGATATTTTTATACTGTTAAATTGTAACTTTTCAAGAACCTCCTTAGAACAAACTTTTCTCAAAGTTGTTTCTGTTTCATGTTCTCTGTCTCCATAATTGACTGGTTGCTCTGACTTTGGTATTTTGATCCACATCAAACACACACAAAATTGGAAACCAACAATAATGTTATTTCCTTTCAGTCTGACAGTTTCATATAATACACCCTTTTTCTTTTGTTTTCTTGACTAACACTGCTTGTGTGTGGTCAATCATTTAATCTCAGCTGACTTTCCTTTAGTTTCTATTCCTTTGTGATTTAACCCAACTGTGATGAAGTTTATCACTTTACACAGATTCTTCAATATCACAGTGACATTTCTTCCATCACCGCTTTCTCATTTTATTTACTCTTCATGTTACTATATTTAAAAAAGAATCATCACATATTTGTCTTTTTTTTTTTTTTTTTTGGCCATGCCCTCAGCATGTAGAAGTTCCCAGGCCAGGGTTGATCAAACCCATAATACAGCAGTGAGCCTAGCCATTGCAGTGACAATGCCAGGTTCTTAACCCACTATGCCACAGAGAGCTCCTTAAGTACTATCTTTTAAATGATATCTTTTAAGTGGTGACAGATGAGCTCACTTTCAAAGCATCATTTAGAAGTGATTCTGTTGTTAATTTTTCAATCTATAGTTTCTTATTCATTAGTTATGCTCCCTGGTTGATCTTATAATGTTATATTGCTTCTTCATCCAAGGCAGTTGAATCATTAATTCAGAAGAGAATCATAGTCCCTATTAGGAAGGAGAGATTGTAGTCTCTTTTAGGAATCAAGAATAATGTGCTGCTTAGAAACAGAGCTGACTTCTGTCAACTAGAAATGTTTTCTTTAAGAATTATCTGTGTCAAGCTAACTGCCATCCCTGAAATGGAGGTTTCCAAGGATACACTGGTACAAATCTTTTCTCGTACTAAATGGGAAGTAATGTTAACCATTCTTCAGTAGCCTGAAAGACACTAGTCTTTTACAAATACCCTACTCCCCCAATGTGAAATTACATTCTGTATGATTTTGAAATATTGTCTAAGTTTTTCTCCATAAAAGACAAATTTTCTTAACAACTAAGTTATGAATTCATTCACCCTTCACTATGAGGGTTGAAAGGTAGGAGTGAGAGTAGAGCCAAAGGTAATCACGTCCACTGATCTCAGTCTTTCTGTTGTCCTCATCAGTTCCAAAGCTAAATGTCTTCATTGATATTTTCCTAAATTCATCAGGATTAATATCATGCTCTTATTCCTATCTTTTAACCAAAAATATATGAGGCCCCAAAATATCATGGCATCTTTTGTTTTTCATACTCTCGTCCCATCCCTTTGAAATTCTATACATTCCCAATTCTATTACTGAGGTTCACTCCACCCTCAAACCTAAATCTCATTCTCTATACTATAACTTACTTTCTGAAATCTCCTATAATTTTCTATCTTTGATAGAAACCTGGCCTTCTCTCTGTGAGTTTCCTAGAATAATATTGTATCCCTAGAAGTCTTTTAAAATCACTGCAGTGTCTCCTCCTGCATCACTTCTTCCATGGGCCTGAAGATGCATTGAGTATTCTCTTTGTTTCTCATTTCTGCTTTCTGAATATTATCTATCACAAATACTACCACATTTTTTTTTTACTTGCTACTGATTATGCTCACTATCTAAATCTTTTCATTTCACTCTCCAGTCAAGATTCCTAGTCAGGATTTTACTGCCACTACTCCACTGAAACTGCTATCATAAACATAACCAAAATCCACACACTCTCAGCCCTGGGCTTCTTATTTCACAGATCTCTTTATTCTGCCTTCTTCCCCCTTAGGCATCATAAAATTGGAATATCCTAAATTTAAGTTTCTTGATTTACCATCTCGGTGATTTTACACATTCTCATGTCTTTAAGTAGCTTTAACATGCAAAATTATATATCCAATTGAGATGACTCTTACAAACTTCGCATTTATATAAATTGTCTATTTGATATCTCTGCTTGTGTATATAACAGACATTTCAAATTTGATATGTCCAAAGCTGAATAGCTGACCACCTCCAAAAACAGTGTGAGCTTTTCTGACTGAATTCCATCTTTACATTACTCAAGTCAAACCTGAGGGAAAACATGATCCTCTCTCTTCCACACTCTGCAATTACTTTCTCAGGAAATACTGTTATCTTTAACATTTAAATATAGGAGTTCCCATCATGGCTTACTGGTAACGAACCCACCTAGTATCCATGGGGGCATGGGTTTGATCCTTGGCTTTACTCAGTGGGTTAAGGATCTGGCATTGCTGTGAGCTATGGTGCAGGCCACAGACATGGCTCAGATCCCACATTGCTGTGACTGTGACATAGGCTGGCAGCTGCAGCTCCAATTCAACCCCTAGCCTGGGAACGTCCATATGCCACAGGTGCAGCCCTAAAAAGACAGTAAATAAATAAAGTAAAAATAAATACATCTAACTTGTCATGCCTTTGTTTATGGTTATAGATTTTGGTCTCTTGTTTAAAAAACCTTTTTATAAAGTAAAAAAATAGTCTTGTGTTTGCTTGTAGAATATTTTCTCTTTGATCTTTCACATTTAGATTCACAGTCTATATGGAATTGATTTTTTTAGGAGAAAAATTATTATTAAAGTATAGTTAATTTTCAATGTTTCGTCAAGTTCTGCTTTACAATGAACTGACCCAATCATATACATTTCCCTGTGCTGTACAGTAGTATCCCATTGCCCATCCATTCCAGATATAACAGTCTGCATCCCAAAAACCCTAAAATGCTCATCCATCCTACTCCCTCGCTTTTCCTCTTCAACACCCAGTAACCCCAAGACTGTTCTTCTTGGCCATGATCTGTTTCTATTTTTTGTTTGTTATTTTTAGATAGGATTATCTGTTCTATATTTTAGATTCCCCATATAAGTGATATCATATGGTATTTGTCTTTTTCTTTCTGGATTTCTTCACATAGTATGAGAGTCTCTAGATCCATCCATGTTGCTCCAAATAGCATTAGTTTGCTTTTTTATGGCTGAGTAATATTCCATTGTATATATGTACCACATCTTATTAATCCGTTCAACTGTCAGTGGACATTTAGGTTGCTTCCATGTCTGCTATTGTGAATAGTGCTTCTATGAATGTAGGGGTGCATGTAAATTTTTCAATGAAAGTTTTGTCTGCATACATATCTAGCAGCAGAATTTCTGGATCGTATGGTAGCTCTATATTTAGTTTCCTGAGGTACCTCCATACTATTTTCCATAGTGGTTGTACCAATTTACATTCCCACCAAGAGTGGAGGGGAGGGTACCTTTTTCTCCACACCTTCTCCAGCACTTGTTATTTGTGGACTTGTTAATGATGGCCCTCCTGACAGGTGTGAGGTGACTACTACTTCATTGTAGTTTTGATTTGCATTTCTCTAATAATTAGTGATATTAATATTAGTGATTCTTTATATGCTTGTTGGTTTTGTTTACATACATTTCAAAACTAGTTTATGTTAGTAGTTGTCAAAATAGTAGGTTTTTTGTTGTTTCTGGGTTTTTTTATTTGTTCATTTGTTTTTTGTTTTTGTTTTTATTTTTTTGAAGGGGATGGTTTACTTGGACAAGGAATGAATGAGCTTTTGGAGTCCTGAAAATGTTTATAACACAATCTAAGAGGTGTTTTAATATTGTTTATATGTTCCAGAATGCATTAAATCTATGCTTAAACTTATGTATCTTACCAAATATTTGCTATATTTAAAGTATATCTATTTCTACATCCAGGTATCCATTTTTCTGTTGAATCCATTTCTACAAATTTGGTGCCATCCACAAACTCTTTTTCAATTTAGTGTATAGCATTCTGTGATATGCAAAATAATGCATCTGCACCAAAGATGTCAACTTCCTAATTCCCAAGACCTGTTAATATATTACTTTCATGGCACAAGGGACTTTAAATTTGTCATTAAATTAAAGATCTTGAGATGGAGAGATTACCCAGGATAATGTAGGTGAGTCCGAGAGAGCCACAAGGGTTATTATAAGAGGGAGTGAGAGGGTCAGAGTCATAGAAGGAGATGTGATGATGGAAGTAAAGGTCAGAGTGATGAGATTGTTTATTTTTTATAAAAGGACCATGACTCAAGAAACATGGACAGCCTCCATAATCTGGAAAAAAAAAAACAAGAACAGGTTCTTTCCAAGAGCCCCCAGAGAAATACAGCCTTTGTGACACATTGATTTTAACCCCGTAAAACTGATTTAGAACCTCTGACCTCCAGAACTATAAGATAGTAAACTTTCATTATTTTATACCACTAAATTTGTGTTAATTTGTTACCACAGCAATAGGAAGCTAATATACATTCTAAGATGGGGAAAGAAATATGCTTTTGTACCAGTCAAGTTTATTTTCAGCACAAATGTCAGAATAATTCTATTAGCACATATGTAAGATTATATGTACCTTCTCAGCTGAAATATTTGTAATATTTTCCCATTTAATTCAGAATGGAATTCAAAATTCTTTAATGTCCCTCGTTCTCTCTGTTTGAACCACCATGGGGCCCATGCTATTTTTCTAATATGTAGGCACACGCCAATTTTAAGAATTTGATTTTAACCTTTATTTTCTCTCTGAAACTCTTTTCCTCTGGATATATACATACGTGAATATCTCACCTCCTTCAAATATTTGCTAAATTCTTATCTTTTTCTTTCCCTGATCTTTTCATGCTTGAAATTTTGGTTTGTTTGATTTTTCCATCATGGTGTTCATATATTGCAGCATAACAATACTTATTATGCTTATTGTTAATTGTCTCTGTAGCCCATAAGAATGTAAATTCCATAAAGGCAGTGATCCTTGTCATTAAAATAACATAAGTGCTTAGAGTAATGTCTGACATAGAGTAGATGTTAAATAATTTTTTGGATAAATAAAATTATTCATTGAAGGATTTCTATGTGGTAGGTATTATAGCATGTGCTATATTTATAACATCAAATAAAATAAGGACAGTGTCTACCCTCAAGGAAGCAATGTATACAGGGAAGAAAAGGTAATTAGCCAAATGATATATAACATGGTATTTGAAGCCAGTTATGTTCTATGAACACATAGAAAAGCATTCACCTGGATTTTGAGCATCAGTGAGGATTACTTTCAGAAGGAATCTGCAACATGAAAGATGAATGAATATTAATAAGGTAAAAGATGATAGAATGAGATAGTAAAGACTATTTCAGACATATCAAAAATAAGTGCACATGAAGAATGAAGGCAAGATGAAGCCTGTCTTTGAAGTCAATAAACCTGGTGAATATAGATTAAAAAAAGAGGTAGTGATGAGGTGTGATGAATACATGAGGAATATTCATACAATACTCTGCAAGTTTTATAAGCTAGATATAGTGGTATAGGTATTTATCTAAAAGTAATAGGGATATGGTGAATGGTTTTAAGAAGGGTAGTGAAATGATTAAACAGCTGTTATAGGAAGATAACTAGCTACAGTGTAGAGAATCAGTCTAAAAATATAAACACAGAGGCAGGGATCCTAATGAGGCAAATTCATATCCAACAACTCAATAAATAATGACAGATATTAGAAGCTATATGAAGTTCATATGTGTGATTTCAACAGAAATTTAGGAGTCAGACTTTTCCTTAGTTATTAGCTATATAGAACCAGAAAAATAGAACAGTAAGAGCAATTGCTATTTCTCGGATTTGTAATTCTTACATCAGAAACAACAAATGATGCAATTGTAAATGTAATAAAATTCATTGAGTTAAAAAAATAAACAATGAATAAGAAATAAGAATGGTGTGTCAGCACAGCTTTGATAATCATTATTGTAGAGTAAGCAGATGAATTGCCAGTGTTCACTGTAAAGTTTGAGAAAAGATGAGGATCTAATAAAGAACCCTGAAGACTAGCAATATTTAGGCAAAGATATTTAACCTCATAAGGATTCACAAAAGATATTATGGAATATTTAGAGAAGTAGAAAGAGTATCAGGGGAATGTGGTGTTTTAAACAGTGGTCATTTGCTCCAGTTATTTAAAAAAGTTCAAGCAACATAAGTGTGAATTAATGTCTATTATATAGCATCATGATCTATCATGACTTTCGAAATACTGTCAGTGGAATGATGGACATGGATATAAATGAAATGAAAATGTAATGAAAATGACAATAGAATACAATAATTTGAGGGATACATAGATATTGATACAGTTTTTGGAATACACAAGTTTTATAGAAGGTTTGAGAAAAGTTTTTTGCTGTTCTGTTTTGTCTTGAATTATTTTTGAAAGAGAAGGGTGAAATAAATCAACCAAAATGGAATAAAAGGGAACAGGTTTGTTCTCCCACCTGAAACAACGACAAGAGACAGAATAACAGAATTATAGTTTGCAAAATAAGGAACACCAGACAACAATTATTTGGGGCACAGGAGATAAAAATTTGAAATCAATATTGCCTTGGGTTCCTTCCTAGAGAGAATTCTTATGAAATGGCACAAGGAAAAGGAATCCATGCAAAGCCCAGCAAACTTTTTGAGTTCAAGAGATGTGCTAAGAGTCTGAAGAAAGCCAGGTGCTACTATTTTCATGGCAGAGTGCCAATGAGGGGAAACTTGTTTAAAGGACTCCAGAGATCTTTGGCAGATTTCCTCTGAGCATTCAGCAGAGTTCTTATCTGTGCATATGCAGTTGGAGCAAACCACCCAAGAACAGTGAAAAAGCTAGTACAAGGATTAGAGGGAACAGAGCTCAGTTTTCACATGGGATTGAAAGTGGTGCTTATTCCCATCAGCTAGTCTGGAAAATGTCATCATTTATGGGGTCATGAGTAAAGTACTGATAAAGTACGTTAAAAAAAAGTAGTGGAGAATAACGTCTTGGTTCTCATTCCACATACATTGTTTTTAAAGCAGGACCCAAAAGGATCAAAATTTTTCTATGTAATCTAACTATAAACAGCAACATTTATAACAATATTAAATAACTGCTCAAGAACATTTATATGAATATAAAAATATCCAGCATTCATCAAAGGAAAATCTACAATATCTGGTACCAAATAACAAATGATTTTCTGTGCAAAGAAGCATTAAAAATTAAGCCATAATGAGGATTAAAATCATTAAGGCAAACTGACTCAGAAATAGCACGGATGATAGAATTAGTAGTTCAACACTTTAAAACACTATATTTGTATGTCCTAAAAGTTTGGTATGTTAAGTAATGACAAGAGTATATTTTTAAAAAAAACCCAAATCAAACTTCTGAATAGGAAACTACATGATCTGACCTGAAACATGAACTCAGTAAGCTTAATGGCAGCCTAGACATTGCAGGTTAAATATTAGTGAATTTAAAAACATTCTGATAGAAGTAATCCAAAATGATAGATGGATATGTAAAAGAGGATAAAAAATTAAAAAGAAAAGAGCATCAGTGAGCTGTGGGACAACTAGACATGCAGTTTGAGTCCCTCAGCTGGTAAGGGGGTAAATATCTGCAGATATAATGGAAAATTTTCCAGATTGTATAAAATATAAACTTACAAATCTAAGATACTCAATAATCCCTACACAAGAAACGTGAAGAAAATCACACCAGGTCATATCACTCACATTCAGGGATAAGTGGAAAATATTAAAAACAGCTAGAACAAAAGTCACATTTCATACAGAGGAACCAAGATAAGGATGACAACAGATTTCTCATCAAAAATAATGCAAATGAGAAGACAGTGAAGCAATACCTTGAAACATCTGAAAGAAAAGAAAAAACATCAACCTAGGACACAATACTCAGTATGTTTCAAAAATAAATAATTTTAAAAAGCTCTTTTCAAACATGAAAAGTGAAAGAAATCATTCAGTTAAGTCCCACAATATAAGAGATGTATAGTAAATCCAAAGGAAGGAGGAAAACATCCCCAAATGTAAATATATTCTACACAAAAGAAAGCAGAACATCAGAAAAAGTAAATACATTAGTGAATGTTAAAGATGTTTTTCTTACTGTTTAAATCATTTAAAATAACATTAAAATAAATATTTAGATAAAAATAACGGCCCTGTGGGATTCATAACCTGTATGCATAAAGTTTAAACCATAAATAAATATATAATGAACAGGAAGTAAGAAATCAAAGCATGACATTTGCCATGTTATTATTCTATGTATGAAGTGGTGTCATGCACTTAGAGAAGAATGTATTTTATAATCTATACAGAAACATAAGATCATAAAACAAAGGATTACAATTAATAGCTAAAGAAAAACAAAATGGAATCATAAAAGTAATTAATTCCAGGAGTTCCCCTTGTTGCTCAGTGGGTTATGAACCCAACTAGTATCCATGAAGATGTGGGTTCAATCTCTGGCCTCTCTCAGTGGGATAAGGATCCAATCTGTGGCATAGATGGCAGTTGTGGCTCAGATCTGGTGTTGCTGTGGCTGTGGCATAGGACAGCATCTGCAGCTCGGATTCAAACTCTAGTCCAGGAACTTCCATATGCCTCAGGTGCAACCCTAACAAAGAAAAAAAAATCCAAAAAAAGCAGAAAAATTGGAAAACTGGAACAAAGAACAAATGACAATAATAGCAATAGATGATAGACTTATACCTACCATGTCAGTTATAACATTAAATGTACATACTTTAAGCCCCTTAATTAAAAGGCACAGATGTTTGGATTGAAGAAAAAAAGCAAAGCTTAGATATAAAGACATAAGTAATTCAAAGGTAAAGTTGGAGTGGGTATGTTAATATTAAAGCATATTTCAGAGAAGAGACATTAAAGCTACAGGAAGTCACTTTCTCTTGAAAAAGGGAATCAACTCAACTAGAGGATGTAACAATCCTAAACATTCATGCATAAAACAAAAGAGATTTACAATATATGAAGCAAAACTGATAGGTGTGTAAGGAGAACATCTTGTGTGGTTATGTACAATTATAATCATATGTGTTAGTAATAAGGTGCAGAGTCAAGTAGAGATGAATATTCTTTGCTTAGTCCTGCCAAAATTGCATATATATGAGAAAAAAAATTATACCTCTGAGTTTGAAGTGATTTTCATGGACGTGTGTTCTTTTGTAGCAAAGATTTAAAGCATGTGGAAGTGTCTTAAGGACCAGGTGTTTGGGTGACACTGAAAGGATATTTGGAGATTGTTGGTCAAAGCCCCAGGGCCTGAAGGAATCAGTTAGCAAAAGTCTGGTGGTGGTAAAGATGAGATCAGAGGAGGCTCAAAGAATGTGAGGAACCATACTATTAGAAGCTTTATTAAAATGTCAAAAAGTCATAAGTTGGTTCCTGAGGGAACTATTCTGGTAGAAACACATCTCTCTAAGGATGTCAATGAAATGCCTCAAAAATCTCTTCTCTTGGACAATGGACCGTCTAAGAAACATAATGTATTTTCTTCAGCTGATTTAAAAGAAGCTTAAGAGAAATTACGGATTGTCTATGAGATTTTTGACTGTCGGGGTAAGTCAGACTATACCCTGAGTCAGACTGATAAACTCATGAGGTAGGAAACTGTTTACAGTTCATATACTCTAGAATGGAGACGGTTATGCATCAGGATGGTTTATCGTTTCAAATCCTCCAAAAATCTGCTCAAATAAGAATTCTGTCCTCCAAGGACATGCAGTCTAGGCAGAAACAATGCTTAGATTGTAATTCACAGGTCCTGAGGGTTTGGTGAGGGAGGAGAATCAAATGTCCTCATCTGGCTGGCCCCTCAGTTTTTCACTCTACAACCCTGAGTTTACTCTGGAGTACACTGGTACCAGAGAGCCGAGTTACTGCAAATGCTGGGTATAACTCATTTACTCAACACGATGGTTGGAGAGAAGTAAAACAAATTCCAGCAGTTCATTTCTTATCTTACTGTCCACAGCCTGATTCATGCCTCAGGACAAAGCCCCTACTCTCATTTCACATATTAACTGAGAACATTTCTTAGATTTTTCTTAGTTCCTCCGGGGTTGTAAGAGGATAGCTTGTTTAGCACCTTATTAAGATTAGAACTCGCCATTTATACTTTCTACTAAATGCTGTAGTGATTAATAATTAGATAACAAAGACACTGACTTCTTAATAGTCTACCCTTAATTGTAAACAGTTCTTTGTAAACAGCTCTTTGTAGGGAACTGTCCTCAGCAGAAAACCCCTTTACGTGTCACTTTAGCAAAGCTATATTGTAACTAACTTTTAAACCACACAACCCTATGCTCTACTCATCTCCAACCCAAGTACACCTTTCAAATCTTTTGATCACACGAAACCTTTACCTGGCTTGTTTATTCTTTCCACAGATAATATTACATTATTTCTTCCCTAGATTCCCCTTCAGTAATCTTGCAAACAAACTATGTGAACAAACTCAGTGAACAAGACAATGCCTGGCAGTTCCCATTGTGCCATTGTGGCCCAGTAGGTTAAGAACTCCGTGTCTGTGAGGATTCCAGTTCCATCCCTGGTCTCACTCAGTGGGTTAAGGATCTGGCCGTGGCACAAGCATAGATCACAAATACAGCTCAGATCCTGTGTTATGGCTGTGGCATAAGCCTCAGCTGAAGTTCCTGTTAGAGCCCTAGCCTGGGAAGAAGATAACATCTAGAAAAAGATCACAAGTCAGAAGAATTTAGTGGGCACCTAGGCAGTGGCAGATGGCAATGACTCTGACCCCCTGTCTCCATGATTAAGGAGATTACTTCCCTTTTCCCCTTTAAAACTTCCATAGCTGAGCAGAATCTTCAGAGATGTTTTTTGGGGGACACTGAGTCTACCATCTTCTCAAATTGCCAGCATTCTGATTAAAAGCAACTTTCCTTTCTGCCAACATTAGTCTTTCTCAAGTATTGATTTTTGATCAGCAAGCAGCCGGACCTGCGCTCAGTAACATAATGATTCCTTTCTAAAATTTTCTCCATAGTTCTAAGAAGAGCAGATGAAGTTTTCATGAACGGTTAAGTTACACAGTTACAACCTAATTAATGCATTTCCAGGGTTTAATTTATCTGCTTCCTCATTTTATATTGATGTGGTTGATGCTGATAACATCTAATTGTTGTTTGCCATTTGGATCACTGATACTTAAGCCTCCTCTAGCAATTAACAGTTGTAATTATATATAAACACAAGCATACATCTTTTTCACATCATAAAGCAAAATATAATATCTTTAAAAAACTCATTATTTTATTGCTTACACTTTTGTATCCTTATATAAATTACTTCTTGGAAAGAGAACACTTTTTGAGTTCATTTTATTCTCTAATTAAAAAAATAAAAGTCATATGGGAAGAAATACCCTCATTCTCACCTTTTGTGTCTTTCTTCCCCTCAGTTCTCCTGATGAGTTGTAAAAACTAGAAAAACAAACAAAGAAACAGATTCATTACCATTTAGGACATTCTAAAATGCTGTATTTCTTATTTTTCGAAGATAAGAGGAAAAGGGAGTTTTTTTCTATCTGGCTCAGCAATACCATAGAAGTGATAAAATAATTACTTCAAGTTCGACAATAAGGGTATTCCAAAGCAGTAGATATGATCATTCCATTTCAGCTTGATCCAGGCAAAACAAACAAAACCTTAAATTACAATCAAGTCCTAATTAACCTTACCTGTCCAAGGATTATGCTTCTGATACACATATATTTTGATTTAAATACTATATTCCTTCTTCCATTTGCATTCATTTTATAAGATGTTTCCTATCATTTAGGGTATCCTAGCTTTGCAGTTTACAGAAACATAAACAATCTCTATTTTTTCTATGAAATCTCTGTTCAAATATTTTTCTTTATTCATTTAAATTAAACTGATACACTCAGCCCAGTGTTAGAATTGGTTAATTTTCCTACCATTCAGAAAAGTGGTTAGATATGAATGCCATTTTCTCTTAGGGGGGTAAAATGTTCCATTTCAATGAAAAAGACTGTATATTTCTCAAGTTGATAAGTGAAATGAACCTTCTGGGGGCTAACAGTGTACAGACAGGTGGTGCTGACAGGTAGAGCAGTTAAAAATTTAAGACAGTTCCTCTGAAGAATAAAAAAAATTGAATTTGTGAAGGCCACATCTGGACATTGTAACTTTCAGGGAGATGGCACTTCTTCACATACCATTGGGAATCTAAATAGTATCATAGTATAGAAGTAAATAAGCCATTTTCTTCCTGATATATTTTATGACCACTCTACATATTAACAATTCTTCTCCTCTATAAAATTATGCATTCTGTAGTAGGCTATTTCAGCTTGAAACATTACCTTTCACTTTTTTCCAGACCATAAGAGCAAACTATAATATTAATGTGGTTTTTCCAGAATCTACAACTGCAGCTCTTTTACATGCCTGGCTTCTTGGTTAAGTTGACTGTAGCAATTGTTAAATGCTACAATTGTTAAATGTTGACTGCTCAAGCCTTGTGAGTCTGCCTGGACACAGCCAATGTTTTCTAGAGTTACAGGCCCTGGAGTGGAACTGAGTGTTTCCTACCGGTAATGTTTACACTTCTCGTTCCAATTTGAACTTGAAAAATTTGAGAGCTCTACTATTCATAGTATATGATATTCACTGAATATTATAACGTATCCATAGAAATATTTATTTTAATATTTAGATATTGCTAGACATGTTGGCACTTATTTTAGTTAATTGGTTACCAACTGCAGTTTCTGCAATTTTGAATCTTTTTTCATGTTGTTTTTTACATTTCTATCAGCAGTGTTGGAGCTACATATATCTACATATATCTAGGAACTTTTCTAGTTATTCCAATATTTAAATAAATATTCAAAATATTTATATATATCTTTGAACAAACATGACTTTGGAAACAGAATTTGAAAGGTTTTTAATTAAACTCAGCCACGGTTGTACATAGGTCACATTGCTTAAACACAAAAAAGCTCACAATAACACCAAAATTGCAGTGTTGTTTTTAGAAATAGAAGTAAGGTGCTTACCATATCAATTCATACAATGTAACAGCTTAATAGTTGGCATCTATTATTGTTTGGTGTGAATACTGATCTAAAGGATATATGATTTTTAAAACAATTATAAGCATTTTAGCCATAATATATATATATAATATGCAAAGTGAACAACTCTCTGAAATCTCACAGATTGAACATACTTGTGTAACTCACAAACCTACCAAGAAATAAATTTTATTAGCAATGCAGAATCTCATTTATACTCCATTGCTTCTTGGATAATTACAATTCTGACCTTTGACAATATAAATTAGATTGATCAGGTTTTGTACTTTATATAAATAAAATGATGCAAGGGATATTCTTTTATATCTGACTTATTTGGCTCAGCATTAAGCCTATCACACTCACCTACATGTTTGTATGTAGTTGTAGATATTTCTTGTAATTTTTCTGTAGAATTCCAACTTAGTATTCCATTATGTGACTATAATACAATTTTACAGTCCATTCCTCTCTGATGGAGCCCTGTGAGCCTAGAAAGTTTTTGTGGAAAGACTTGTTTTTGTTTACAATTTTAATTTCTTTAATAATAAAAGAGTAACAGTTGCATTTTAACTTTTCCTAGATTTGGTTACTAATGTTCTTAAGAGATTTACCCATTTTATCCAGAAATTTGTTACCTCTAAGATCATTTAAAAATTCCATTTTAATTTTGAATATTTATAACCTGTTTTCTATATCTTTCTTGATTAATCAGGCTAAAGATTTATCAATTATATTAAATTTTTAAATATAATTTTTAGTTTTGTTGATTTTCTCTTTTGTTTTCTATTCACATCTGTTTTCTATGTGTATCTTTAATTTAATCACATCTGAAAATGCTTGTTGTTATATAAGGGAATATATCCACAACTTCCAGGGATTAGGATGGTGCCATCTTTATTCTGTCTAGCACATCCATCGATCCAATGCTAGGTTAATATTTTAACAAAAAGCATACATCTATTAACCAAATGATAAGTACTGCGTTATTCAGAACCACACTACTGTTTGTGTAATAACAAGCTATCAGAGAGGAATGGGCTGAAAAATTGTTGTTGTTGTTTTTTGTTTTTTGTTTTTTAAGCACACCCTTGTTTATATATATGTTTCCTGAGGCAAAGAATGAGTCTGATTTGTTTTTGCATCCATTTCAAGGCCTAACACATAGTGTGTATTCAATTGTGTACAACATAGATTGATGAACAGAGTTTTCCATCCTGTATTCACTAGCATGTTGTTCATTTGAAGGATCATGAAAACTCTTGAGACAAGAGCCCTCATTAGAAATAAAGGAGAGCAGGAAAGAAGGAAGGGAAGGAGGAAGGAAAAGAGGGAGGAGGAGAGAGAGAAAGGAATCAAAGTAGAAAGACAAGATCAACAGGAAAGATAGTAGCTTTAGTTTTAGTGGCAAACAGAGAGATATTCAGATTTTTATCTGAAGAACATTTTAGGAATATATAGATTCAAATTGGCACTTGCACATATTATTGCACTCTTCGCGGTAGAGTGATTGCAACTAGAAATAAAAATTACTAGTTATTTTTGGCATATTAAGATTTAAGTAAGTAATTCACCTAGGAGCTACATAAGAAAAAAATATGATACTAAGTTTTATTTTAAAAGATGAGGCAAAGGAGTCACTTTAATTATGAATAATTAAAAATTTATTCTCCACAGAAAACAGTCTTTTTAAACTTTCCATCGCTAAAATTCTTAGAATAATCTCAGGAATATTGCACTGAACCTTATGCTCCAATATGGCATGGGTTATGCCTGGGGACTTTAGATCAATAATAACTAAATTATAGTGTAACAGGGAAATATATGTTTAAATTCTATATGGAATATCATTTTACTTATATCATTTGATTTTTAAATTCTTTTGTATTCTTTCATCATAGAAAAGTACATAATAAACTTGACTAGTATAAAAGGATAGGGACATTAGAAACTTGAGTTGCTTTAGTATGTGCAACACACTAGGGACTGAGAAGAAAAGAACTGAACAAATATAAATAATGAGCATAAGATTAGAGTACAAAATTGTCTGTAGAAACATTGGAGGGTACAACTGGATATTTAAAATGTAAAATTAGCAATATTAAATCATGAATACAATGTATATGAATTTCTTGTATCTCCCCAGATTCCATCCTCCTGTTCAGAAAAAGATGAGTTTGTAAACCGTAGTTAGCACCTTCCACAACTTTCTTATATATTTTTCATTCATGAAAAGACAGAAAATTCCAAAGACTACATACCAATCTTAGAAACACAAGTATTAAAATAATAGAAACAAAGCCAAACATAATGAACCCCGAGAAAACATCAGACATATTAGAGTCTTGCAGTTAGAGATGACAAGTAAGTATTGCTTTTGCTTCTAAGACCCCACTAAATCAAAACAATGAGGCTGATGGTGCAGGATAATTGTCTCTGATACGCTGCTGGAAGTGTTATTTATGGTTGTTTATAAAATATGCTGTCACAGTGGCAGGCTGCCTAGGACCTCAGTGATATTTATGGAATAGCCTATCTTTAAGTGCCTTCTGATATACAAAATTCTTAAAGAAGGAATAGAAAGTATGTTCAGCTATTTTTTGTAAAATAGCCTCTTATCTTTTACATAATTAATCCAAAGCTAAATGTGTGAAATTTTCCCAAAGGAAACATATGCAAGTAACCAACATGCATATTTCTGTAAAGTTTTATTTCCGTTTATTTTTTGTTTGTTTTACAGATTCTTTCTATCAGATTAAGGATGTTGCCTGCTGTTTCTGGTTTACTAAAAAGTGTTATTTTTGTCTTTCTTCCTTTCCCTTTCTTTCTTTCTTTCCTTCCTTCTTTCTTTCTTTCTTTCTTTCTTTCTTTCTTTCTTTCTTTCTTTCTGGTCAAATGCTTTTTCTGCATCCCTGAGATGGTTTCTATCCTTAAAACTGTAAATATCGTGAAAGATATTGCTTTATATTCTAATATTAAAGTAATCATTTGATCCTGAAACTAAATCCATTTGGTGAATATCCCTTTATATTATGAGATTTTATTATAACAATTCACTGAGTATTTTGACCTCTAAGTTTAAGATAAAAATTGGCTTGTATTTCTCTCTTGAAATGTCCTTGTAAAGTTCCAATGCCAGTGTGATAATGGTCTCCAAAAATGAACTAAGAAGTTTCCTCACATTTTGCATTTTCAGATGAAATTTATGTAAAATTAGTATCACTTGTTCCTTCAGTGTTTGGGGGAAATTTTCAGACTGTTTAAGCCGGGAGATTTGACAAATTTCTTTTCAATACAGATTTAAATTCTTATCCTGTCTGATATTAGAATAGCTAACTTGCTTCCTTTTCTTAATATTTTCATAGCATAGTTAATTCCTTTTACAGTAAATCTCACTGTAAGTCAATCTCACTGACTTCATATATATGTCTATCATAAATAACATAGTTAAGTTTCATTAACTAATCTTACAATTTTAGTCATTTAGTTTTAGCATTTAGCACATTTGAACTTAATATAACTTTTTCCTTTTAAGCAACAATCTTACTATTTCCCTCTTTATACTCTTTGTGGTCTTCATGTGTATTACTTATATCATTTGATTTTTAAATTCTTTTCTATTCTTTCATCATAGAAAAGTACGTAATAAACTTGACTAGTATAATATTATTTTATCTTCTCTTAGCTTTCACTCTGTATGTATGTTTATCTAGAAATTACAACACATATCTTTGAGTTACTTTATTCCAACTTAAAGTATGGCCTTTACCACTTCCAAAATAACGATGGGACCTTAGTAGACTTAATTGAATTAATGTACTTTCCGATTTTTAAATTTATTTCATGCAATTTTAACCTACATATATTTTAAATTTTATAAGAAATTTATTGTTTTATATAGTTGAGTTACTCAGGGGAGGAGTTCCCGTCGTGGCTCAGTGGTTAACTAATCTAAAAACTATGAGGTTGCGGGTTCGATCCCTGGCCTTGCTCAGTAGGTTAAGGATCAGGCACTGCCATGAGCTGTGGTGTAGGTTGCCGACATGGCTCAGATCCCATGTTGCTGTGGCTGTGGCGAAGGCTGGCAGCTGCAGCTCCTGTTAGACCCCTAGCCTGGGAACCTCCATATGCCTCCATATGCCTCCATATTGCCTTAGATAAGGCAAAAAGACAAAAAAAAAGAGTTACTCAGGGGAGTTCTGGTTGTGGCACAGCAGAAACATCCTACTGGTATCCATCAGGATGCAGGTTCAATCCCTGGCCTCACTTGGTGGGTCAGGGATCCACCATTGTTGTGAGCTGTGGTGTAGGTCACAGATGCAGCTCAGATCCCACGTTGCTGTAGCTGTGGCATAGCCTGGCAGCTGTAGTTCCAATTCGACTCGTAGCCTGGGAACTTCCATACGCCACAGGTGTGGCCCTGAAGCCAAAAAAAAAAAAAAAAAAAAAGAGTTAATCAAATTAATCATATATATTTATTATTTTTAGTGCTTCTACTTGTACATTTCCTTGCTTTCTTTTGGAACTTTTTCTTCTTAATTTCCCTAAGGACTGTGTGTGTGTGTGTGTGTGTGTATGTGTGTGTGTGTGTGTGTGTGGCTGTTGTTATCAGTTTGTCTTAGTATGTTTTCCCAAAAATGCATTTATTTTGCCTTCAGTTTTTAAAGAATATTTAAACTGGGCATAGAACTCTAGATTGATAACTTTTCTTTCAACACTTTATAAAGATTTCTTATCTTTTCTGTCTTATTTCACTAATCCTTCAGAATGTTTTATTTTATGTTAACACACATTTATTTATTAAAGGCATATATTCTTCTGGTTAAAGATTCTAGACGGGCACAATAAACTCACAGACAACCAAAAATCACCTGTCCTACTCCTTACTCCCCACTTTCACTTATTTACTCTTTCTTTCCCCACCTCTTCTGCAAATATAATTACTAGTTTTAGTTTTTCCCTGTGTTACTTTTGAGTCTTTAAATAATAAGCATATATCATTGTTTAATCAAATTTAGTATTTTATGATCCACGTTGTAATTAAAAAAATATTTTATCCTATGTTCTATCCCTCAACTTCTCATCCACCTACCTCTTTTCCACTTTGGCTTTGGCAATAGTGTAAACTCTTCATTTGATTTCATTATCCTAAGTCTCATTTGCTTTGTCTTTAGGATGAAACTAGTAAGCTGTTCAACATTGGGTATTTTATATTAACTATGTAAATCATGTGAACTAGCCCATATTTTGACCATTATTTTTTTCTTTACTATCACGTTAGTTTTTCTTCTCTGCTTCTCTCAAATCACACTCCTGTCCTATTGGGTCATATGAAAGAGGCTGTGGAAATTTGGGGATTTCAGTAAAAGCTCTTTGGAGATACGTTTAATTTGGATATAGTAAAATTAATTTTGTAGTTCTCTGTCAGGTCTGTATATACTTACATGGTTACTAGCTATACTTGTATCCTCCTGAAATAAAAGCTTCTAGAAATAATCTTACTGTATACTTTGCCAAGCCCTCCAGAAGAGTGACAAATGGAGAGTAACAAAAAAATGATTGATAGCTATCACCAAAACAAAATAATTTTAAACTTAATTTTCATCTCTGTCCCTCTGCCTGTCTCCCTCTCTCTGTTTCTCATTTCCTTTTGCTCTCTCTCCCTTACCCCAATCCCTCATTGTGATCCAGCTTTGTAGACCTAGGTGTCCCATGAAATTTCCAGATCCTGTAAGTAACAAACTTTTGTTTGTTTGTTTCTTAGGACCACACCTGTGGCAAATGGAAGTTCCCAGGCCAGGGGTGAAATCGGAGCTATAGCTGCTGGCTTATACCACAGCCACAGCAACGCAGGATCTGAGCTGCATCTGCAGTTTACACCAAGGCTCATGGCAGTGCCAGATCCTTAACCCACTGAGTGAGGCCAGGGATAGAACCCACGTCCTCATGGATACTAGTTGGATTTGTTACCACTGAGTCACAATGGGAACTCCCAACAAACTTATTTTCTTCCTGCTGCTTCCTGATGGCTATCCTGAAAGTGTCTTCCAATCACACTAAGAAGCACAAGGGTCAGTCCAGACACCACATCGGTTACTGATAGGCTGAGACCAGCACATAAAACCCACAAATGCCAAAGCTGCTGGAAACCACCAGAATCTAGGAGAGAGGTTGGAAAGAGATTTTCCTTTGATCTCAAAGAAAGAACCAACCCTTCCAGCATCTCAGTGTCAGACTTCTAGCCTTCAGAACTGAGAGAATAAAGTTTTCTTGTTTTAAGCCTTTAAGAGTTGGCACTTTGTCACAGTAGCTCTTGAAAACTTATGTGCTGACTCAGACCCCTATCAGCTTGTGCAGATCTGTAGATCTGTCTTGTCTTCTCTGTGGTGGGTAGTCCTCACTGTCTTCTGCTGGGGATGTGATGTTTCCCTCCCACATGAACCTGTGGGCAGACCTGTCAGCATCTCTTTTCCTGTGCCGCAGAAGAATAGAGCGGGAGTGCTTTTAGTGTTGCTACCTAGCTCTAAAACATAGTCACTTCTCAGAATAACCATTAAGGGATTCGGAGTCACAGCCCTACTCTTGTTCTCCTTAGCCTATAGATGGAAAATGGGTAATACACACACGTGATTGCTTCATCCGCTCACTTTTCAGGGTGTCTACCATCTAAAATTTTGGTAAATTCATTTAAAGGTTACAAATACTGGAGTTCTTGTCATGGCTCAGTGGTTAATGAATCCGACTAGGAACCGCAAGGTTGCGGGTTTGATCCCTGGCCTCGCTCAGTGGGTTAAGGATTTGGCGTTGCCATGAGCTGTGGTGCAGGTCACAGATGTGTCTCAGATCCCGCGTTGCTGTGGCCGTGGCATAGGCCGGCAGCTCCAGCTCCGATTAGACCCCTAGCCTGGGAACCTCCACATGCCGTGGGTATGGCCTTGGAAAAAGACAAAAATGAATGAAAGACAAATAAATAAATAAATAAATAAAATCTCAAATATTAATATACTTTTATTAAATAAACCCTGTTCTTAAAGAAAAATGGAGGAAAAATTTAAACATAATGAAGGAAACAACTAATTGTTGCTCAGAATCAGCTGTTTTTTAACTTATTAGAATAGTTTGCCAATACTAAAATGAAAAGGAATTTTTCTCTTATCAAAATCACCCAAATTAAACAATGACTACTGACACACTTTTTTGATAATCAACATGAAAAATTATTTTAACCATTCATCTATTAACAATGTTTTGCACTCATTCTTTAAGCATATTTTATAATGAATTATTTATTATTACAAATTATTTTCTGATAATAGTTTGATTAAATTTAAATTATAACCCGGCTTCTTAAAGTGTCACAGAAAACATCTTTCATGTTGAGTCACAGTGAATCTATTTACCTTTGGAGTAAAGTTTTAAATCATCCTCAAAATTATTTAGCATGATTAATTAATTTCATGGTATCAAAGAATATAAATATCAACACCATGCATTTTATTTCACATACTTTAGTGCAAACGGATGCTGCAGTTATAAACCCGACTACAACTCTACAAGTATACTACCAGTATCTGTTATGTCTTAAATGCACATATAGTTTTTTAAATTGAAATATAAGTGACTTGTAATATTAGTTTCAGGTGTACAACATAATGATTTACTATATATGTAGCAAAATGATCACCACAGTAAGTCTGGTTAAAATCACCACACACAGTATTTTCTGAAATGAAATTATTTTCATTGTTCTACTGTCAGGAAGAAACATTCTGCAATTCAACAAGCCATCTCTCATCATAGTAAATAATTTTAATGCATTTTGCATAACTTTTTTATGAATATGTCTGTGAGAATTTTTTATATTTTAATATGAACTATTAGTTTACTATTTTATTGAAGAATTAAATACAAATTTTAAATATATGCAACTATTAATCATAATTGGGCTAAAAAAAATCTATGCTTTGAATACTTACTCAGCTTTCTTAAACAAATAATAATCCTTAACATCTAGACTTACAGTCAAAATGGAATATTTCATGTAAGACAAAGAATGTTGCCCACTATCCAGTGTCTACAAGGATCAGGTTTTTAGCCACCACAGACACTGACCTACAACACAGCCTGAAAGTAATTCAAGATGAAGAATAAGGTGAGTCAGTCTGTGCTTTGGGAAAACAGGCCTTTAGGTTTATTTCAGAAAAAGTTTTCATGAACCCAGATTCTTGCATCTAGCCATACTCAGAAAAGCATTAAAATCATTAACCCAGATATCTGTTTCTCATGACTAGAAGCAACCTTCAACTGAGATGAGGCCTTGGTTGTATGTACTCGTTAGCCAAAATCATATGTGTACTGGCCTCTCCCCCTACGTCTTTGGAGCAGTTCCTCAGAGCTATTTGAGGGGCTGTCTCCTGGGCTAGAGGCCTCAGTGACACTGAGTAAAACACAACTCACAGCTCTTAGGTTGTGAATCTTTCTTTCAGTAGACAGAATTAAGTATGACTAAAGAAACATTTTTTTCCACAGAGAAAGTGTCTACTGTGTATAATGGAAAGTGCTCTCATATTATAGAAATCTAATTTTTAACTCAAGAATGTCTTTTAGGTTGATGCTTTCTTTTCTTTCTAGGTCAATCCAGCCCTGTTTATCTCAGGAGGAACTTCATAGCAATTAATTGATCTTCACAGAGCCTGTTATACACTGAAAGCATGTGTAAATACCATGGATTGGGGATTGCAATTAGAACCGAACTGACTTTTACTTTAGCTGTCTTCCATGCAGGTAGCCTAACCACCTTTGTTTTTTAAAAATCAACTTGGTAAAGCGGAATTAAGATCAACATATTGGACAAAATCACTGATTGATCTCACTTGGAAACAAAATTGAGAATCAAGTGTTTTAAATGGGGTTATCCTTTCAACAATTCACTTGAGCATATATAGGAAACACTTTTATACTCAACATAAAGTGGCCTTTGGAAAAAGCACTCAACATGCTGAGTAAGTGCCCCTTTTGTTAATGGGAATCAAGCAGCTAAATAATGCAATTGACCTGAAAAAAATGACTCAGAGCTCTCTAGAAATGTGTGTCTTATAAAGAAGCATGTAATTTTATTTGAGAATTTAGTATTAAGAATCTTTCTATCTGTGAAATTTCAGATTATATTTAAGAACAAATACTTTACACTTTCAGGTACATTAAAGTCTAGGAGAAGTGGTATAATTTTATGTACATTTTACACAAGTGATTAATAGAAATTATATGAAAAATGGATGTTTTCATTTATTTAGAGCTAAATTTGATTGCCTCATTCAGGCTGAAAACTTATTTTTGAAGATAGCTCTTCAAAATGTCTGTGCAGATCATGTACAGAGCATATCTTGGCTAATTTGTTTTCATTATTAACCACAGATCTTTCCAATTACCTCCATTACTTTTCCAGTGTAGACCTGTAGTTAGTAGGATGACACAGAAAGCTGAAGAATTTGCTTTGGAAAATCTTAAAAAAATAAGCTACCTAGACATATCAAGTGAGCATACATCTCAAAAGTAATGGAAACTTAGATTAATAAAGGAACTGAGGCTACCACTAATCCTGTTACCTTATTTTAAATGTAAATAAACTGTGATTCAGTGAAGTGATATGAGTGGGATTAATAGCACATTACAAAGGTAATTAATGTCATGTTCCATGTCTCCCATGCCAACCTCTCTATTCAGGACTCTTTACTTAACACCAGTTTTTTTTTTCCATGTAAATACATGCATTGAAGAATAAACTGTAGTTAGAAAGAAAACAGCCAGATTCAGCACATATGCATTTTGAAGAAGTTTCTGTAATGAGCAGTGATCTAGGGGGAAATGATTTTTGAGATGGATGCATTATTTCTACTGGGCTGCATAAATATAAAACTTAAAAAGAATGATCGGTGTGTGGTGCTCATAGTAATGAATCGTGTGATTATAAACACCATGCTTGGGAATGTAAGAGAGAAGTACGTCTTGCTCAATATTGAGCTGGAAGAAAAGATAAGCAATAATTCATATTTCCAGGTGTGAATTAAAACAATAAAGTAGGACCTTTCAAATACCAAAGTGCTCTTGTGATCACATAAAATATTATGTGATTTATAGAGCTTGGAGCACAGTAATCAACTAAGTACCTGGGGATGTCTACATTGCTATATGTCTTTAGTTATGTATAATATGAGGTAATGGAAAATTTGATAAAGTTGGAAAATGTGGCTGAGATAATAGTTTGATATTTGCTAATAAAAGTATTTGCATTGCCTAATGCCATGAGCTTTTTTATACTCTTTTAATTACTGTACTGATTTATTCTATACTTTTCACAGATTCCTTTGATTTAATCATGCTGTCATAAGACAATTCACCAATACTGGGACATGGCAAAGAACCTAGGTAAGATTGCTTACAAACCAATTAAATCACTATATGGAGCAACTGGTTTTCAGGTAAGGATATTATTTCAAAATTATATGCTGAAGAGCTGTTTAAATTAAAATATACCCATGCTGTTTGTGTTTTGAAAACTTTGTATAACGCAACCATCATAAACTCTATAATTTTCAGAAATATAAGAAATGAATGAATAATTACCTAAATACCACTTCACAGGACTATTTAAATACAGAATATATCCAAAATTTAATGTTTATTTATTGTCCATCTTTACTTAATCTAGAAATATTCAGTCCTACTCATTATCCTATTATGACTAAATTCACATTACAGATCATCCTACTCCCACTAAAACACCTCTTTAAATGTAGTTTACACACACTTCAGCTGACCACAGAAAGAGATTTCAGATAGGTGTATTTTTTTTAAGTTACTTTTAACAGTAAAGAATATAACCAATGTGAGCTGTTGTATTTCATTTGAAAAGAAACATCTGTTTTTCCTTTTACATAAAAATTAATACAGCTAAAGGATTAACTTTCTCTTTTACATTTAATAATTTTGTGGATATTTATTGTTAAGAGGTTTTTTAGTACCATTTGTCACACTAGATCTCTGTGTAGTTATGTACTGTATCACAAACAGGTGAGTAAACTAGTTGGGGACATCTTAGCATGTTGGTACATTTCTGGCATTTCTTCAGAAATACGTATGATTTGGTTTTCCCTCCATGTTAACAGCACATGAATTTGAAGAAATCGAATCAGTATTGATTTACAACATAGATAATTACAGATGAATGTGTGAGAGGCTTTCTAATAGAATTCTGTCAATCAATTCTATGCCTAACTTTCTCATTATGTGTTTGCGGAAACTATATGATGGAATTTGTCTGGTGACATTTCAGGGATAGTGACTTTGATTTCAAAGGAAATGTTTCAGGTTCATTTCATTACCTTAGAAAAGTAAAAGCAAATTTGTCTTATAAAAAGCAATTACTTCTTAGCTGACCAGTGCACAATTGCAATATAAGAGAGATTTCTCATTCCACTATTCAAATCCTGAACCAGCAAACTAGTGTTTGATTTTGCTTTAAGCCAATTTTACTGTGTTTGAATTGCAAAAGCATTTAATCTTCATAAAGTAGGGTATTATAATGGAGATCATAGTGTATTGGTATGGAATACCAGCTAAGGGAGAACAGTGTTTTGTTTTGATTTTTTTAGTATTTAGAGTGTCTTAAAAATTGGTAGAAAACATTTATGAAATAAAAAAATTTTTAAATTGAGACATTGCACTATATTTTGCCTCTGTAATGGGACTTCTACTCATTTCAAATCATAGTTTTATGAATTTTAAAGTAATAAGTATGAAAAATATTTCTATTATTATGACTGTTATGAATAATGTATTAGAATTTGACTGAATCTTAGACATGTTATTTTCATTTATCTTCAATATTTTAAACTCACTTTTTCTAAAATAGTATTTCATACTTTTATAATAGTACTTTTCTTAGATTTTTAGTATACTTCACAATTTTTCAAAAATGCATATAGAGACCAGGGCGCAATTTGCTAGTATAGATTTGTTATCCTTTAGTATTTGGGTCTAATAAGGGGTTAGAGGAAAATTACCATAATTGTCCTATGAATGGTATAGACTGGTAAAACCTACACTTTGAAATTAACAAAGAGAAAAAGGTAAGGCTTAAATTAAACAAGATGTTATATGTCTTCAGTTCTGGTTAATAGAGTCACCTAAACTTACTTTCCAAAATAAATTTCTAGCATGGAAAAAGTGAAAAGAAAGGAAGAATACCAACAAATAAAAAATGCTGAAATAGAAAGTTGATCTCTAAATTCAAAGGAACTTTAAGTGAATGTTGTTGGAACTAGTGATGAACATGATATAAGGAGAGATTTTAGTTTAAAAAAATAAAAATTTATATATATTCATCTATGTATTTTATGTATCAAAATATTAAGGACAAGAGATAAAAATGCCCGTGTTATTTTTTTCTAAACTGTGTTGGCATTTTAAAATGTTATTTGGATACAAATTAAAGTAATTTTTACATTCTGGTTATAAGAGGTGACATATAACATTACGTGTCAATAAATGATGTGATTTTTTTCAGTTCAGTGCTATAGTGCTTATAGCCAATAGTCATGATTCATTTTTTATTAATAAGACTGCCATAAATTTTATGCATTAAATAGGCATCAGTGAACTTTGTAGAGCTATTAAATTCTATCACTGCATTATCAAGTCTACCAGATAAATTTGGGCTTTTATCTGTATAACAAAAAAGAAAGCATTACTAAAAATGGTATATGAATTTCACCATATAAATGTTAAAGAACAAAAGGAAAAAGTAAAAGGCTATGACAAAATATATATTTGTAGGAACAAAGAGGATGTAAATCACTTAAATGGCGTATAATAAGTCCAATGGGATATAAGGGTATGAAAATAATGTAGTGAAAGATGAGTGGAAAAATATGAGAATGGTGCTTATATAAATAGATTTTATGACCACTTGGGATTAATGGGAGAGGTACAGGCATCATGCTTAAGCAAAGATGTATTCCTAGTGGGTAGAAGAGATATTTATAATGGAAATAAGAAATTAAAACTGATATTTATTTTTGTACACATAAATATTTAATGTCTCAAAATGAGCTAGTTTTTGAGAAACAGCCTTTTTTTGAAATTGAGGAAAATAGAATCAATATTTAAGATTACTTGATAATATTATAGTTATTTTCAGTTATTAAAAAAATAGGAATAAAATACTATTTTAAAATTAAGTGTAGGTGAGAAAAAATAAACTTTCTACTCCATATAAGGAAGAGAAATTTGTTGTACTCCAAAATATCTCTTTGGCATGTATGTTACTTATAAACAGATAAGGTACGGGGCGGGGGGGGAGGGGCTCTCCTAAAGGGGAAAAAAAAAACAGGGATGGTTTTCTTGTCATAAAAGCAGCCATTTTTGGCCTCAGCCATTTTGTGATCTAAGCCCAGTCACAATGCTTTCCCTAGAATAGATCTCAGTAATTAATGATCTTAAGGAAACAAAAGAATCGGGCAAGAGAAAAAACAAGCAAAGATAATATTATCAGTTGTAAATACTAGCAGTTCTCTTTCAGTGGTAGAGATCAGCCTGACTTGTTCAACCACCACATCAACTGGAACCTCAAGGATAATATGTTGACCTTGTTGCTGAAACTCAGCCTCTGGCCACCAGTGACAAACAGAAACCCCAAGATAGAGTTTTGGGTAAAGGAGAAAAAGGTAGCTTTTATTGTTTTGCCAGACAAGGAGGCCACAGCTAATGCCTTAAAGACTGTGCCCTCCACTAGGAAGAATTACAGGGAGTTTTATAGTAAAAAAGAGAAAAACGAGTTTCAGATAAGAATCAGGTTTGGGGCAAACATGCATTCTTCTTTTTGGGGGGGAGTCTTAGTCATTGAAACTGGCATCCAGGGATCTCATCATCATCAAAATGGTGGTCTTCTGAGTTACAGCCTAGAATAACAGTGCTTGTGAAAATAACATATTGATCAGAGATTAGAACAAACTAGGAAAGTTTCTGAAAAAAAACATTATGTGCTAATAATCTTTAACCTACAGGCAATTGTGCTCAGGGATACCTAATCTTTAGCTTATGGGTGATTGGGTTTAGGGTGCAATTAAGCCAGGAAGAAGGACAAGGAAGGACTCGAAGCTGTTCAGTTTTATAGTATCCATTTCTAAAGGAAGCATAAAGAATGTAACTCTTCTCTTAGGTGTATAAGATGCCCACATCATTATATGTGTCTCTTGAGAGGGAACCAGGACCCTGCCCCAAGAGTATACTGTTGTTTCTTGACTGTTCCTCCCTTGTCTTTGCCTACCCTTCCTTCCCTGATCAGCAACTGTCTGAAATAATCATAATCAAGTCCTGAAAGACTAGGAAAGAAACTTTCACCTCACTCCTTAGCTACCTAATTATTAAGATAGAAGCTTATTATAGGAATAGAGATGGCACTATAGACGACTATAGAATGAATTAGGTGTGTAGGCGGGGGGAACCTAGCAAAGTCTTTTTAGGATTCCCCTCTGTGTCCCAATCCTCATGCTCAGCAAACATTTGTTTACCCAACATTTTCTTACCATTTCCATGTGGAGTGCCTTCTTTCCCTTTGCAGTCCCAACTTCTACCCCCAAGATCCTCTTTGTCTTTAACTGAAGATGATATTTAAGATGAAGGCATCAGCCACTTTGGTGAGTTAATCAGTTTTTCTGGGTCTCTCCCATGTTTACATGCGTTAAACTTCTGTTTGACTTTATCTTGCTAGTCTGTCTTATGTCAATTTACTTCTTAGACCAGTCAAAAGAACCTAGAAGAGTGAAGAAAAGGGTTCTTGTTTCATTGCAGAAGGAGTTCAGAAATGAGACAGAAATTGAGAAAGTAATGTGAGGATTTATGTAAGTGAAAAATACACCTCCTAAAGAGACCCCAGGCAGAGAGGCCAGCAGCTACCCTGTGTTTCTTTGGCGCACTAGTTAAAAGGGGCATCTAAGTGCATAGGTATCATATTCACTGGGAAGAGGTTTTGGGGGTCCTATCCCCTAATTTTCTTTTTTTTTTTCTTTCCTTTTTAGGGCCACATGTGCAACAAATGGAAGTTCTCAGGCTAGGAGGGTTTGAATTGCAGCTACCTATTCCACAGCCACAGCAACACCAGATCCAAGCTGCATCTACAACCTAAACCACAGCTCACAGCAACATTTGATCCTTAACTCACTGAGCAGAGCCAGGATAGAACCTGCATCCTCATTGATACTAGCTGGGTCTGTTACTGCTGAGCCACAAGGGGAACTACTTTTTTTTTTTCTATTCCCTAATTTTCATTGTAGCTCCACCTTTCCAAATGGATAAGGCTTTTTATCCTTATTTAGCTTTGATCAGAAGTGTCATGGCATTGGTGCAGGCTGGGTACTTCTTACCCAATTGGCTAACTTTATTATAATTTTATTATAATTTGGGCGTAATGAGCAGCAAGTTATATTTGGATGCAGAGAGTCCTGCTCTTTTCTACCTTTCTTTGTCTGCCTCCAGGGCACTTATCACCTCCAAATCTGTGGTTTCCTGTCTTGCTGGAAGTTCCTGTTTGTCATTGCCCATCCATGGATCCCACTGTGTACATGATACATGCTTTCCTGCCATCTGGCTTCATGCCCCCCTTCCTCTGCTCATACCTAGCCATCAGCCTGCTGTAACACTGTCTACCTACCAACTTCCTGGCTCCTGGCTGAGACATCTCTGTAGTAAAATATTAACAAGAGAAAAAAAAGCAGAAATTTAATAAAGTGTAACATCAGCATACATGATAGATACCCAGGACTACTAAGTAACTCTCTGAAATGACCGAACCCATCACCTTAAATACCAGCTCCAGCTAATGACTTAAAAAGATTTGGGAGGGCTCACCAGAAGCCAGTTATGGGAGATTTTCAGGCAAAGCACATTAAAAGAAGGTATGGTTGTTGTGCAGATTTAAGTCCCTGCCTTCTCTATTGATAAGAGTTCCTAAAGATTAGTCATTCTCCTCTTCCTGGTATAAAGAGGCAGACATTCTTACAAATGGAGATTTCCCTGATGATTGTAATATCTCTTACAAAAGAATAACTTCTGTGTGGTTTCAAAGCTTCTCCTAAGTCAGCTCTTTCTTAAAAATAACCAACTCAAGATAATCCTTATGCCACAGAGGAATATTTTGCAGTGGCAAATTCTGCTCCCCTTCGTAAGAAGATATTTTATTGCCATATAGTTTCATACTATAGGTTTTAAGTAAAGCATCCTAAGTGTCATCCGTTCCCTTTGAAGCTCTTTTATTTTGATTTAGAATTGTATAAAATAACTGAGAGATCAATTCTGGACAAACAGCCCTCTTTTTTTATTTTCCTTTATAAAAAGAGGAAGATATTGTTAAAGATAATGTGTTTCATATTGTGTCGCTTGATTGTTGAGAAATAGCGTTGGTAAGTATGCATACAAATACCAGCAGTGATGTCTTTAATAATAAGCATTTTAATGATTATTTAATAAATGTGTAATAGCTCATTATTTCCTTACGGCTTAATTGTAAACCAGTCGGATTCCTCAGATTCCACTCTGAACCCTACATTACTCAGTATACCCCCAAAAGAGTACACACTCTACCCTTCCCAGGCCTTTGCCCCTAATTTCCCCTTTGCTTTATGTACTTAGAAATTATATGGCAAGTGTAACTTTTTTCCCCAAACTGGGCTTGCTTCTGTTGGTTAAGATTAATAGCTCCACATTCCTGTCCTTTCAAAACTCTAAGCATTTTGCACAAAATACCATCTTACTCTCCCAGGGGTCTCTTGTTGAAGGAAAATTAAAATGGAGTCAGTATTGCTAAGCAATTTCTCTAAAAGGGAGCTGGGAGGCACTGAGGATGCATGACTTACACATGACTCTCAGCCAGGATGGTATCTGGTCTTATAACCACTTACTGTCCTAAAAAAGGCATCTATAATGTCTACCAGAAACTCAAGAGCCTTATCAGACCCATGGTCCTAAAGTAACTAGTGATAGCCATTCCTTAAGGATGAATATTTCCTTTCTAGTGTCAAAAGCCTCATGACTTTTGCATTTATAATCCTCTTACTCTTTCTCTTCCCGGGAACACTGCTCAGGTTTTACCCAAATCTGTATCTCCTACACTGTAATTCATAAGACCACAGATAAATTATTTTCTTATTTCTACCCTTATTTCGTTTTGTTTGTTTTCTTTTTTTGGGGGGAGGGGTATGGGGGTTTTGAGTGACACTGAATTTCCAAAAGAACAAGAGTGTTCCTACTTAATGTTACATCCTTAGCATCTAATGCAGTGTTTGGTGTGTATTACCATGTTATGACTAATAGAGTAACTATCAGGGATAACTGTAAACACAAAAAATAGCTACTACTGGTTAATAGTTATTGGCAATTTGCTGTATGTCCACTGCTAAATTCTTTGTATTGATTGTCCATGTAATTGTTTCAACAACTCTATAAAACTGATGCTATTATTATTGTCACTACACTGTTGAAAAAGTTAAGACAAACAGAAGTGGAACGATTTATGTATGTGTCAGGGATGGGGAAATTTTCCCCCTAGGTTCTAAATAATAAAATTGACACTGGACAGATTAACGGAGATAAAGAAACAAATTTTAATTTGTGGGCACAGAGGTCTCATAGAAATAGGACCTAAAAAGTGGCCAAAGCAGGGAGCTTTTTTACTTTTTTAGACAAAGAAACAGTACATTTGTGAGGAACAGACAAGACAAAGAAAATTAGGCTTTGAGTGCTTAAATTTGTGAAGAGTCTAAACAGAGTTTTGGCCTGTGACAGTAAATTAAAGAAGCAAAAAGATTTGTTTATACAGGCTTCTCAGCCCTGAATTCCCTGTCTCTCATGATAAGAGTCTTTCTAACTCCAAATACAAAAAGTGTACTCTTCACATGAGAGATTTATTTCCAGCTTTTAGGGAGACAAGAAGGAGAGTCAAAAGTATCCCTCTTACATAGATCATTTCTTAAGTACCTTTCATTCAGAATAGTCAACATACCATTAAGGCATATTTTGGGGTCAACCTGTCTTGGGCCCAAACAGATGCATGTTTGGTGAACATGGCTGTAGCTCACAAAACAGCCATGCGGTGTGTCCTCTGTATGTGGCCTTTCAGTTCTGTACCTGTAATTAAAGACAGCTACATCTCTAATTTGGGAAGGGCTCACCACAAGTGAGGCTTCTGAAGATTTTTACAAGCTCATTTGGGAAAAAAAAGCCGTTCAAAACAAAACAAATATAACTAATCGACTAGAACTTACCTTCCTAGGATAAAATTTAAACATTGCATCTGAGCATAATTTAGGTAGATTGGATCATAGCATGGTAATGACAGAATAATTTTTTTTTCCTTACATATATGCCGTTTCATCTGCTGACCTGGCTGCCCCAATTGCTCTGCTCATGAAACACATAGAAAACAACCAAACACAGATTCTGCTTTACCCCGAGCACTTATATCAGCAGCAAAGACTCAGTCACATCTTCCTGCCACTGGCCGATCCTGAGTTTTGCAATTTGGACTCTCAGTTTGTCTGACTGTATATCTACCAGCTCCACATCAGATAAATACTTCAAACTTCTTTCATAAGGTTCACAAGATTAGTTCCTGGATTTTTATTCCACTGGTACAGCAAGTCATATATTTTCAGATGTCTTTGGAGGCAAGTGCCTTGCTCTCTCCTGTTTAGTGTGACAGACAACACTTACAGAGAGAAATGAGATGAGGGTGGCATCATCCCCGTGGACATTGCCTCATTTTTCCACCCACCGTGAGACTCTGAGTCTCCTCCTAATGTTGAGTGGAGATGAGCATGGAAACCACAGCACACAGACTCTGCAGATTCCTGTGAGGCTCAAAAAAAGAGATTCTTAAATTTAAGATTTTAGTGCAAAAGAGAGAAAACTCCACAAAAGAAGTACTAACTTTTAACAATCACGAATATGAAAAAAATGTGGAAATATAGAAAAGATGTCCCTTAGGGCTTTGTTGTTTTACCATTTGAAATGAAGTAATGGGATTAGTGCAACAATGAACAACTGCATACAGTAGGAAGCTTGTCAAATATGACAATTTTATGATTTCTAAAATGAAATGTGTTTCAAATTATAATCTTCTAGTTTAGAAATGCACTGCATTCCATCTAATTGTCAATCATTTAAAAATATTCCTTCAAAAAACTCTGAAGCTTTCAAATAATAGTTCAACGTAATCAGTAAGAAGTTCTGAAATTTTGCTTGACTTTGTGAGGAATTAAATGCATTAAAAACTGGAATGAATAGTTAGGATTTGAAAAGAGCATTTCAAGCCAGCATTTTATTTAGGAATTAAATCCTTTCCACCAAAAGGAGAAGCACAATCAATGCACAAATAAAAATCAAGAAAAAAATACTTTAAAATAAATAATGATTTCCATAAAAATAACTTTAGGAGAAAATTTAGTGCATATGATGAATGACAAATTGAAGGAAACAAATGCAGTAAAATTCAACATTATTTACTTAAAGGCACCCAAATCAATTTCATGAGTTTTATTTTATTTTATAATCAATGATAACCACAGCCCTGTTACTATCAGACCGTACAGTCTAATTCACTTGTGTGTCTTAAAGGCAGGTCATCTATTTTCATGCATCTATTCTCTGTTGTCAGGGAGAAAAAAGTTTCCTCTGCCCTTCTAAGTTCTTGTGATTGGCCTAAATTGTCATGAGACAGATAAACAGGAGAAAATCAAACAGAAGTTTAATACGATGTATACATGGGAGAGACCCAGAAGAACTGAGTAACACATCAAAATGGTCAAAACTCTCTGAGCCTTGCAGAGACAATAGAACATAGAGTGGACTCTGATCAAGTTGGCTTCTGCTGTACTCAGCCCATATTATTTGCATATATATCTACTAACAGCTTTCTCAGAGAAAGTTCTTTCTCTAAATTTTTTCAGTCTGAAGTCTTCTGCCAGCATTCAGTAGATGCTCTGTGTGAATCATCCTGCTTGTAGATGTATTGTTAATGTTTTTGTGGGAGGAAGTGAGCGCCATGTCCTACTCCTCTGCCATCTTGATCCTGTCTCTGCTCCTTATATATTCTTAAAAGGAGATGCTAATAATTTTTGTGGAGATAATACCTCCATGTAACTGAGTAGGAGAAAAGGAAAAAAAGATAAATAAAGGAATTGGGATGTGGCCTGCACCCCAGGGTGATGTGAAGGAAGAAAAGTTCCTGCATACTGGAAAGTCCCTCACCAACCAGCGCGGAGATCAGCCTAAATGGAGACGGAGCTTTAGAGCCTAGCGGGAGAGAACAGAAATTGGTTTGTGGAAGGCAAAATAGTAAACTGAACTGAGGGTCAGCACCACCGCCTTGCACTCCCCAGCTTGAGATACTTATCTGCTGGTGTGGGTGGGGATGGGTGCTGAAGCTCAGGTTTCAGAGATCAGACCTAGGAAAAGGACCAGGCATGGCTGCATAGAGATATCCTGAAGAGGCTGGACTCTGGCAAATGAAGGCATATATGGAAGAAGCCTGAGGCCACCAGAGAGGCAAATCAACATTGTTGGGTGGTGTGCAATGAGAGGGGAAGGATCACCTCCTTTCCCTCCTCATGCATCTCCTCATATTTAGAAAAACACTAAACAAAAATATGTCATGGTCATCTATGAGGACAGCCACTCCCAAGGATGAGCAGGTGAGCTCTGAGGGAACTCACGAAAGAAAGAATGAATACTGGCTTTGGTAGCTGAGGTGCATATTAAAGGAGTGATTCCAGTAAACCCAGACCTTTGCATCTTCCTGTAGAAACTCACTGAATTCCTTTTTCCTCTCAGGCAACAGAACACCACCTACAGGAGTTCCAGGGGTTAGTGTCAGCCACTGCTACCACCATAGTGGGCTCCAGAGGTGTGTACAGAGGTCATGGCCACTCTTGTGAGACCCGTAGGTAGGTACCAAGCCCTGCCCCTACTGTCCCAAGAGTGCACAAGGGCCACCACAGTTGCACACACCATATCAAAGGGATGATGGCTAGCACATGCTTAGCAAAGAGGCAACGAGCATTCAGACGAAAAGCACCCCCCTTGATTCCAGCCCAGATGGCGGAGTAAAAGGACTTGACCTCCCTTCCTTTCATAAAAACACCAAAAGCATCACTAACTGCTAAACAACTATTTGCAAAAATGACTGGAAATTACTGTGAGCTGGAGTTTGGCACTTGCCATCCCTTGCCATCACTTGCCATCACTTGCCACCTGCCTCTTCATGGATTAAATCATGAGCCACTGCAGTTGGCAACCCACAATGCCAGCTGGGTGGAGCTCGGGGTGGAGATCAGGAGTGAGGCACTCTGAGCTTCGGGAAAACTGGAAGATAGGTGTTCAGATAGTTTGATATTTTTAGGAGATGATTTTATTAGCCCACTTCTTGCATCTCCTCATATCTAGAAAAACACTAAACAGAAATATGTCATAGTCATCTGTGAATGCAGTCACTCCCAAGGATGAGCCCGTGAGCTCAAGAAAGAAAGAAGGAATACTGGCTTTGATAGCTGGGGTGCATATTAAAGGAGTGATTCCAGTAAGCCCAGACCTTTGCATCTTCTCATAGAAACCCATTGAATTCTTGAGATATCGTGTTTTCCATAAATCTTTTGTTCCCACTCCCTGCCCTTTGTTGAAAAATTTCCTGTATATTCTAGCTCCCCCTTTTGCCTCCTCAGAGTGGTTTTCTCATGGCTACTTGAGATGCTCTTTCCTGGGCTTAAGTCCTAATTTTGTCCCAAATAAAACTTAATTCTCAACTTTCAGGTTGTGCATTTTTTTTAAGTTGACACTACCCAAAGAGATATTTTATATCCAAAGACAAAAAAGAAACAAGCAACGAGATGGTAAGAGGGGCACTTTTGTAGTATAGTCAAATCCTATACCTGCTGGATGGGCAGCTCACAAACTGGAAAAATAATAATATCATAGAATTTCTTCTATAGGACTGAGAGTTCTGAGCCCCTACACTGAGGGTCTGCCATCGCAAGGGGGAACCCAGCTAATCTATTGCAAAGAGGGCAATAATGAACAATGGACAAAAGACAGTCTTTTCAATAAGTTGTACTGGGAAAACTGGACAGTTACATGTAAAAGAATGAAATTAGAACATTAACACATACATAAAAATAAAGTCAAAATGTATTAAAGACCCTAATGTTAGACCAGATATATAAACTGATAGAGAAAAACATAAGCAGAATACTCTTTGACATAAATTGCAGCAATAACTTGTTTGATCTACCTCCTAGAATAATGATAATAAAAACAAAAGTAAACCAGTGGAACCTAATTAAATTTAAAATATTTTGCACAGGAAAGGAAACTATGACAATTAAAAAAGAGAAAACAACTGAAAAGGGATTAATCTCCAAAATATACAAACATCTCTTGAAGCTTCAAATATATATATATAAAAGTGGGTGGAAGATCTAAATAGACAATTATTCCAAAGAAGACTGACAGATGGCCAAAAAAGAAGCTCAACATCGCTAATTACTAGAGAAACTATAGTGTTGTGCCACCTCACACAGGTCAGAATAGCCATAATCAAAAAGCCTACAAACAATAAATGCTGGAGAGGTGTTTCAGAGAAAAGGGAACCATGCTACACTGTTGGTGGGAATATAAATTGGTATAAGCATTATGGAAAACAGTATGGAGTTTCCTCAAAAAAAATAAAAATAAAACTACTGTATGATCCAGCAACCACATTCCTAGGTATCTATCCAGAGAAAACCATAAATTAAAAAAATACTTGCACCCCAATGTTCACTGCAGCACAATTTACAATTGCCAAGACATAGGAGCAACTTAAATGTCCATTGACAGAGGAATGGATAAAGATGTGCTACATGTATACAATGGAATAGTACTCAGCCATAAAAAAATGTAATAATGTCATTCGCAGCATCATGGACAGAACTAGAGATTATCATGCTAAGTGAAGTTAGTCAGACAGTGAAAGACAAATATATATCATTTATACATGGAACCTAATTTTAAAAAAGAATATGAATGAATTTACTAAGAGAACAGAAACAGACCCATATATTTCAATGTCAAACTTCTGATTACCAAAGTGGAAACCTTGGTGGGAGGGATAAATTAAGAGTTTGGAATTAACATATAAAAACTACTATATATAAAATAGATAACCAACAAGGATCTACTGTATAGCATAGGGAACTCTACTTAATATTCTGTAATAATCTATGTGGGAAAAGAATCTGAAAAAAGAATGAACATATGTGTATGTATAATTGGTTCACTTTGCTGTACACCTGAAATTAACACATTATCAACTGTACTCCAATAAAATTTTAAAACATTTTTAAATTTTTAAAAATTATATGGAACAACATTTAATCTCAAAAAAGTTAATTTGACCTTCTAATTGGGAGCATTCATTTGGTTACTGATGGAAAGTATTGGACAAGTGGATCAGCAGTAGCTGGTTACATATTCTTAAATAGATGCCCATATATTGTAACCATTTGTATTTAAGAGATTAACATCATTATCCTGGAAGGATATATCATGTTAAATCTGCCCTTTGTGATTAGTTTTGCTAATTATGAGTTCTATAAATAACTGTACAACTTATCTAGTCCAGTATTCTGAATGTATTATTGTGAAAAAAATAGCCCAAGTCAATTTAAATAGCCATTCAAGGTTTAAAGTTTAGTCAAAAACAGTAGACTACAACACAATTCTCTTGACTTTTTTTTTTTTTAATTTTCCATTGCATCACATTTTCTTCTCTACCACATAGGCATTTTTTTTCCTAATCTAAAAATGAAACTACCTTACTGCTATCCTGAAAAAGGATATAATAAAACCAGCTTTGGTGAAAATTAATAATTTGACTATTTCTCCAACTTTAGAACATTCCAAATGCAATAGATACCTACAAACTATTTCTTTCTTGACAGCTCAAATAATAACTATTAGATATTATGTCTATACCCTGCTGATATTGTAATAGACTCTTGCTTCTATCTTCTGGCACCATTGTATAGCTTCAAAAGAACACTATCTCCTCTGCTGTGCTGTGAAATCAAAATAAAAAATTTCTTTAGGTCTATTGTTTTTACTATGGAGTTGCAGAAATTTAAAAGGTTATAAACATGTTTCAACTGTCTGTAAATTAGTTTTACTTCTTTAGGAAAATAATGAATATGCACTTGTGATTTGGGGCGGGGGTTATCCTGCAGTTATAGACCAAGGAAGATTTTAGTTTATGAAAGTCAAGTCTATTATTTTAGGACATCTTTAAATGGCCTGTAGAATCTAAAGCACAACCTGAGTATATTTTCTCTGATGTATAAATTAGGGGTAGATTTTGGATTTTTTTTTTTTTGCAAGAAGTATAAAACTGAATTGAGTCTGCCTCAAATCAAAGTCACTTTATTGCCACCAGACTGTGATGAAGGAAACACAGCACTCATTGCAGGATGCCTATCAATGAGTAAGAGTGACTCATGCTCAGGAGATCTGAATTGTCCAGTGGCTTTCAGGGAGGTTTTTAAAAGGCAATATTTGGGATAGGGCTACTGGATGCATGACTTTCTTCTGATTTGCTGGTTTTGAGGTAACAGGATGGTGTTGCAGGAATCTCAGTCATCAACCTTATGGTGCTGACCAGCCTGGGGTCTCAGTACATAGGTATCTTTCTCCACCTGGGTGGGGGGGCATGGAGGGAGCAGGACTGGGACTTTGTTTTATCCCTGAACTATTGTTTCTTAACTGCTTTTCGTTTGTTTCTGCATTCCATCACTTTCCTAATTAGAAACTGCTTGAATCTTCTCTTTGGAACTCAGGAGAGGTCTAAGAGACAAAAGCCTTTGTCTACAAAAAAAAGAAACAGGGGGCACCACAGAAAGATTTTCCTACTTGGGAGGATCCCACAGGGTCCTGCTCAGTTTCAGTCTCGCTTTTCCTCGATACCCCTTATTCTGGAGGGGAACAGGTGTGAGTGAGATTAGAAAAGGAATAAAGTTTTGGATAGGGAGGTTAAACATAAACTTGGCAGAGAAAGGGGGGCTCTTCTCCACCTCCCAGCAACCCTGGGAGCTATTTGCTTTCATCTAATAATGACAACCAAAATAGTCAGGAGAAAAGAATATAATAAAGAGAACAGAAATCAATAAAATACAAAATAATAATGGAAATAATTCATGAAAACAAAAGTTTCTTTTTAAAAAGATCAAATGTTCATGCAAAGGTCATATACAAATAACAGCCAATGTTTGGGGAAAAAAAAAACTCTAAAGTGCATCAAAAGCTGTGTTGACAAATTGTGGTATACACATTTAACAGACAATTTTTCAGCAGCAAAAAAAAAAACAAAAAAAAACAACAATTACTGTGTTAAACAGCATGGATGGATTTCTGAAGCTCTAGAAAAAACTGAAATGTATCTATATATCCTGATTCCTGAAGCTCTAGAAAAAACTGAAATGTATCTATATATCCTGATTCTTGTTCACGGCAGTTGAAGAATGAACTCCGCGAACACACAGGCAGCAAGCAAGCAAAGTCTTCTCTATTGTCCTATAGGGGTTTTTATTCCTTAAAGATGGGGGGTTACCAAAATGGAGTTCAGAAAGATGTGCTTTTCTCCTATTGGCTTTGCTCAATTACCTCTATCAGCCCTTGTCCAATAGGGTCTTAGGGGTGGAAATGTCCTCTAAGTCTCATAGTTTCTTTGTCGTTTTCTTCCTGTAAACTGAGTCACAGGCGATTAGGGATTAATGTGCATCTGGGTGTAGGTACACTCCCTATAGTAAACAAGGCCTGTGGGAATGTTACTCCCTGGAGCCCTTAGGCCACAAATATTGATCAATGGCCATATCAAAGAATGCATCAAAACCCATGCTCCTTCACTGACTACCTGAGTTATTATTCTGCCTCAGTCTCTCCATTGATTAGGCTCATTAAAGGTAAAAGGGATGAGATAGAAACTCCCATGAGTTTTATGAGCTAACAAGAGAGATTGCTCTGCTGATCTTAAGGGAGGCTGCCATGCTGTGAGAGGACAAAAGAGCAAGGAACTCTCTTAGCTGTTAGCTAGAAGGAAAATAGGCTTCTATCCTCCAGCTTCATGGAACTGAATTTTGCCAACAACTAGGTGAGCTTGAAAGAGGAACCCAAGCTTCAGAAAGAAATGCAGCCCATATGACACTTTATTTTCAGCCTTGTGAGACCATGAGAAGAGGACTCATCTAACCTGTGCATGGATTCTTGACCCAGAGAAATTATGGTACATTAAATAAATGTTTTTTGAAGAGAATAATTTTATGATAATCTGATATGCTGCAGTAGAAAATTTATGTATCTAGAGCAGAATACACATCACCAAATATGCAAATCCATCAAGAAAATACAACTGAAATAATGAAAATTTGCCTTTCTCCATCTAAAACATAAAATTATAGCATGTATAAAGCGTTAATACATATATTTGTGTATCTGCATTTATACATCTAAAACCAACTTTGAAATTTTTTATATTTATATGTAATCTCCTTCTATGGACATATCTACTTCAGTTTTTACAAATTTTTGTAATCTGTGTGTCAATATTCATAATGTCACTTTATTTTGACATGAATATAGTGCAGATATTTTCACACTCTACTACATTTCATACTCTATCTACATTTGATAAAAATTTCCAAAACTTCTGACAAACCTAAAAAGTCAGCCAATATTTATTACTGAACACAGTGTTAGCTACCAAATTTGGAAAATGAGTTAGTATTCTAAATAACACGACAAAAATCTCAGCTTTCTATTTATATATACTATATATTTTATATATACATTACATAATTAGATACTAGATATGCATATTCATTATTTTCTCTAAAATGTGTACATATATACATAGAAAAATACATATGAATTTATTTGACATTTTGTTGACAGATTATCCCTGGACTGTGGATATCTACATGATTTTATAAGCAGTTATTTCTTCTTTTTAATTATTTTTATTTTATGTTTTTCTTCAAAGCACATGTAGTTTTTGGATATGAAAATTAAACATTTTTCTTATAAGTAATCATGATATTTTATTGTCTTGGTTTTACATTGTTATTTTAGTACCACAAAAGTGTTTTATTTTGTGGTCATTTATGTACAAATTTTATCTCTTCTCATTGTTTAGCATCCCCTTTGGAAAATTAGAAGTACAGTCATTTTGGTCAGCTGTTCAATCAGTTTGTGTAGAAAGAATAAGTAAATAATTCTTTAAGATGTTCAACAGTGTAGCCTTTTACAATCAGGAATACTTTTTCAAAGAACAGTGTCTTTGAAAAAAATTCATTATTTTGAATAACCAGTTAGATTTCATTTCTGTGGCTTGATAACTTTATAACTTTATATAACATCAGGGATTGATTTAGCAACTTTTTTTTTCTTTTTGCCATGCAAAGTTCCAGCACCACTCAGAGGCACTAATTAACCTGAACTGATCCCATAGGAGGCATTAGGCAGACAGAGTTGCAACCTGCTGTGGGCCTAAACAATCTTGGTATAAAGAGTATTATTAAGAAGGAAGAAGGAAAGTCATAGAACTTAAGGTGAAATTGGTTGAAATCACTCCACATACTGTTCATCTCTTCTCAAGTAAACTTTTGGTATTTTTGCATAGTTTCCTTTTAATTTTCAAAACTCCTTTATTGCATAATATCGATTCTAACCACAGAAATTTCAATTATCTCCAAGCATGCTAAGACTGCCACTCTTACTTCTAAGATGCCATCTTCCTCTGTGCTTTATCAACAGGACAGGGAAAACTTTCTTGGTGTTTGCTATTGACAAAAGTTTTAATAGAAGTCCAGTAATAGAGATTCAAGAGGAATAGAAAGAGCATATCTAGAGTAGTACTGCTAACAATAGTTAATAACTGCTGGGTGTTTTGAAGCACTGCTCTAAATACTTTACATGTGTTAATTCTTTTAATATTTTCCCATGTAGAAACATTTTTGTCACAATTGTGTGCACAATAACTCTAAATTGCCTTTATTGTCTTTTTGTATGACTATTTAGCTTTCAGTAAGCCTGAAAAATGAATGAGATTTATGAAAACCCATTTGTTTTCCTTCAAAGACATTAATTTCAAGATCAAATGACATAAAATAATTAAAAGGTTTTTTTTTTTCCACTAGCTAAATGTTCTTCCACTTAACATCTGTGTGAGAAGAAACTTGATTACTAATTTATGTGGAATATTTAATAGATTTTTATATTGTCCTGGTGTTTTTCTGTGACCTAGAACCTATTTCTCTTAATAAAAGTGGCGTTAAAAGGCAGACTGCATTTAATTAAAAACATACAATTCTTAAAACTATCTAAAATTTAATTTTACTCTCAAAATCACATATATTTGAGCAATATGTGCAGTTGGAAATTTGCAAATTTAAAAGCTCATATAGTCTTAAGGCAATAGGGTTTCAGATATACAGCCACCTCTGGGTAAAAACTAAATTGAAAAATATTTTTTCCAAAGTATGTTTAAGGAAATTGAATAAATTTGATTATTCATAATAAGTTTTTTTCAAGAATGGTGAAATGAGCTTTTGGATATACAAAACTGACAGTTTTTATTACTTATATTTTTGGGGAATAATCAAAATTTTAATGTCACAATACCTTTCACAGACTGTCTCAGTTACTGTTGTGGATTGTTAAAATAGGTTTTTAAATTGGAAAAACAGTCTTCTGCTTCCTGTATAGAAAAAAAAAATGTTCCTCTGTATTATTTATTTATTTAGTTGCTGTGTATCTATCTTCTTTTACTATGTATTTTTCTCGCTACTTGGAATACTAACATACTCACACAAAAAGCTTTACTTCTGACACTTCTTATTACCAAATGTGTGGAAATTTCTTCCACACAAGCAATTCTCCAGGGCACCAGCTGCAATAACAATTGAACTCATCTACCTGGAGATAATATCAGATCCTACAAGCTGAGGTCCCTTGAGACCATTCCCACCCTACTTCATATGTCAGTTTGAAATAGTAGAAGTTGTACCCGTAACTTCTATTTGATCTGGCTACACATCTGAGGTTCCCATGATCCTCATTTACCAGTTTTCTAAAGATTATGATAAAAGATACAGATGAACAGCCAGAAGAAGAGATCCTTGTAGTGATGTCTGCAAGTGTCCAGAGCACAGGTTCTTCTGTTCCTGTGGGGCTGGGTGCCTCACCTTCCTGTGTGGATATGTATTCATTAACCTGGATGCTCTCTGAACTACATACTTTTAGGATTTAATGGAGGCTTCATCATGTAGACATAATCAATTATTAACTCCATTTTCAGCCCTTCTCTCTTCTCAAGAGAATGGGGAGTGGGCGAAAGATTCTAAGCTTCTAATCATTGTTTGGTCTTTCCAGGGACCAACCCCCATCCAGGAGCCCACCCATAGTCACCTCAGAATGAAAGACACTCCTATCACCTAGGAAATTACAAGGATTTCAGGAGCCCTGTGTTGAGAGCCAAGGGCAGTCAACATATATTTCTTATGATAAATCACAATATCAGTATTAATCTGAAAATAACATATAGGCTACTCAAAGATTAACTTAGTGTTATTCATAAAGGTTTCTAACTTCCAGTACTCACTAATTATATGGATCATATTTGTACCACCTAATAAAATAGGAATATGGTACCTGATCTCATTGAGCTTACTGTCCAGTGAAAAAAGGGTAGGTTTTATTTTTTTTAATGTTAAATACATTAAAAATTATAATAAAGGGCTAAAAAACTTTAATATGTTTTGAGAGGGTGTATCCAAGGATACATATTTAGAACTGGTGCTCAGAATAAACTTTTCTGATGAAATAGCACTTAAGGTGAGTCTGGAAGAATACATCTGAATTGAACAGAACGTGAGCTTGAGTTAAGGAGCATTCTAAATAAGAATGTCAAATGTAAAAGGCTCTGGAGCAAAAAGAGTGTGATAAATACAGGAACATATGAGTCTAATGTGACTAACTTATTGTAAAGGCTAAATGACTTGCTAAATTTGTAGAAGAACCTCTAAGACCAGAATGTGCCAAACTTTATAGGTTAGGTTAAGGATTTGAAATTTTGTTATATGTACAGTTGAGGGTCATTGGAAGATTTTAAGCAGGAGTATCATGCGTTCGGATCTATAGTTTAAATAAGAACAAAAGCAACCATTCTATTTTTTTTGTAAATAAGTGTTGAAAGAGCAGGTGATAAAGGAGATAGGAAGATACACCCAGTGGAGGAATAGCAACATAGATCATAGTACTGGGGACAGGAAGAATAGGATGAGTTGAGATATATGTAGAGCACAACGTGAGAAGGGCTGGTGATTAACTAGATGTGGTACGTGAGAGAATAAAAAAGATACTGAGAAGGCCTCTACCTTTGCTTGTATGAACAACATCAAAGTGATTTCTAAAAATTTTACTTTATCTATTGGTTATCTGATCCATGTCATTTTCAAAAAAGAGAAAACTCAGCATTTTAATTAGATCAAAATGTATTTGATTCACATTCCTTCAAAAACTGTTCTGTTTGTCAATGGTATACAATCCAATAAAATAATTTACTAGAATTTATTAGCTGTGATAGAGATATGACCTCTGAAAAATGGCTAATGATGGATGTGGTTCTCCAATCATGCATCTACTTGAATTCAACTCATTGCTTAAAAGACTTTTAGGCTCAAAATGGGACAAAATTAGACATAACACCAAAGGAGAGAGAAATAACAGAAGCAGAGGCTTCCAGGTTTACCAGGTTTCTCATAGTCTATGTTATTTCAAAAAGCAAGAACTCAGCTTATAGAAACACACATTGTTTTTAATAGCTTTGAAAAATGTTATGGGCTAGAAGAAGAACTTGGTTGAGTATACATTTGTAGAAAGCAACTCTTAGAGAATTGGAGATATGTGTTTGAGATGTAATTTATGTAATTGAGCAAACTAGTGTAGACATATTCAATACTCTGAATATTTGGGAGGATTAGAATTAAATGTAGACCATTAGGCAAATATGTTAGGGCAATATACAGGAAAAATGTATTTTAAAATATCATTGTCTGTAGAGTAGGATGTAGGTTTTTTTAAAAAAATACTGCAGAATTAAAATTTTAAAATATTGTAGCAACCCAAGCAAGGAAGATTAATCTTTTACATAAGATAATGTCTAAGATTTTGAGATTCAGATAGTTTCTAGAGATTTTAAAAAAATTTTAGTAGAAATAATAGTATTTTTATTTGATAGGATAATTGAATAAAAACAATGAATACTGATTTTTACCATTCTTTTTCTGTGATTCCCTGTTAAGTGCTTTACTTTAAAATTTAAAACATCACAAGTGAAACTTTTAAAAAGTGAATAATTTGCTGAAGTTCTGAAAGGTCTAAGTGACAAAACTATGTTTTAGGCAGTTTGATCTGATTTTAAGTCAATCAACGGTAAAACCTAGGTTTTCTGCCTTGGAAACTCTCTAGATGTAATACTTACAAAAATATTGAGAGTTCCCGTTAAGAACCTAACTAGTATCCATGAGGATACAGGTTTGATCCCTGGCCTCGCTCAGTGAGTTAAGGATCCAGTGTTGCCATGAGCTGTGGTGGAGGTAGCAGATGCAGCCTGGATCTGGCATTGCTGTGGCTGTGGTGTAGGCCTGCAGCTGCAGCTCCAATTAGACCCCTAGCCTGGGAACTTCCATATGCCATGGGTGTGGCCATTAAAAATTTTTGAATGGCTAAAATGCTATTTAGAACCAGAATCCAAGCCCAGATGACCTCATGATTTTATATTCCATGAGGTTCTATATGATTTGAACCTCACAAGACTCTCTTTAAAGACTCATCTAGAGCTGATAACAACTTCGCTTCTTTTCAAAATGCCTTAGCTTTTCATTTCTGTTGTAGTTTTCTTAGACATTTTTATGTATTGCTTTATTTTTGTAATTGAATAAGTTCCAAGTTTTAACATGTAAAATCTCATAAACCCAATCCATTCTTTTAGAGATTGGTCAGTGTTTTCCCCAGGGCTAGACTGTACATCTTTTAGGTATGTAGGCTATATAATTTCCATTTCAACTTTTTTTTTTTTGGTCTTTTTGCCTTTTATAGGGCTACACTCGAGGCATATGGAGGTTCCCAGGCTAGGGGTCTAATAGGAGCTATTAGACCCCTATACCAGATCCGGCCTATACCAGAGCCACAGGAACACCAGATCCGAGCCGCATCTGTGACCTACACCACAGCGCACGGCAACGCCGGATCCTTAACCCATTGAGCAACGTAAGGGATCGAACCTGCAACCTCATGGTTCCTAGTCAGATTCGTTAACCACTAAGCCACAATGGGAACTCCTCCATCTCAACTTTTGAAATCTACTCTTCCTACTCCAAAATGGTTATAGACAATATATAAATGAATGGGCATGGCATGAATTGCAATAAAACTTATTTACGAATGCAAGTAATCGATTAATGAGGTCATAGGTTACCAACCCCTGATGATACATATTGAATATAAATATAAGAAGTTCTACCTGAATCAGGTAATTCTATACCTGAAATAAAATAATATTATTTAAAAATAATTTTATACCTGAAAATAATTTTATTTAAAATCAAATGATCTATGCTTTCAAAAATAATGCATGTGGCAAGTTTTGTTCAAACTAAACAGAATCTAATCAGAGTATACATTTTATTAAGAATCAAAAAATGTTAATAGAAATTATTCAAAATTTACAATAATGCAAAAAAGAATACAGAAAGTACTCTTGCTCTTGTACTGAGCATAGTTGAATTTTCTATCTATGCATTATTTAAAATATCTGTTATCTAAAGGAATCCAATTTTGCTTCATTTTAATGCTTGCTAGTAATTGAAAACCCTCATTCTGTGAGTATCTTGTCTTGTAGAGGTATAATTTTGTCAGGCAGAAAAAAATAATTCTATAAGTAACAGTTGTATCTGTTAGTAGGATATTAACCAGATTTGTCTTCAACTTGAAATGCCTTTCCTGATGAAATCTATAACCCCTGTCCCATCTAATTATTCTTTCACCTAAGTTTACTATCTTATTGGTTCTTTTTTTAAGGGGTTAATAAATGATTTAGAAGTGTTTGTTTTATATTTGTATGAAGTGTCATGTTGAGCGTTTTCAGCATTTAAAATTATACTTTAACAATTTTTCTTATTTAGAGCTTATAGATAGATATATTTTTGAGTAAAATTATGTAATATTTTGATTCTTACCAACCTTCTAACCAGTGCTTACTTATCTTTTTTGTTAGAAACCCCTGAGTCAGTGTACAGAAAATGAGTTCTGTCTCTAGAAAATATTTACTCACAATTACCCTAAATGTTCATTCATATCCTACTCTCTTAAAAATTCCTGAATTTGGAATTCCCATCATGGCTCAGCGGAAACAAATCTGACTAGCATCCATGAGAACACAGTTTCGATCCCTGAACTCGCTCAGTGGATTAAGAATCCAGCATTGCCATAAACTGTGGTATAGGTCACAAAAATGTCTGGGGTCTGGCATTGCTGTGGCTGTGTCATAGGCCAGCATCTGTAGCTCCGATTCAAGCCTTAGCCTGGGAACCTCCATATGCAGCGGGTGTGGCCCTAAAAAAAAAGCAAATAAAAAAATTCTGAATTTATGAATGATGAGCTGGGCTTTAGTTTGTATAGACAACAAATGTGGGCTTCTTTAAGTCTTAAAGTATGTCCTTTTACCTTTACTCTCATTGGTCATAGCAACTTGGTGTTCAGAGCATCTTTGGATATAAATACACCTCCCATATCCATCACCTTTATAGGCTGTCTACTCTCTTCTGAGAAAATTCGTACTCTGTTTAATATTCATGTGATAGAAATAACTGTTACACTGTTTCATCTTCTCAAATGTTTGCAATGTAACACTAAGCTAAGGCTGACTTCAAAGTGTAAAGATCTATTTGTGGAATTTTAGGCATAAGTTAGTCAAATATAAATTGACAGGTGCATTTAATAGATATGTAATCTTTGGTCTATATATCCAGTTGAATTTGAGTTTATCAAGGAATAGTAGCATCTGTAAGCTGCCTTCAGAGTTTACCATACCAGCTAGGTTCTTTCCAGGTTTGTGCATCATTTTACTGTGTACTATTAACTTTTGGGAGTTCCCTCTGTTTTCTTGGAGTCCATATACGTACCATGGTGGGTTTATTTGACTTCTTTATTCCCCATCAAGCATCTCTATTTCTAAAATTATTCCAAGACCAAATTTTTCGGTAATTTTTGTAGATTAACAATAAAATTAGATTGAAGGTGTCACATTGTCCCTTATAATATGAAGTCATAGTAATTGTATAGGTAGTTAAGAGACACCGTGGCCTTCTCAGATTTTTATGTAATGATCTGCACTGTTTTTGGCAAGAGATGAACTTCAGATAGTTTGACCAAGTAATAGAAACAAGTTTTATGTTTTATCCAACAGAGACAAAGGGAATTCTGTTTACTGATTTAGTGTTATCCCATCATGTATTTGAAAATTACCTCAGGATAAGAAAATATACGTCTAATAGGGAATTATCTCTCTTACAGCCTGATCTTTCCTTCAGATCTTATTTTTTTATGTTATTTACTTATCTTTTTTTGGCCTAAACCTGTGACATGCGGAAATTCTGTGCCAGGGATCAAAGCCATGCCACAACAGTGACCCAAACCACAGCAGTGACAACACCAGATTCTTAACCCACTGAACTACAAGGGAATTTCAGTGTGTTAACTTTTCTTTTTAAGAACATCTCATGTTAAACAATTCCAAACAGTGAACATTCTGTCTTTTAGCAAATGAGATCAGAGAAAAGTCTCAGAGTTGCCACAAATTTTTCTTCCAATCTCATCATTATGACCAAGGATTACTGTACAACCAGAGTGGAAAAAGAATCTGCATTTAGAATGCACATTTCTGTACCAGGAGTGAAACTCCTTCTAAATTGCTGTATTTGTTGGTTTTGACTGCATTTATTCTGCAAAATCCTTTATTATTGATTCTTTTTCAGGAATTAAAATTAAGTTTTGGTTTCTAGTGTCATTCTTTCATGAGTCCAGTCTGTACTCTAACTGGCAAAAATGTCAGAGTTTATAACATAGAGTTAACAGTATTTCTCAGTTTCTGTAGTTTTTCTCTCACTCTTATTGTATTCTGCTCATTCTTTTGATTTGGGGAGTCCAGTTTGGACAGTTTATTATCCCACCATTCTGCTTTCCAGGTGTTTTTTTATTTCTATATATATTAAATGTTAATAGAACACTAACAACAAAATGATAAGGATATGGGGAAAAGAGGAGATAGTTGACAGAGTAAAGAATCAAGGTGGTGGGGGAGCTACCTATCAAGTACAAAAGAAATGAGGGCTCAGTGGGGATGTAGGTCACGTTAATGGTTTTGGTTATAGAATGTTGAGATAGTGAATAGCTTATGGCTCTGCTTTTTCATTGAGGTAAGAAGAAGCAAGGTCATTTGCACAGAGAGAATAGGAAAGATCTACGTTATCTTAATTTTGAACATCACCTTTTGTACATTTTTCATTGCTCATTCATTTTTTTCTGTATTATGAAAGCCCTTGTAACTTGTACGATTATTAATCTTTACCAATTCTGATGGTGGTTTTGTATTTCTGTTTTATTTTGTCTACATTTGTTATATCTATTATTCACTTCATTTACGCTTTTTAAAATTTGTGGGCAAGCTGAGGAACTTCAGTGGTGTTTTGCTGTTGCTGTTATCTATTTGTTTCCTTACATATTTCCTCTTCCTAGAGCAACCATGATTAACTATGGGGGAATTGACTCTTATCTATCCTATATAGCATCTGTGATTCTATTAACGAGGTGCCCTGGAATATCCAAGCTAGACTTCACAGATCATTTTTTAGAACTCTGTTTCTAGACTAGAGAAATACAAGGAAATACATAGGAGAAAAGGGCTGGAGCACATTGGTGCCCACATAAATAATTTCCTTAAACTTGATCTCTGATCAATATCTTTCCTTTGGGTTAAATCAACAAGTGTAATTACTACATATATTCATTTATGTCTTTCTCTTACTAATAATTAACATGTTTCTAAAACTCTGAAACTAACACAAATATTATTGATGTTTCTGTAATTTTATATTATTTACCTATTTATATTATAATCCCATTTCCCTGGCTTATTACATAAATTAAAATTCAGGAAAAAGAAAGTCTTGGACAGGAGTTCCCATCATGGCTCAGTGGTAACGAACCCAACTAGTATCCATGAGGACATGTGTTCCATCCCTGGCCTCATTCAGTGGGTTAAGGATCCAGCGTTGCTGTGAGCTGTGGTGTAGGTCACAGATGTGGCTTGGATCTGGTGTTGCTGTGGGTGTGGCGTAGACTGGCAGCTGCATCTCCAATTCATCCCATAGCCTGGGAACTTCCATATGCTGTGCGTGTGGCCCTAAAAAAAGGAAAAAAAAGAAAAAAGGTCTCAGGGACAATGTGTCAGAGATGTCTGTTACCGTGACTTTGGTAATAAAATACTGTGTTTTACATTGTTGAAAGGGATTTGTCAAAACATCTTACATGTTACAGCAGCCCTGTCAAAACAACTATGACACAATGTTGTACTTTCTTTGTTTAGGTGGGTTCAAAAAATAGATGATCTGACAGTTCTTTTAACCAGGATACAACATTGCTTCTCACTGCACTCTATTCCTTATTTTTCACAGATGCATGTTTAACTACTAAAATGAGTAAGATCAGATATATTTCCCTCAAAATATTCTTAAAATTCAGGGCCTTGCTTACTTTATAAATCAAAAGATATGTCATTCCATCCTGTTACAGAAATAATTGCCTGGAGTTCCCGTCGTGGCTCAGTGGTTAACGAATCTGACTAGGAACCAAGAATTTGCCGGTTCGATCCCTGGCCTTGCTCAGTGGGTTAATGATCCGACGTTGCTGTGAGCTGTGGTTTAGGTTGCAGACATGGTTTGGATCTGGCGTTGCTGTGGCTGTGGCTGTGGCATTGGCTGGAAGCTATAGCTTCTATTAGACCCCTAGCCTGGGAACCTCCATATGCCACGAGTGTGGCCCTAGAAAATGGCAAAAAGACAAAAAAAAAGAAAGAAATAATTGTCTGAATCATATTTGTCTCAGGTATTGCCCTGTAAAAAATATAAAGAAACATAAGTAAACATCTGCCTTTCATGTATTCTTTTCCACTTAAAAAACAAGTTTAAAACAGAAACTTTTCAGTTAAGGAGCACACACTTAATTCACTTATTCTGAAATATTCCTATAAAACATTTCACCAAATGATATTCCAAATTGTCACCTTTTTAACAAAGTATAATACTGTCGTAATTATATGTGTCTTTTAGAAGGCATAGATTCAAAGGCGTGCTAGTAAAATGTTCAAGTGCTAACCAAATTTTTTTTCTTTTATAAAATTACTTTTTTATATTATCATATGCTTCACTTTGATCCTACTATACTGGAGAATTATCCAGGATATTATTAAACTAATATTGACAAAAAACTAGCGACATAATAAAGATAAGAAAATTTTATTTCTCAAGGATAATATTAGGGTATTAGAGTTTTATCTAAGATGAACAGAGGTCAAGGGTTAATAGAAGCTATCTGTTTAAAATCTCTACCCTAATGGATGCCATATACAAGTAACATTTATTGTATAGTAACTATTACATACTACTCTAAGAGCTTTACATAGGTTTACTTTATTTAATCTTATAACTCTTTATGATAGCGAATAAATTATTATTCACCTTCTAACAGATCAGGGACTGAGGCACAGAAGTTAGGTACCATTCCTAAGGTCACCCAACTGTGAAGCAGAAGAAGGGGAATTTCAAAATTCAGCACAGATTGTCTGGATCTAGCCACTATGATACATTGTCAGGCAATGGTCAACACAATATTTTTTAAATAATGATTTTAATTGTTTCCATTATAGCTGATTTACAGTGTTCTGTCAGTTTTCTACTACACAGCAAGGTGACTCAGTCATGCATACATTCTTTTTTCTCACATTAGCACACACTATCACAAGTGACCATAGTTCCCAGTGCTATACAGCAAGATCCCATTGCTTATCCATTCCAAAGACAATAGTTTGCATCTATTAACCACAAATTTCCAGTCCCTCCCACTCCCTCCCCTTCCTCTTGGCATCTACAAGTCTGTTGTTCTCCAGGTCCATGATTTTCTTTTCTATGGAAAGGTTCATTTGTGCCATATATTAGATTCTAGATACAAGTGAAATCATATGGTATTTGTCTTTCTCTTTCTGACTTCACTTAGTATGAGAGTCTCTCATTCCATCCATGTTGCTGAAAATGGCATTATTTTGTTCTTTTTATGACTGAGTAGTATTCAATTGTACCACATCTTCTTAATCCATTTATCTGTTGATGGACATTTGGGTTGTTTCCATGTCTTGGCTACTGTGAATACTTGCAATGAACATGCAGGTGCATGTGTCTTTTCCAAAGAAACTTTCGTCTGGATATATGGCCAAGAATGGGATGAATGAGACGGCTGGGTCATATGGTAGTTCTATATTTAGTTTTCTGAGGTACCTCCATACTGTTTTCCATAGTGGTTGTACCAATTTGTATTCCCACCAACAGTGCAGGAAGGTTCCCTTTTCTCCACAACCTCTCTGGCATTTGTTATTTGTGGGCTTATTAATGATGGCCATTCTGATAGGTGTGAGGTGCTACCTCATAGCAGCTTTTTTTTTTTTTTGGCTTTTTTGTGTTTTGAGGGCCACACCAGCGGCATATGGAGGTTTCCAGGCTAGGGGTCTAATTGGAGCTGTTTCTGCTGGCCTGTCCCAGAGCCACAGCAACACCAGATCTGAGCTGTGTCTGTGACCTACACCACAGCTCATGGCAATGCCAGATCGTTAACCCACTGAGCAAGGCCAGGGATTGAACCTGCAACCTCATGGTTCCCAGTCGGATTCGTTTCTGCTGTGCCACAACAGGAACTCCTCATAGTACTTTTGATTTGCATTTCTCTAATAATCAGTGATGCTGAGCATTTTTTCATGTGCTTGCTGGCCATCTGTATATCTTCTTTGGAGAAATGTCTATTCAGGTCTTTTGCCCATTTTTCAATTGGGTTGTTTGCTTTTTTGCTGTTGAGTTGTATAAGTTGTTTGTATATTTTAGAGATTAAGCCCTTGTCAGCTTCATCACTTGAAACTATTTTCTCCCATTCTGTAAGTTGTCTTTTTGTTTTTTTAATGGTTTCCTTTGTTGTGCAAAAGCTTGCCAGTTTGATTAGGTCCCATTGTTTTTTTGTTTGTTTGTTTTTTGCTTTTTGCTTTTATTTCTGTTGCTTTGGGAGACTGACCTGAGAAAACATTCATAAGGTTGGTGTCAGAGAATGTTTTGCCTATGTTATCTTCTAGGAGTTTAATGGTATCTTGTCTTACATTTAAGTCTTTAAGCCATTTTGAGTTTATTTTTGTGGATGCTGTGAGGGCGTGTTCCAGTTTCATTGATTTACGTGTAGCTGTCCAGTTTTCCCAGTGACACTTGGTGAAAAGACTGTCTTTTCCCCATTTTATATTCTTGCCTCCTTTGTCAAAGATTAATTGACCGGAGGTGTCTGGGTTTATTTCTGGGTTCTCTATTCTGTTCCACTGGTCTGTATGTCTGTTTTGATTACCACACTGTCTTTGATTACTATGACTTCATAATATTGCCTGAAGTCTGGGAGAGTTATGCCTCCTGCTTGGTTTTTGTTCCTCGGGATTTCTTTAGGAATTCTGGGTCTTTTGTTGTTCCATATAAATTTTTGGATTGTTTGTTCTAGTTCTGTGAAAAATGTCATGGGTAATTTGATAGGGATTGCAGTGAATTTGCAGATTGTTTGGGTAGTGTGGCCATTTTTACAATATTAATTTTTCCTACCAAGGACATGGAATATCTTTCCATTTCTTTGAAGCCTTTTTAATTTCCTTGATTAATGTTTTATAGTTCTCAGCATATAGGTCTTTTACCTCCTTGGTATGGTTTATTCCCAAGTATTTGATTTTGGGGGTGCAATTTTAAAAGGTGTTGTATTTTTATATTTCTTTCCTAATATTTCATTGTTAGTATACAGAAACGTGACTGATTTATGAATGCTAATCTTATATCCTTCTACTTTGCTGAATTTGTTTATCAGTTCAAGTAGTTTTTGAGTTGAGTCCTTAGGGTTTTCTATATATAGTATCATGTCATCTGCATACAATGACAATTTTACCTCTTCTCTTCCAATTTTGATAGCATTCTTTTTTCTTTCATTTGTCTGATTGCTGTGGCTAGGACTTCCAATACTATGTTGAATAAAAGTGGTGAGAGTGGGCATCCTTGTCTTGTTCCAGATTTTAGTGAGAAGCCTTTCAGCTTTTCTCCATTGAGTCTTTTATTTGCTGTCATTTGTCATGGTTTTTATTATATAAAGGTATGTTCCCTTTGGTGAGAGTTTTGATCATGAATGGATGTTGGACTTTGTAAAATGCTTTTATGCATCTATTGAGATGATCGTGTGGTTTTTGACTTTTGTTAATGTGGTGTATGACATTGATTAATTTGCATACATTGAACCATCCTTGTGAACCTGGGATGAATCCCACTTGGTCGTGGTATATGATCTTTTTTATATGTTGTTGGATGTGGTTGGCTAAAATTTTGTTGAGAATTTTTGCGTCTATCTTCATCAGAGATGTTGGCCTACAGTTTTCTTTTTTTTGTGGTATCTTTGCTTTTGGTATTTGGGTGATGGTGGCATCATAGAATGTCTTTGGGAGTGTTCTTCTTCAACCTTTTGGAAAAGTTTAAGGACAATGGGTATAAGTTCCTCTTTGCATGTTTGGTAGAATTCACTTGTGAAGCCATCTGGTCTTGGACATTCATTTGTAGAGAGTGTTTTTATGACATATTCAATTTCATTTCTAGTGACTGGTCTGTTCAGTTGATCTATTTCTTCCTGAGTCAGTTTTGGCAGGCTGTAAGTTTCTAGAAAGTTGTCCATTTCTTCTAGGTTGTCAAATTTGTTGGCATACAGTTGTTCATAGTATTCTCTTATGGGTTTTTCTTTTTGTATTTCTGCAGTATCTGTTGTGGGTTCTCCTTTTTCATTTCTTATTTTGTTTATTTGGGTTTTTTCTCTCCTCTTCTTGGTGAGTCTGGCCAGATTTTTGTCAATTTTGTTTACCTTTTCAAAGAACCAGCTCTTGATTTTATTCATTTTTTCCTACTGTTTTTTGAATCTCTATTTTATTGATTTCATCAATATATTTGTCCCCAATATAGGAGCACCCAGATACCTACAACAAATACTAACAGACATAAAAGGAGAAATTGATTGGAATGCAATCATAGTAGGAGACTTGTAACACCCCACTCATATCAATGGACAGATCCTCTAGACAGAAAATCAGTAAGGCAACAGAAATCCTAAATGACACAATAGAAAAATTAGACTTAATTGACATTTTCAGGACATTACATCCTACCCCCCAAAAATAAGAATATACATTCTTCTCAAGTGCACATGGAACATCTGATTTTAAGTGCATCAAAACATCAATTATAGTAGAGATATTCTAAAGTGTGAAAAATACAAGTTTGGCATCAATAAAATATAAAAATAGATATTATCCAGTGAAACCTATAAAATCCCTAGCATTCTACCAGTTGCCTTTATATGGATTATATCATCAAATTTCACCACAGTTCTTTGAGATTATATGATATAAGCCTGATTCTAAAATGAAGGGGCTAAATGTAAAAGGCACTAATTGATTTGACTCTAATTAAACATCTAGCATTTAAATCTAAATATTGCTGAAATAGAAGTCTACACTATATTTTACTATAATTTTATCTTTGGTATTAATAAACACCAGATAATTGGTAAGTTCTGGGCAACTGGAGACTCCCTGAAGCCTCATAATATGTGGTGTAGGCAGCAGGTTTAATGCAGACACCAAACACCTTATGACACAAACAATAACCCTTCTCCAAATAAAGTTAAATACATGCTTACAGTCTTATTTATGCTATAAGCAAGAATATTATGAGCAAAATGAATAAGAAGGGAAAAAAATGAATTGGTAAAGAGCTATTACAAACCCAAGGACGGGCTGACAGCCTTAAAGTGAATTCAGTCATGCTGCATAATGATTTTATCTAGAACTGTATTTTTTAGAAATTTAAGTAATATTAGTCTTTTGGGACAAAAATATGTTCATAGACATCAGTTTCAACATGCTTACCATAATGTGTTCGACTGTAGAAAAGAATTGATGTCATAAATCATGTTTATTTATTACCCAAGTCAAAAATTTGTGTTCTTTAAATCGAGCTATGACTTAGCTGAATGCCTTTTATTTTTAGAGTGCAATATACTCTACTGCATTCAAATGTTCCTTAAAGTTACAGCATAAATGTAACATATACAAACTTAGTCATTTGGATAAGCACTAAAGATTTCTAAGTACTTACTAAAAGCATTACGTGACTCTTAATAATGTCTTTAATTACAGTTTTAATCTTTGGTTTATGGATCAAAAGGTATTAGAAAAGGAATAAAAAGACCAGTGAAATATCAGTGGGGAAAAATAAAACCTTGTATAATAATAAAAGTTTTCCAGAATTCTGACATCATTTCTTATGTTCTGTCCAAAAACTGGAGGTTTGGAACCCCTAAGGCATTGATTGAAAATTTTCTGAGTAGGATTTATAGCTGGGGACTTGCTTTTGTCTGAGCAATAATCACAGATTATTAAAGGAAAGGAATTCCAAGAACAGCATTTTGGGGAGAATCTGATTCAAAATATGGACAGCTTGTTCAAAAAAAAGGAATGGAATACCATATGAGTAGGATAAAATTTGAATCCTCTTTTAAATGTCAGTTGATCCAAAAGGAGACATGATAATGAAAAAAAGAGAGAGGGAAAAATAATGAGACAAAAGAAAACAATTAGCATAATGATGGTACATTTTAATCCAGCCATATTGATGACTGCATTAAATGTAAGTAGGTTAATCACAGGAACTTGTCACACTGTATTTTTTATAAGAATCAATTATATTTGTCTAAAGGAAATGTACTTTATATAACAAGAGAAAGACTTAAAAGATTTAACAAGATATTTGAGGCAGGCATTAATTAAAAGAAAGCTTGACCGGCTATATTAATATCAAACAGATTATACTTCTTTAGGGATAGAGGGATATATTTAATAGTGATAAATGTATAAATTCATCAGGAGCCATTGCAATCTTTTAATGCAATTTAACAAAAAAATAAAAAAAGAAAGGGGGAGAGAGAAAGAGAGAGGAGAGAGAGAGAGAAAAAACAGTTAATATCAGGATAAAAAGAAGGGGTATCACTATATATTTGATAGGATTTTAAAGAATAATAAAAGTATGAGCAAACGTTATGCCAGTAAATTCAATAAATTAGATGGGGTAGACAACTTGAGAAAATTGTTGTGGGAATATATTAATGACTCTTCAATTACTTTAACTGAAATATGTCTATACAAATTTTTTCAATAAGTTTAATCATTGTGCTATTTAAGGAACTTGGCTACTTCATAAAAATTCTCTTAAAAATAAAATTGAGTTATTTCTAAGATATTAATACATCATGAATTGTTCAATAGATTAAATTCAGTCCCAACCAAACTCCTATTAGATGTTCCTATAGAATTTGAAAATCTGTAATTTAAATGGAAATTTAAAGTAAATAAAAATCTTTTAAAATTTTTGAAAACAAGTCAAATTTTGAAGATTTAACCCTCCTAATGTCAAAATTTACTATAAAGCTACAGTAAACAAGAGGATTGGTATTCACATAAGAATAGACATATATATCAATGAGAATAATAGAAAAACAAGAAATATATAATAATTATATATTAAATTGAATATAACTTTCTTAGATTCTGCTTCATATTTGCTCTAGTTATTTATGCTAAAATGTTTATGCTATCTAGCTCTCAATAAATAATTCCCATGCTGAGGAAAACACACACTCTAAAAAATATGTCAAGAGGAAATCAAGGTTGATTCATAGGTTTGGGGCATAATAAATAGTAAAGTGATTCTATTTATTAAGATATTTAAGGCTGGAAATGAATTGGTATTGGGGAAAATAGTTCTATTTGGGGCATATTAAATTAGAAATTTTTATTAGACCTAAAAAAGTAGAATATGCATTCTTCTTCTTAATCAGGTAAAGATACTAGTACAGTTTCCGTTCTTCTCAGAGAATTTGTTCTTGAGGAGCTAAGGTAGGTTTCAGCTATCCTCTTAACACGATCTGATATCATTATCTTCATTTAAAAATTTTATTTATCATTTACAATCCCTATAAAGTCCATCAGAACAAGAACCCTTACCTTTGTGGCAAATCACTCTAACAGAGTCTTTGGCATGGAATAAGCACCCATACATTGAATAAATGAATAAACTAGTGAATGAAAAAATGTCTAAATTCTTTACCAAGTTCAGTTTCTGTCACATCTATATGTAAATTCTCAAGTTTTCATAATTCATTTATTTAATAAAAGGTAGTCATCCAAATATCTTTGATTTTTAATGACTTGGGAGAAACAGATTATGAAAAAGAAAATAAAAAACTAGAGAAGTGGAATTTCGACTTAAGTCCAATGAGTATACTTGGCTCACTTCCTTATAGTAGTTCCTTATTCAGTCATTTTGATTGACCCACATTCCACATATTAGAAGGACTGATGGTTGCATCTGAAAAGAATTTCATTGTGTGATATTATATCCTTTGGGCCACAATTCAGCCTGAATATTTCCATAAGTTATTAATCACAATTACATTTTGTTCACCATGCTTGAAATTTTTGATGAATTTACTCATTAAGTTGATCATATGATTTTTGTCTTCATTTTATTAATGTGATATATCACATTTATTGATTTGCATGTACTGAACCAGCTTTGCATCCCAGGGATACATATGTCTTGGACACTGTGCATGATCCTTTTAATGTGCTATTGAATTCAGTTTGCTAATATTTTGCTGAGAATTTTTGTGTCTGTTCATCAGAGATATTGGTCTGTAATTTTCTTTTAGTGTCCTTACGTGGCTTCTGTATCAAGGTAATGCTGCCTTCCTAAAATGGTTTTGAAAGTGTTCCTTCCTCTTCAATATTTTGGAAAAGTTTGTGAAGGATTCGTATTAATTCTTTAAATGTTTGGTAGAATTCTACTATAAAATCATCCTGTCCTGGACTTTCCTTTGTTGGGAGGTTTCTGATTACTAATTTAATCTCCTTACTCATTGTTCTTCTTCTATTTTCTATTTTCTCATGATTTATTCTTAATAAGTTGTATGTTTCTAGGAATTTATCCACTTCTTGTAGGTTATCCAATTTGTTGGCCTACAATATTCAAGGTAGTTTCTTATAATGTTATGTAATTCTGTGGTATCAGTTGCAATGTCCCCCTCTTTCATTTCTGGTTTTAAAATTTTTTTGTCCATGCCCATGGCATTTGGAATTCCCTGGCCAGGGATAGAACCTGTGCCACAGCAATGACCCAACCACTGCAGTGACAATGCTGGATCTTTAACCCACTGTGCCACAAGAGAACTCCTTCATTTCTGGTCTTGAGTCTTCTCTCTCTTTACTGAGCCTAGCTAAATGTTCATTAACTTTGTCTTTTCAAAAACCACTTCAAAAACCAACAGATCTTTCTATTGTTTTTCTGGTCTCTATTTCATTTATTTCCAGGCTGATCTTTGTCATTTTCTTCCTCCTGCTAACTTTGGACTTAGTTGTTTTTTGCTTGTTTGTTTGTTTGTTTTCTTTTTATAGTTCCTTGAAAGTATAGTTAGATTGTTTAGTCAAGATCTTTTTTTTATATATGAATTTATCACTATAAACTTTTCTGAGAACTGCTTTTGCAATATATTATAGGCTTTTGTGTGTTAAGTATCTATTTTAATAATTTTGAGTTACATTTTTAAATTTCATGTTTGATGTCTTTTTTAATTGTTCAGGAGTGTGTTGTTTAGTTTTCATGTTTGTAAATGCTCCTACTTTCCTTTTGTTGATTTCTAATTTCATACCATTGTGGTTGGAAAAGATACTTGGCATATTTTCAGTCTTCTTAAATTTGCTAAGATGGATTTTGTGGCCTAACATGATCTATGCTGCTGAATTTTATATGTGGACTGGAGAAGAATGTGTATTTGGCTGATTGATTTTCAGTGGGATGTTCTATACATATATGCTTTTATAGTAAAGTATAATTTAAGTCCAATATTTCTTGGGTGATTTTCTATCTTGATGATTTATCCATTCCTGAAAGTGAAATATTGAAGTTGCTTACTATTATTGCATTATTGTCTATTTTTAACTAAACATCTGTTGGTCTTGCTTAATATATTTAGGTGCTTAATGTTGAGTGTTTATATTTATAATTTTTATATCTTCTTGTACCATTGTATAATAACCTTCTTTTTCTTTTGTTACCATTTTTTTTGTCTTAAAATCTGTTTTATCTGATACATTTATGGCTATTTCTCTTGTCTTTATTTTCCATTTGGATGGGATATCATTTTCTATTCCTTCAATGTGAGTTTATGCATTTCTCTTAGGCAGAAGTAAGTCCTTTACAGACAGCTTATAGTTAGTGAATTCAATCCATTTACTAGAATTAGTATTTCATATGTGAGAACTTACTAATGCTGTCTTATATCGTATTACTTTCTGACTGTTTTATTTTTTAATGTTCCTTTTTGTTCTCTCTTGTTGACTACCTTTGTGGATTGGTGATTTTCCATGGTAGAATGCTCTGATTCCCTTCTCTTTATCTTTTGTGAGTTAACTATAGGTTTTTGTTTTGTGATTACCATGAAATTTACATAAAACATCTTATAGATATAGCAGTCTATTTTACATTATTAACAACTTAACATTGATCATATACAAAATATAATTTAATGTCAAGTTATTTCCTTTTTATATTTGGTCTTTATTAACAATTGATAGAAACTATAATTATTTTTATTTTTATTTTCATTTTTTGTCTTTTTGCCTTTTATGTAGAGCCACACCCACGGCATATGGAGGTTCCCAGGCTAGGGATCTAACAGGCGCTGTAGCTGCCGGCCTTCGCCACAGCCATAGCCACAGCAACGTGGGATCCGAGCCGCGTCTGCAACCTACACCACAGCTCATGGCAACGCCGGATCCTTAACCCACTGAGCAATGCCAGGGATCGAACCCTCAACCTCATGGTTCTTAGTCGGATTCGTTAACCACTGAGCCACGAAGGGAACTCCGAAACTATAATTATTTTAATACTGTTTTTCTTTAATCATTCTGCTATGATTAAAGTTTGACATACCATCCTAGCTCAGAATTAGAGTTTTCTGAATCTGAGTTTATATTTACCTTTACCGCTCTGTTGTACATTTTCCTATGATTTCATCTTGCTAGTAGAATCTGTTTATTTACTTATTTATTTTTGAATCTGTTTATTTCAGCTCTATTTCCTTTCACCATTATTGTAAACTAGGTCTATGGTGATAAACTCCTTCTGTTTTTGTTTCTCTAGTAAGCTATTTCCCCTTTGTATTTCAAGGATAAAGTTGCCAGAAAGAGTGTTCTGGGCTGGCAATTTTTTTTCAAGCATTTTGATAATCCTTTCACTCTCTCCTCTTCAGTAAGGTTTCTGCTGAGAAATCTTCTAATAGCCTAATGTGCTATTAGAAAAAACACAGTCTTCTTTTCTTGTTGCTTTTAGGTTTTTCTCTTTGTTTTTTTTTTTTTATTTTTAACAGTTGTATTATAATGTGTCCTGCAAAAGATCATTTCTGATTGAAATAATGAAGTGATATGTTAGCTTCATGAATTTCAAATACCAATTTCCCCAGGTTTGGAGAGTTCTCAACTACTATTTAAATAAACTTTATGCCCTCATATCTCTTCAGTCTCTTTTTGGAACACCCATGATTGTAATTTTCGTTCTTTTGATGGTGCTGCATAAATCATATGGAGTTCTTGACATTTTTTTTTATTATTCCTTTTCCTTTGTTCTCCTCTGGCTAGGTCATTTCTAAGTTCCTTTCATCTAACACATCTGTGATCTTTATATCATTCTGAATTTCATTAATTGAATTCTTCAGCTCCCTACTTTTGGGGGAAGTGTTCTTTTAAATGATTTATCTCTTTCTATTAAATTGCTCATTTTATCTGTATATTGTTTCTTGGTTTCACTGGATGTTCTTTGTGTTTTTTTTATAGCTCATTGAGTGTCCTATTTTGATATCTTTATCAGTTGAATTACAGACCTCCATGTTGCTGGGTTCAGTTACTAGAGGATTATTGAGAACTTTTGATGATGTCCTATTGCCATCACTCTTCAAATTCCTTGGAGTTTTGTGTTGCTGTTTTGCATTGGCGGTAGCAATTACCTCCTCCAATCTTTACTAGCTGCCTTCAGGAGAGAGCTACCTGTTGGTCCTGCTATATTTTCTGTGGCTTTCTCCAGCCTTTGCTCCATGCATCTTGCTGCTTTGTATGGCAGAATTCTTTTGATTTTGCAGTGTACCAGGCTATCTGCTGGAAATTTCTTTTTTGTTTTCCCAGAGGTGGTACAACAGCTCAAGATTTTGGTTTCTCTTTTATCCACAGACCCTGGAGTTTTCTCTATGCTCACTGCCACTTGAACTTGCTCTCACCAGCACCCTTGGTGAGAAGCCAGCCACAGAGACAGAAGAGGTATGAGTTTGATATTCAAGGAGTTGGAGATGCCTGCAGGCTATCACAAGACGTATTTTTTAGTAAGATTTTCTCAGTGGATCATAAGCAGGCTTCTTGTTGGAGTCCAGAACATGGTTGGCAGGAACTATTTCCCTCTGATACCATATGATATCTGCCTCTTTTCTGATCTCCTCCCTCACCCCAATAGTGACACTACCACTTTAATACTCCAGGTGTTGCAAGAGAGAAAGGGAAGTCTTTAGCAGCATCCTGCACAAATAGGGAAGAGGGACATTTATCTACTTTTTCTTCCCTGAATTAGAAATTGCTGGTCCCCTCTAGCTTAGGATGTGCCACCTTGGGTAAAGGGGTGATGCTGGCAAAGTTTGTCTTGACACTCCAGTACATCTAAACTCTCGTGCACACACACATAAACACACATATTCCAAATCTGTGCTGAGATGTCTCCTCAGGTACCCTGGACCTATGCAAAGGCTGTATAGTCTGCGGGTGTCTGCCCAAGTCAGCCTTCTCTCCGTGACCCCAGACCATGTCCAAAAGAAACTGAAGCCAGTTCACAGGCTCTAGAAGCCCATTCCACAGCCTGTACTGAGGTTTGTCTGGCTATTAATCATTGTACAGGTAGGTGAGATTCCACCCAGGTCCTTTGGAATAAGATGCTGAATCCCATAACTTCCCAAAGGCACTTTTCTTTGTGGATGAATGCCAAATTTTAGTTTTTACAGAGAGGGATAAAAACAAGTTGTATCTTCTGCCACCATGAATGCTGACATCATTCCTCCTGCCATATTTCTTAGCATTAGTTAATGTGATGCTTTTAGTTTCTTTTTTTTTTTTCGAGAACTAAGCTACAATCATTGATTTTTTTGGCTTTTTAAAATTTCAAATATATCTATTGAATGCAAAAGACGTTCATTTAGGTACTATTTTGGCAGGAACTATCCAATTTTAGCATGCCAAATTCATTATTATTAATTTCCAAAATTTGGATGTCTCTGTTAGCACATTATTTGAAGTTGTTTGTTTAAATTCTAGGAAATTAGAGACTTTATCTTTTTATTATTGTTTTTCAATTTCACTCTGTCATAATCAGAAAATTTGAGTGATTTCTATCATTTGAAATTTGCAAAAGCTTTTTAAAGGAGCTAGTGTTACTGATTTCATGTACTCTTAATACAAGGTTATTGATACATCTAAGATTTTCTGTTTAATAATTTTTATCTACTTTTCTCTCATATATTAAGAAAGGGAATATTAATGTCCTCTATTATATGTGAATTTTCATATTTATACTTTTAGATCTTTTGCTTATTCCATTTACTTTATAGAAGAGCTTGTACCCAAGCAATGTGCAGCATCTACACTTACTCTTTTCCAATGTTATTTTGGAAATTTCATACTCTTTTCATTTTCATAAAATATTAAAATAGATTTGCTAAATGCTATAAAGATGTCTTCGGGGTGGATTTCAATCTATAGGCCTACTTGGTGGGAAAATTATTAAATGATTTTGAGTTTGTGATTCATATACAGTTGATTCCTATATTTTTTTCCTGAACAATCTTTTCTCTGTAATTAATATGTTTCCTCGGTTTACTCTTTTTAAGTAGCTATTGCTGATTTGTCTCAACACATAAAACTACTTGGAACAAACATTTGCTCAGTTATATGGCCTGCTTCACAGGTTATACATTTTTATACATTAAAGTAAACAAAGTTTAAATCTTCATTTAAGACATTTATTTTTCAACTTTTAAATTCAAATTAAAAATAAGTGATTTATATAATTTATTTAGGAATAGTTTGAACAAGTTTGCATAATTGTTCATAGACAGGTATATAATTAAGTACATAATATAGTTTTTATAATTGTATGTTGATTTTAACTTATTATATTTTATACTAAAAAGAAAAATAAACATAACAAAAGTATTATAAAAATTAAGTGGTTTATAGATATTAATTTATTTGGCCTATATAAAAATGCATAGGTAAAGGCAATTACTATCCTTAGCTCAGTGTCTAAAACTTCTGCTCAATAGAAAGATTTCCACCCAGATTTTGCTCAGATCATACCTGAGGTGGTGGTAATTCTCTGTTTCTGATTACTTCTACTTAGTACCAGGATGTCCCATGGAATCATCTATAACCCAGGATTTTTTTCCCCTTCCTTAGAAAACTAAATATTTGTAACAATCCCATGGGTATGTAGATGACTAAAATGTGGAAACATTGTAGAAATATGAGTTAGGTGAATAAGCCACATGTTCATGTTCATTTCTTTTGTTTTTGGGAACGTCTTGTCTAATCTTGAATATACTTCCAGTGAGGAAGGAACACGGCCAGTCTTGTCTAATCTTGAGTATACTTCCAGTGAGGAAGGAACACGGCCACACGCAGTCAGCTTCATGACCTGCTAGGTCAGGTAAAGTTTAAGTCATTGTGAGTAGGTCAGGTTGCATAGATTTTGTTGTTCTAGGGTCAGGTGCTCAGCTGATCTTAATTACAATGCAGGATCTGTTTCTCAGCAAGAGAATACCAAGTTTCCACATATGGAATAGTTATGTTGTAAAACTCTAGGAGCATATTTTGTTATCCTTCTTTTAGAAATTGTGTCAGTCTTCACAGAAATCCTGATCTGCCACTGATACTTCAAGCAACGTTAGATCTGCCCATGGTGAGAAGTGCTTTTGCACCATGGCCTGGGGTTATGGAGAGAATTATTGTCCTCTCAGAATTTTTCCCAAGAACACAGAAATCTTATGAGGTAATCAGTACACACAAAGCGATATGTTTAGCCTGTAGTGTTCTGTGGAGACCTCAGATATTGTGCTATAATACACACGGAGTAGAAGATTCTTTTTCATTTCAGGAGTAGTATTCTGATATGCTCACGACCTTTGGCCCTCTAAAACTGATTTACATACTAGTTCTTCAGATATTTATGACACATTCCTCCCACTTTCTAATATGTAGATATTACTGAGATTTCTAAGATACTTATTACTCCATGTTCCTCTGGTCACTTTGCCTTGATGTTATCAATATAAAGGCAGGTATGAGAAAACATGGAACTAAATTATAACAGAATAACACAGTTGTTGTGGACTTAATGACAGGGAATTAGATAGTGTCCCTATTCCTTCCATGTTGAAATAAACTGCTTCTCTTGTTTTCTCTGCTTATTAGTACAGAAAAAAACTCAACACTAGTAAGTTCAATGGTAATGACCGCCCGACCACATGAAAGAATGTAGGCTGAATTGCTCCAAGGAAATATCAGATGCCAAGAGAAGCTTCTCCCATTGTATTTTTACCTAATTACATTTGTGATAATCTTGTCATTTTCTCAAGATTCATCTGCTTTCTTAACAGGCTATACTGACAAATAAATTTTAATGTCAGGAGCATTCTCTTGAGATACATCCCAGAACTATGAGAATATCCATAAAGTGAGTGTTTTTTCATGTCATCAATCCCAGAGTGCACTACAAGACAGACATGTGTCCAAATTCCATTCATAATTGAACTTTCATAATTTCCAGTCTACCCATTTAGACCAGAAGCCCATTTTGGTTTCCTGCATTATAAAATAGTAGCAATACCTCAAAGCCAGAATCCAATTTTTTCACAACGTCACTCTTCTTCCAAAAACAATCACTCCTGTATGTAAGTGCTTTGGAGAAGGCAGGGAGGAATAATTTTAATGAAAACTTGTGGTGTTATTATTCAAGGTACTTTAGGGAGGGGGCATGGATCTTCATCATAGTAATGATTCAAGCTTCTCTTTGTCATAATTAGATATTGTTGTAGTTATTGTTTTATAGAAGTATTAGAGTTTTATTCCCTCATCTGTATCTTTATAGATACCTTAAGATCAATTCACTGTCATCAGCTCTTCTGAGGTAACCTTCTGGTTGTCTCCCCAGTTATGCTGCCTATTATAATAACCATTCTCACTTTTATTCTGCTGGTTAGATGCTGCCACTTGGATTCTGACACTGCCAATATATTTACTCCTTTAATTCGGTGAGCTTATTTTCCACGGGGGCTTCTCCTACTCGTATTTCTAGTCTATAAAGAACAGCTACTAGAGAGTTTCGCAATAATGTTGGTGATTGCCTAATCTTAGTACCTTGGTGAAGGCACTTTCGTGTTCTCTCAGGTGAAAAAGATTGTGTGAGCTCAGGTTACCAAAATTTTCTATATGCCTCTTTGAATTCTTTCCTCAACATTAAGGCAAGGCACTTTTGACATCCAAATATCTTTAGTGTGGATCATTAAGATTTCAGATGATCAACTGAGCAAGCCTCTGCCTCTTAAGCTAGCACACTAAATTCAGAATGTGTACTAACTATCCTTATATCAATACCTTTATGTTAAACTGAAGTTAGAACCCATGCCAACTGTTCTAGCTTCACTCACTAACCATTTTAAAATATTTTATTAATGCCTATGTGAACTTTTAGATGAAAATACATAAATTTATAGGTCAAAAATGGTCAAATACAATTTCATACTATTCAGCCTAATAAATAAACAGAACCTTAGTTTATTTTGAGGAGAATTTAGTGCAGTTCTCTTAGATTTCCTGAGATCTAACTCAACTTATATGTGAAGAAGGAATAAGAACAACATTAGGAAAACTCTTTAGTAAGGTCACTACCTCAAGTGGAGGTAATAATATGACTTTCAGTCAAGGAAGGTTCACCTTCTCAAATAATAGATAAAGGGCTGCTTACACTGACAGTGGTGTTGAGTATTCAGCATCAACTGAATCCATTCAAATATGACAGAAAGAAATGTCTTGCTTCTGCAACAGTGATTAGAGTTCTACTGTTTCCAAATCTGTGCCAAAATTTTTACATAAAACCCTTAAAATAACTGTGAATTAAACCGACATTTTTACTAAGCAGTTCGTGACATCAGTTCTGCCAGTGATTTTAAGTATGTTACTCCTGTGGTTAATGTAAAAGAAATGATTTCAACACAGTCATAAAATCTCCCTAGTCCTTCATTATGTTTTAGACTATGTTCTAAAGCTCTGAGCTTTTCTCTGTTTCACTTGAATGCCAATTCAGAAATTGACACCTGCTCCCACCTTCCTTGAATCTTTTTATCATAATAAAATGGTCAGCATGTTAGTATGTCATTCCAGGTAACCATGGGTAATAATTAAAGCATTTTACTTTTACATTCCATGAATTACTAGTGTTCCATCTTGTGATAACGGAGTCTCATTGAAAACTCAACAATGTCAGAAAACCAACTCTGTTTCCCATCTTTTCCCAGTATGTTTACCCCAAACCATGTGTAGTACACAATAGATTGTCATGAAGATACACAAAAGGAACAGATTATTTTATTTTATTTTGCTTTTTAGGGCTGCACTTGCGGCATATGGAGGTTCCCAGGCTAGGGGTCAAATCGGAGCTACAGCTGCCGGCCTACGCTGCAACCACAGCAATGCCTGATCTGAGTGCATCGGCAGCCTACACCACAGCTCACCGCAACGCCAGATCCTTAACCCTCTAAGCGAGGCCAGGGATTGAACCTGCAACCTCATGGTTCCTAATTGGATTGGTTTTCGCTGTGCCACAGTGGGAACTCCCAAGCAGAGATTATTTTAGATATTCCAGCAGAAAGTAATTTAAAACAGGGGAATAGATGCTTACAGAATTATTGAAAGTTCTAAAGGAGAGCCTGACTCAGGCTTCTCAAACGATTGTCAGAAAACAGGAGATTAGACCCCTGTTAGAGCTACAATCTATTACAGTCATGAACATAGAGGATAAAAACTGGTAATTGATGGAACTGCTAGGATCCAACATACATATATAATCTGAAATTCAGGGATCCAGGATCAGGGGATTACTGCCAGAACTTTCACAACATCATGGACCCTAGAAAATGAAGTCCAATAGCTTTTAGTCCTAGAGTCACATTCTAACATTCATAGAGTGACTCAACATTGTAACATCCATAATCTTGCTCATTTAACACAATGCAACAGAAAGCTGGCCTATGCTTAACTACTATCTTTAAAATTTTATACAACAAATTTATGTGACTTATCCACATCTAGAACCTAACATCAAGGGAGTCTGAAAGAAATGCCCTGTCTCAGCAGGGAAAAAAAAAAAAAAAATCCTGGAAGAAGACTGAAATGGGTCCTGACTGTCAATCAGTCATACTCAGTCCTACTTAAAGGCCAGGATATGGAATAACACAGAATTGTTAAATTATAATAATGACTATACTTGGAGCAGAATAGACTGTGAGCTAGCATCCAAATTCTTCAGATAATGAAAAGAATTAAAAGTACTGTTAACATTGATCAAATTAATGAATTATGTTTTAGAGCAAGGGAGTGACAAACTGTATAGCTTGTGGCTTCTTTTTGTAAGGTGTATGTTCTAAAATTTTTTTTATATTTTTAGAGTGTTGTGGAAAAAATATAGAGATCCTATGTAACTTGCAAAGTCTAAAATATTTATTATCTCGTCTTTTTACCCCAGATGTTTGCTGACTCTTGTGTTAGACTGAGAACAGCTAAGTCAGAGAGCACATAATTCATTAGAATTTATTATTTTTTATGAAAGAGATTTTGTCTACCTTTTCTATACTCATTCCTAATATGGGTGCCTGGTACTCAGTACACATTTAAGTGTTTGTTGAATATAATTTACCAAACTTAGCAGACTTTAGCACTGTCTTTGTATGTTGTGTATTTTTGTATATACACACAAACATTTTCACTCAGATAATGTAACAGCATAAGCAATATATTATGCTAGACTGTTGTATCAAAGTGGTGCATTGAGTTGTATCCAACCACATATAAAATCAAGTCTGTTTTGGTAAGAACTTTATCAGCACTCACTTTCCATCCAATTTTGATCTCTTCTTATTTCAAGTAATATATTCCATGTCATTTAAGCCTTTTAATAATCTTGTTTTAATAACTTATCCACATCTCTGTATGTATTAAAAAGTGAAATAAAAATAAAAGAAAAATCAACAACAAAACCCTATTAAAACATAAATTTGCTATTGTAACACCGCAGGGCTCATGTGTAGAGTAAATTCATTTTACTAAAGACATGACAAATAATTAATTAGTAATATACTATGCATTGATAACAGTTTTTCTTTTGAACACCTGAATTAGAATACCTATGTCATTGAGAATTCTTTCTCTGTATGACAATATTGTTATACTCTCTAATAATAATATTTCAGATATTACATTTACAAGTCCAGTGTTGGCATAATATAAAAGAAATTCCCTAAATTTACATTTGAAAATGTTCAAATGAAGACGAAGGATATCACAAGTTTAAAAAGCAGAGGGAGCATTATAGTATTAGAATAAGTGAGCATGACATAAAATAAACTGTAAGTGATGAAAGGAGAAGAATGATGTCCTACAAGCAGTTTTGTCTCTAGATATGTTATTGAAATTTCAAATGGACTTTACTAATAACAGCATAATTTTATTTTAAATATTTTTCAGATACACAGATGAATATGATATTTATGTGCCTGCTTCTAGAATGGATTTTATGAAGTAATTTATCTGAGCAGAAGCTTTGTAACACTAAGGTTATAACCCAAGGCAGTGGAAAACAGATATTTTTGTTTTTCCATACTCAGGGAATTGGTTAATTTCACAAGCTAAATTTTCCTTCTATTAAAAATATGAGAGCATTTTTAAACTTGAAAAATTGAACTATAATTATAAATAACTGGCAGATAAATTAAAAATCATATTTCTCCTGAAAAGCAAATTGAAAAATCATAATATCTATTTTCTAAGGAGAATATATCTTCTACTTTAACTATCTTCTATCTTCTTAAATAGATTTCTCTTTACATTCAGTCCCACATTCGTAAGTATTAAATTAACACATAAAAACATTTCTAAATCCAAGGCATTCAAAATAGTATAATTTTGAAAGATGAAACTAGAGTAAAATTCTCAAAATCTACCTAAACTAGTTAGAAAAATGCCATATATTTAATATTCCCCTACCGCAGGCAAACCATTTTGAAGATATTGTTTATAGTAAAGTTGTTCCTTTCTAAACTTCTTGTCCTATAAGATCATATAAATATGTTCTTCCCTTAAACGCTCTAAATCTGGTATTTGATATTAAGGTAGGAAGGTAAATTTGAACTACAGTATTCAAGTTTCAGGGTGTTTGTAAGTCAACAACCAGTTTTGTTTTTGTTTCTGGGTTTCTGAATTTTTTGCTTTTCTTTTGCAAGTGTTTGTTACTCTTTGTAATAAATCGTGCCTATTGTCTACCTCTAGCTGTAATAATTTATGCTAAAAAGTTTCTTTCATGCAAGATTCAGAATTAGTAGCTATGGCTCCCTTCCTTTATATAGTCTAAATTTTTACATGAAAAGTTGGGTGCTACGGTGATTAGTAATTATTATTTCTTGAATCAACATAAATGGTTCACAAAGGGCAATAGCAAGTACACAAAGAAATGCAGAGATGTTACTTGAATTCTAATATTAACCTACATTCTTACTCTTGGTTTCTGTGAAAAAAAACAAAAACAAAAACAACTCTCCTTGTATAAAGCTTTCTCTAATTTATTGCATTGCATTTTCAGTTATTTTTCCCTTGAATTGTTTTTTGTTGCCTGCAGCAAAGAGGCATAATTAATGAAAGAATCCTATTCTCTGCATTTTCCTAATAATTATTTCAGTTGGTCTCCTAATCAACAGTTCAAATTTATTAACCTGTTATTAAAATTCAATATAATCCTGGTTTTAAAAATCTTATAAAAACTATATGCTTAAGGTTAAAAAGCTTTTGTTCTTTGTATTTTTATTCTTTAATATTCACAGATGTTTACTGAGCTACTACTGTAAAAATGTCACTATTGTAAGTATCATATATTCATACTCTCTTCTCTATTGTAAATATCACATACTCATATTTTCCTTTCTTGTATTTTCCCTGGTTTTTGAGTTGAGAATAATTGTCTTGCTTTTCTGAATAATGCTTTATTATTTATAATTCTAATAAGGTAATATGTTTGTAACTTATAATATAAATGTGTATGACCAAACTCCTCTTCCAGGCTTTAATATCTGTTCATATTTCTTACTATATAAAAGTATCATACTACACAGATAGTTGTTGGAGGACTATGGATTACTGAACATTATCCTCTCTATTTTTGTTATTTTTATTATTCTTTCTAATATGAGTTATTTCTGTTTTATAAACTTCAAATTCCTAGCTTCTTGGTTGTAGTTGGCCATGTCAAAGGTATAGTTTTATTCTGTATCTTCTTTCTTGATTTCCACAATAGTAATGAATTTTGGTGATATTTTTTCTTTTCTTTTTTGGCTGCCCCAGGGCATATGGAGTTCCTAGGTCAGAGGTCAGGTCTGAGCCACAGTTGTGACCTGTGCCGCAGCTGCAGGGGGCACTGGATCATTTAGCCCACTATACCAGGCTGGGGAATTGAACCTGTGTCCTGGCACTGCAGAGATGCCCCATCGTGTTGCACCACAGCAGGACATCCTAGTAATGCATTTTGACCCATGATCTTACTTCATGACTCTCTCTGTATAATCTACACACTTATTCCTTCATTGCTTCCTTTTATTCATTCTAAATACTTATGATAATCTTAGCTTAATTCTTGGTGTTCTATCAACCATTAATTTCAAAAAATTTTGAAACTTGACATTCAAAACTTCTATAATTTCATTCACTACATCTTTTTTAAATGACTAATATATGTACTTACTCTGTTCTTCATTTGACCTTCTGTATTTCCATTGGCTTTATACATCTTTGGCTACCCAACTGGTACACTAAAGTACCCAGGTAGTCCTACTGTTGCTCCTGGTAGAAGATTCTCTTCTCTGAAACACAGAATCTCTGAAACACAGAGCCTAAGAGTATGATGAAAGAAGGCACAGACTCTTAAGTTGTGTCATTGGGAGTAATGGCAAGTGAGGCAACGCACCCTCTCAAATGTTTACATGCTACCACTTTTGAAATTGAGTCATGTAAATTTTTTTTTTTTTGTCTTTTTGCCTTTATCTAGAGCCGCACCCGTGGCATATGGAGGTTCCCAGGCTAGGGGTCTAACAGGAGCTGTAGCTGCCGGCCTTCGCCACAGCCACAGCAACGCAGGATCCGAGCCGCATCTGCAACCTACACCACAGCTCACGGCAACGCCGGATCCTTAACCCACTGAGCAAGGCCAGGGATCGAACCCACGACCTCATGGTTCCTAGTCAGATTCATTAATCACTGAGCCACGAAGGGAACTCCGAGTCATGTAATTATTGATTTAGAAAATAAATGGCACCATCCCCCAATGGTATCTTCTCCAAGATGATGCCTTAGATATACTTTAACATCTTATGAAAAGGCTTTTTACTCTGTCAGGCTGGAAGCTGTGAGTGGCTCAGTAAATGAGAGAACCATTGGATCCCATGGTCATTTGCCTACTGCCACAGTACATATCCTATAAAATAGCCTTCTGATTGCAAAAGTGTCAAGTGTGATCTCGTGTCAGTGGATCAAACTCTTTGTTAGCCCTCAGGTAATTGCTGGTTGAGACCTTGTGGAGAGAAATGTTATATCCGTAACTGAAATTTGTAGACCCCAGTAATATCAACCGTTCTCCTTTCCAGGATGAAATTCAGTTATCTCATCATGAAGTGATGGGTTGGTCTTCTTGAGGGATGATGGTATTATATTGCAGGTTCAACATTACTCTTTGTTGCTGACTGGTTATGTATTTGCTGTGAACCATCCTTGATGTATGCAGTTGCAGCTGTTGAGCTGATGAAAAGCCTACCTTCTTGCGACCATGGCTGCTCTGTTAATGATCATTTTGTCAATATTGGGATGTCTCCAGTAAGAACTCTAATAACTTCAGACAAAACCTTCCTGTATACTCATTATTTAGAGCCTTTTGTTGGTTGATATTGTGTGATGAGTGTTAATAAGTAATTTAAATATCTTGATACACTAGATCCCTATTCCCATACCTATCTGTTTTGTTATTTTTTTTTTTTTGCCAGAGTGTTGTATTGTCATTCTAAGGTATTGGTTATACCCAGCAAGATCTGCCTAATTTCATAGTCTTTAAAATTACTAATCCCATAGAATCTCTCAGACACTTGGGATTAGTTTCATTTGGGGCAGTCATTCACTTCTACCACTATCTTATCCAAGTATAGCACCAGTGACTTTTTTTTTTGTCTTTTTAGGGCTGCACCCATAGCATATGGAGATTCCCAGGCTAGGGGTTGAATCAGAGCTATAGCCGCTCTCCTACACCACAGCAAGTGGGATCCGAGCCATATCTGTGACCTACACCACAACTCATAGCAACGCCAGAACCTTAACCCACTGAGCAAGGCCAGGGATCGAACCTCTGTCCTCATGGATGCTAGTGAGATTCATTTAAGCTGAGTTACAACAGGAGCTCCAACCAGTAATGTTTTAACTGATGCAGTGCTTCAGTATGCTAGTCATCGTTAGTACTCCATCTGACACCACTGATAGAGTTCTCTGTGTTCACTGGCTGGCAGTGATCCCACTATAAAATCCCAGTTTTAAGTCTGCTTCCTAGAACCACATGCAAATCCAAGTGTGCTAACTGCACCTGTGAGTAAGTGACTGAAGAACAACACTAGTGAGGAAAGAACTAAGACTGGATGGAGGGAGGAACACTTGCAAGAGGCCTTAGCCAATTGCACGGCAAGATCTTGAGACTATGCCGACCATATGATATGATTCAAATTGAGACAGAGGGGACCAGGCTTTGTTTGTACCGACCAGTAATTCAATATTGACTGTTTTCAGACTTTGAGAGAGCAAGCTTCCTTTAGGCATTGGTTATTCACCTTTATACTAGCAGCCACTAGTTCCTGCAAGTGGGAAAAAGAGTATTTCATCCTTTAAGAGAGGCTCTAGTTACTGCACCATGATATTCACTCTGCTTCCTTATTTTTACTGCCATTTTTGTTTCAGTTTTTCTTATTCTGCAATGATTACTTTCCATATTCCATTTTGCATTTTCCTTTCAATTTACTATGTAAATATTTTTCAAAATAATCTTATTAAGGATCAGTATTGATCATGTCACTCTTCACTTAAAACACCAGCAAGTTTATGTTTTCCAAGGATTTATTTGCTCTTAGTAGTTTTGAAGTATTTTCTATTTGATTTTCATTATAATTGACCTTACGGTTCCATATTTTACCACCTCCCACATATGCTCCCTGCTTTATTAAATTATCCTTAATTTAATATACTCCTTTGACTTTAAAATCTTGAGAAAATAACATACATTTATACAAATGAAATGATAAAGATTCCATACTTTAATTTATACTGCAGTATGAAATTAGTGGTATAGTTGGAAACTTAGCCTTGTGGAATCCTGAGCACGTTTTTCATAGCTGATTTGGGAGATACGCAGAACGTGAAAGGAAAGAGTTGGCAGTCAAGGTATAAGAAAAGATAGAAGAGGCATCGTTAGGTGAGGTGCTTATAGTTTTTCCAAGAATAACACGTAGGATGGTCTGAACAATAACAACAACAAAGGATTTCATTTTGGTGACTAATAGAGGATACAGATGTAGAATAAGGGGGAGATGGTTTAAATTGCTAATAGCTTGACCTACCATGTTACAAAATTTTATACCTTTGAAGCGCATGGCATGATAAAAGGGGTTAAGCAGAGTTATCTGAAAAGGACATATTTACTCTTATCATTTTATTCAGCTTTTTTTCTATTAATTGGAAAATCTATCAATTTTTACTTATTTCAATATAATGTATGGTTAAATATTAATATTAGAAATTGTACCATTACTTTTGTCTTGTTAAACTAAGGAACTTGCCTTATGTTAAGAAAACTCAGTATACGAAGGAACTTTCTATTTCTTACCTCTGATTTAAGCAATGGAGTTTCCCTAAAAGAGAGGAGAGGTACAGAGCAGCTGGTGAGAGAGAAGGGGCCGTCAATGAAGTTGTTATTGTTGCTATTTTTAATGGGTTATCTAACTGCTTATTTTCATACAGATAGGAATGATAAAAAAAATTTTGAAGGAAATTAATAATGCAGTAGGGAAGGAGAACAATCACTGGGGTGATATCTTTGAGCCGAGGAATTGGTGATAAAGTTAATCAATACTAACGTATTAGGCAGGTTGTAACAGGTAGTTGGCTACGGTGATACTAAATTTATTACTTTTTTCCTCTTCAGTGAAATAAAATGCGAAGCTGTAGAGTAAAAGGGACAGTGGAGAAAATGTTTTTGGATACCTGAGGAGAGAAAACGATGTCTAAAATCATCCCTCAGGGGAGTAGAAAAATGAGCAGATGAGTCAAATATAGAAACATTGCTCGGTAACATTAGGGATATATTGAGGGTGATGGTAATGGCGATCAGGTGATCCCTGCAGATACGTTAAGTTAAAGAATCAGCAAATTTGAGATATTCTAAAAATAATGCGGCCTATGAAAGATTATTTTGTTTCTAGTAACCTAGACCTGGAATGATTTTTTTCTGATTTGTGGGGAGCTCTGCTCCTTCTCCTGAAGATCATTGAATTTCCTAGTTTCTTTCCAGCATTTATATTGGCTTTCCTCTAGGGGTTGACTTTATCTCTGTGTTTAAATATGGCTTGCAAACTTATCCAGGCTATGGAAGAGAGAGAAAGAGTGTTTGCTTAAATTTCTGGGTAAGTAGAGAGACAAAGGATGAAAATATTGCTTCTGCTAACTTTTAATCAATGAAAAACTAGTTATGTCAGCACAGCCTGCCATAATGGTGAAAGATGCTGGAAACGCAATACCTACCTGGACATGCACCCACTGAAAAAGAGGGAGGTAATAGATTTATATTAATATTTAATATTCTCCACATACAACACACATTGAAAAATGTTTAGTCTATCCATATTCAGGCATGAAATAAGTAAAAGTTTAGAGATAAACAGTTTTGTTTTCCACGAGAGTGCAAGGAAGGGAGAGATGTCCAAGAAACTTGAGGATGTGTACAAAGAAGTGCTTGTAATATTAGTGAAAGTGATCCAGCTTTAAGAAGTAAAAGAAAGATGTGAAATGCGGGTTGTTGCTGAGAGTTACTGAAAAAAGGTGAGAAATGCTGTTTTATAGGAAGTGAACGTAAATATGGGAAGGGACTTTGAAAGAGTGAAATACCTTAAATCAATTTTTTTTAAGATGTGTAAAAGTAATGAGAAATTCTAAGGATGAAACATAAGACTGAAAAACTGTTATGGACCCTCCCATATTGGTTCCCCCAAAGGGGTCCTTCTACCCGGTGTTGCTCTAGCCAATAAAATGAGACCAAATTCAGTTCAGAAGCAAAGGAAAGCTTTGTTTGATGAGAGAATGGAGAAGTGTGAGCAGGTGCTTTAGATATGAGCTCTCCTGCTCTGAAAGGCTTTGGGCGGGGCTGCTTTACAGAGTTCTTATCACAGGGAGAGTACGGGGTGGAGTGGGGTAGAGTGTTTACAAGCTCAGCGCAGCTGTATTCAGTGCTCCTCAAGCTCCAGATCACAGTGCTGGGGTGCAGCGTCTCTGCACACGGCCCACTGCTGCCTCTGCCATCTTGAATTGAGGTGTCCCACACTTACTGCTGCGTGCGACCCACGGAGCTGAGGTGTCCAGGCAGCCAGCCTTTTCTGCACTAGGAGCTCTGGTCAGAAGTGCCAGGTATAAGATCTCTGCATGCGGCCCCCACTAGGAGAAACTGAAACTAGACCAAGCACGAAGGAAAAAAAGGTTAGACTTTATTTTGTTAACCAGATTCTATTTTTATTTCTTGGGAATTGTTAATGGGCTTTGCCAGTGACATTATCAGTTTATGTTGTTAAGTAAGATAATTGGAGGAGAGAAATTTTAGCATTTGAGAGGCTAGATTCATAGATGCACACACTGAAGCACTACACTGGAGAAGCTGCCATCTGTAAGTCTACCTAAATGCCAATTATTCGTCCTCTCCTCTTGGAGTAGCATCTTAGCACAGCTTTTTTGTGTAAATGTTCCCTGCCTGATTATTTTAGTGAAGAACCATTTCCAATCATCACAAATAACCTGTTATGTGAAGGATTTAAAAAACAAAAAAATAAGTCTTGACATTGTAAGATCAAAGAAAAAAATGGAATTCTCCATAGATTCAGACGGTGAGTCAGATAATATATCCTATATCTTTCAGTTCTGGTTTTGATAAAATAATTCACACTCTCTGCCTGCCATTGCATGAGTAATCCATGAAATAACACATTTTAGTGTTTTGTGCAAGAGAGCATTTAATGCTTAGGGAGAAAGACTATTCTTCTGTTTAGTAGTCTAGTCAGGAAGTTATGTGTGTGTTTTAATCTTTACTGGGCATATATAACCCTGCCACTTTTCATTCAGATTGTATTGCCTCTAATTCTGCTTCCTCCTCAAGAATTCCTTTTCTAGTTGTTATTTACATCTTTCAAATATTTGCAGATCATTTTCATATTCCTTTAGTCCAGCTATAAATATTGTGCTGCTTTAATCTCCCCCCATAAATCAGTCTTCCGTTCTCATTATTCAGCCCCCCCGCCCCGGACTCTTTCCTGCATTGCTACATATGCATGATATTAAAGTGCCCCAGAATTAACACAATATTGCAGCTGCAGTATCACCAATGATAATATCAGTTTCCATTCTTAGTACAGGATGTCCCTTCATTTTGTATTTATTGAATTATACCCATTGATTTTGTTTTTTGTTTGACTGTGCTATATCACTTTTCTTTATGAACCGTTCTAATTAATCTAAGTCTTTTAGATGTCATCATTCCTGATATCCATGGATTAGTCACAATGACAGTCTCTGGAATCCATGATTTTATCTCATAGTTGATTGTAATTTTGTTTATTTTTCCTAGAAACTCTGTACTTTAAAATTCACATAAGCATCACATTATTACACTATACATTCCCTCACTTAGGATTATTTGTTAAAATGTTAAATAAGTGAGAACTGAAATCTAATGACTGAAAGCAAGCTAATTGCCCATAGGTAAACTCTTTGCAATATTTGTCATTACTCTAAAACCATCACTCAATATTTAAAGAAGAGGCATTTATATTCCGACAAGTTATGTGGAAGAAACATTTAATGAAATATTTCTAGTAAAAAATATGGTTCTGAATGACATCACAGAGTGTGTGTCCCAGGGAAATAGAAACTTTCTAAACACTGAAAAATATTACATAGCTCTAAGTTGTTGCTGTGATGCTATTGCCTCAACTCCCCAAATACCATCGATATTAAAATATTAGTGTTCTTAATTAAAAGTAGAACTCTGTATTTCCTTGTAGAAGCTTAAAAAGTTACTCAATCTCTGTTGAAAAAATTTCCTAATGAATTTTTGAGACAAATATGTTTGGAGGTACAACATGCACATGGAGAGATTGAGAATATGTAAAATGGAAACATTAGAAAGAATACACAAAGGCAGAACATCCTAAAAGAATACATTCTGAACACTTCAATTTTGGCTGATAACAAGTTTTGAGGAATAGGAAAAAGTAGTTTCACCTGAAAATCAGGTGAATGGAGGTTCTTTCTTCCCCCTCTAAACTCAGTGTTTCCACTGATTTTGTTCAGGTGCCCACTCTAACATGTTATTGAATTGAAGATAAGCCCATATACAGTTTAAAATTCCTTCTGTTTAGTCATAGCCAATACCAATTATCTCAACATATGTGAGAGAAATTGAACAAGATCTCAAGTTCATTTCTGAAAAGGAAAAACTTTCAGCCAACTAGAAGAGTTTCTTCAGCCTGATATAAGCATCTGCACCAACCCTACATTTATCATAATTAATAGCTAATGACTGAATATTTTCCCCTTAAGATCAAGAAATAGACAAGTATATCTCACTCTTGTATTTAATATTATGTTGGAGGTTTTAATAAGTGTCATAAGGTATGAAAATAAGTTATCTGGTTTGAAAAGGAAGAAGTAAAACGAATTTGCAGAAAACAGAATAATCAATAAATAGAAAATCTGATGGATTTACAAAAATGTTACTAGGTTACCAGGACTAAAATACAAGTATGGGAGGGTTGCAGTATGTAATATCAATATAAAAAAATCCTCTGAAATTTAAAAAATCTGAAATAAAAAATGTCTATAATAATCTAAAATATATAATAAGTCTTAAAGAAAATGTATGAGACCTTCAAACTGAGAACTAAAAGCATTGCTCATTGCTGTTAAGCAATTAAAGAAGGCTTAGGATTTTCCATTGTGCCTCAGTGGAAACGAATGTGACTAGTATCCATGAGGATGCAGGTTCGAACCCTGGCTTCGCTCAGTGGGTTAAGGATCCAGCGTTGCCATGAGCTGTGGTGTAGGTCGCAGATGTGATTCAGATCCTGCATAGCTGTAGCTGTGGTATAGACCAGCAGCTATAGCTCTGATTCAACCACTGACCTGGGAACCTCCATATGCCACTGGTGCAGCCCTAAAAAGACCAAAAAAAAAAAAAAGGCTTAAATAAAAGGAAAGAGATGCCCTTAGTCATATCTCAGAAGTTTTTAATATTATGAAGATGGCAAATATGTCTAAAATAAGTGATAAATGAAATAAAACCTCAGCAGCCTCTTTATAGATATTGACATGCTCTTGAATTCATCAAAAATTCCTAGGACCTAAAATTACCAAAATAACTTTCAAAAAATAAAGACAGAGTCAAAGGGCTAATCTGATTTCAAAAATTTTATAAATCTACAAAATTATGACTGTTTTTATATCAAGATGGACAAATAGATCAATGAATAAAGATTAGAAATTCTGGAAATAGACTGACACATATATGGACAACTAATTTTTTTTACAATACCTTCACTGAGACTCAATTCACAAATTTACATGCCATACAATACTTAAAGTGTACAATTCAGTGATATTTTGTATATTCACAAAGTTGTGCGACAATAACCACAGTCAAATGTAGAACATTTTCATCATCTCTAAATGAAAGCTCATGCCATTTAGCAATCACCTACTAATCCCTTCATCTTCCTCAGACCTAAGTAAACCCTAACCTGCTCTATAGATTGCCTGTTCTTCTCATTTTATATAAATGAAATGACATGTGATTCTGTGTGACTCGCTTGTTTTAGTTAATGTGTTTTCAAGGTCTATACAAGTTGTACCTTTAACAGGATTTTGATATTTTTATGGACAAATGATACTGTGTTGGAGAAAGGAAAGAGATTGATCCGTGCATCAGGTGATAAACATGCTGCGTTGTTTTCACCTTTTGGCTATTATAAGTAATGCTATTAATAATATTCATCTACAGGTTATCATATGCACATTTATTTCCATTACTCTTGGATATATATACCTATGAGCGAAATTGTTGGGTCAAATGGTAACACTATATTTAAAATCTGGGTAACTCCCAGATTGTTTTCCAAAGTGTCTAGAAAATTTTTCATTCCCACCAACAGACTATGAAGGTTCTGATTTTATCATATACATATCCTTAACACTTGGTATTATTTGACATTTTGATTATCATCGTTCTTCTGTGTGTAAGGTGGAACCTTACTGTGAGTTTGATTCCTTGATGGCTAATAATGTTGAGAATCTCTTCAGTGCTCAGTAGCTATTTAAATATCTTTTGGGAGAAACGCGTATTCATAACCTTGGCATTCCTAACCTTTTTAATGTTATGTGTATTTTTACAAGAGTTCTTTATATCTTTGTATCAGTTATATAATTTTAAAATATTTTCTGCCATTTTTTACTTTCCTGTTACTTTCTTGATGCATAAAAGTTTTTAATTTTGATGAACTATAATTTATTTTTTTCTTTTCTTACTTGAGTGTTTTTGCTGTCATGTCTAAGGACCCATTGCCAAATTCAAGGTCACAAATATTTACCCATAGGTTTTCTTCTAAGAGTTTTATGACTTCTAAAGTTGGCGACTTTACATTTAGGTCTTTGGTCCACATTAAGGTAATTTTTGTACTTGGTATGTGGTAAGGTGTCAACTTGCTTCTTTTGCATGTGGATATCCAGTTATCTCAGTAGCATGTGTTGAATAGAGTATTCTGTCTCAGTTAAATTGTCTTGGTACCCTTGTCAAAAATCATGCATATATGACCATATAATGTATTTCTGTTCCATTGATCTGCATATCTATCCATGTGCCTGGATGATGGTGTTTTAATTACTGTAACTTTGTAACAAACTTTGAAATCAGAAAAGGTAAGTTATCCTAATTTGTTCTTCTTTTTCAAGATTGTTTTGACTTTGTTGTTTCTTTGAGCTTCCATATGAATTTTAGCATGAACATGTAAATTTCTACAAAGAAGGCAGTTGTGATTCTGATAGGGATTATGTTGAATGTATAGGTTAAATCAGTTCAAGTCAACTTGTCATTTTGACAATATTAAGTCTTCTGATCCGTGAATATGGAATGTCTCACTATTTGTTTAGACCTTCTTTACATATTTCATCAATAATTTGTATTTTTCAGAGTTTAAATTTTGAACTTCTTGCATTGAATTTGTTCCTAAGTATTTTATTCTTTTAGATGTTATAAATGGTATTGATTTCTTAATTTCCTTTTGGTTGGTTATTGCTGTTTGTTATTGCTGTTTATGTGTATTTATGTTTTATCCTAAACTTTGCTGAAATTTTTTAATCACTAAATATTTGTGTATGTGTGAATTGTTTCTCTATGTTTACAATTTTACCACCTGCAGATGGGGATATTTTAATTTTATCTTTTATAATTTGGATGTTTTTATTTCTTTTTCTTGATTAATTGCTCCAGTTTCTAATACAAGTTTGCTTACAATATAGGTTGAATAGAAGTGTCCCACTGAGCATCCTTGTCACATTACTGATCTTTGGTTAAGTTACTCAGTATTGCACAATTAAGATATTATCTGTGAGTTTTTCATAAGTATACTTTATTGAGTTAAGGAGATTCCTTTTAGTTCTTAATTTGTTAAGGATTTTTATCAAGAAAGGGTGTTGAATTTTTTAAGTGCTTTCTATATCAATTTAGATAATCATACGTAGTGGTTTTTTCCCCCTTCAATGTGTTGTGTTATTATTATTAATATTATTATTCTTTTGTATACTGAACTATCCTTCCATTAATAGGATAAATACTATTTAGTCATAATGTAATCTTTTTAATTTAATGCTGGATCGGTTGGTTCATACTTTGTTGAGGATTTTTGCTAGTATATTTATAAGGTATATTGCTTTATAAATTTTTTGGATTTTGTTTGGTTTTATTATCAGAGTAATGCAGGCATTATAGAATGAATTTGAAGTGGTCCTTCCTCTTCTGTTTCTTGGAAGAATTTGAAAAGGATTACTGTTAATTTATTTTGAAGTGATAGGTTGAATTTACTAGTGCACCCAAGTGAACTTTTTTATTGTTGTTGGGTTTTAGTGCAGATGTTTTTATTTATATATGTCTGTTAAGATTTTCTGTTTTCCTTGAAACAGTTTGGTAATGTGTATTTTCAGGGAATATGTTATTTAATTTGTTGTGATGTAATTGATTATAGCATTCTCTTATAATCTTGTTTATATCTGTAGCTGTAATGTTCCTAGTTTGATTCCTGATTTTGGTAATTTGAGTATTCTCTATTTTTTAAAAAGCTTTATCGAAGTATAGTTGAATTACAATTTTGCGATAATTTCTGCTATACGACAAAGAGACTCAGCCATACATACACACACATCCATTCTTTTTTCAGATTCTCTTCCCATATAGATTATCACAGAATACTGGGCAGGGTCCCCTGCATCATACAGCAGTTCCCCATTGTCCAGTCACTCCGTACACCACAGTGTGCACATGCCAATCCAGAACCCCATATCCATCCCTCTCCACACCTGCCCCCCAACCTCCCCAGCATCCACAAGTCTTCCCTCAATTTCTGATTACTTAAGTTTGTCCATTTTTTGGATTTTTTTCAAAGAGCCAAATTTTTATTTCATTTATTTTATTGTTCTCTATTTAATCTTTATCATTTCCTTTCTTCGGCTCACCTTGGATTTGATTTGTTCTTCTCTTTCTATTTATGATTTAAAGTTATGGGAGTTCCCATCGTGGCTCAGTGGTTAACGAATCCAACTAGGAACTATGAGGTTGCGGGTTCAAGCCCTGGCCTTGCTCAGTGGGTTAAGGATCCGGAGTTGCCGTGAGCTGTGGTGCAGGTTGCAGACGCGGCTCGGATCCCACGTTGCTGTGGCTGTGGTGAAGGCTGGCAACTACAGCTCCTGTTAGACCCCTAGCCTGGGAACCTCCATATTCCACGGGTGCGGCCCTAGATAAGGCAAAAAGACAAAAAAAAATAGTTGTTTTTGATTTGAAAGCTTTATTCTTTGTAAATGTAGGCTTTTCCAGCTATAAATTTCCTCTGAGGACAGCTTTCAATCTGTCATATACATGTTGGCATGTAGTGTTTTCATTTTCATTTAGGTCAAAGTATTTTATAATTTTTCTTTTAAGTTCTTCTTTGACCCATTGATTGCATAAACATATGCTTTATTTGTACGTAATTGTAAAATCTCCACTTCTCCTCTGGTCTTGATTTCTAGTTTCACTCTATCTTAGTCAGAAAAGATACTTTGGATTAATTAACTCCTTTTAGACTCACCAAGGCTTGCACTGTGACCTAACATATGATCTAACCTGGAGACTGTTCCATGTGCAGTTAGGAAAATGTGTATTCTTCAGTGACATTCTCTACATATGTGTGTTGGGTTTAACTGGTTTATAATATTAAGTTTTCTGTTTCCTGTTGATTTTCTGTCTTATTCTGTCCATGATTGACAATGACATATAAAAGTTTCCAGTAATTATTGTAGAACTGTTTCTTTTTTTCTTCTGTCCTATTAAGCTTTTGCTTCATATATTTTGAGGCTCTCTTTGTAGGTATATATGTGTTGATAATTATTACATGTTCTGATGAATTGGCCCTTTCTCTATGTATGGTATACTATTTTGTATTTCATCTCAATTTTTTTGATGGCTGCACAAGTGGCATATTGAAGTTCCCAGGCTAGGGGTCGAAACGGAGGTGTGGATGAGGCGTATACCAAACCCACAGCAAGGCCAGGGGTCAAATCTGCAACCTCAGGGAGACAATGTCAGGTCCTTATCCTGCTGAGCCACAATGGGAATACCAAGTAATTTGTGACTTAAATCTATTTTGTCTTATATAAGGATACCATCCCAGTTCTCTTCTTGTTACTATTTGCATGGAAGGGTTTTTTTCTTCCTTTTTAATTTCAATTTATATGTGTCAAAAGTTAATCTCTTGTAGACAGCATGTAGGTGGATAATGCTCTTTTAAAATCCATTTTGTCTGTCTATGCTTTTTGACTACAGCATTTAATCCATTTATTTTTAAAGTAATTACACATAAGGAAGGATTTACATCTGTCATTTTTCTATGTGTTTGCCATATATTATATCTTTTTTGATCCTCAAATTCCCCATTCTCTCAGATATGCACTATACAGAATTGGTTTCAAATATACATAGCATATCTGGATGTGAAATGAATGAAAGTCTGCATAATACTCACATCTAGACCTACAAACTTAGATGAAAAAAGCTGCCAGGTATCACAAACATGTTCTAATTTTTCTTGCTTGGAAAACTGTTTCCCTCTTCCACATCTTTTTCACAGCTCTTATTTAAATTAGTTGAATATAAGCCAGTTCTATGCAGGTTCATCTGAACATTAAAACGACCAAAGTAAATTATTTTCTCTAAAGACTAACAAGAACTTGATGAAAAAAAATAACTGTTGGCAAACCATGAACCTCCAAGCAGATGTAGTCCACCTATGAGAGGAGATATCTAAAGAGACAAACGTGGAATGTTAGGTAAAAAAAAAATTATTTTGAAAGCCATCAAGTTTTTGTTCAAGTATTTTTGCCATAAACCTACTGCTATTTTCAATTAATAATCTGAAATCCCATGCTATAATATTTTCATTATCATCAGCTATATTCTCTATTCTTTGAATTAATGAATACCAAAATAACTTGTACTATCACTCTAACGCTTTAAACTTATAGTCCTTTCTGTTTTGCTTACACAGTCCTATTAGCCATTTCCAGAGTAACTATTAATCATAAAGTCTTTATCTTATTGACATGAAATCTCTCTTAACATTTTTAGCTGTACAATTCTCTAACCTCTCATCTTTCAAGTTTCCAAAGTCCCTCACTCATAAATGGTTTATTCACCATTGTTTTCCCATCTTAAGTCATTGTTTTGGCTGTTAAGTGTTATGTGACTTTTAATATTTTAGATTTATTTATTTTTATTCAACAGAGAGATAGACAAGATCTGTATACCTGAGAAGAAGGAATTTTGGTGCCCTTAAGTAAAAGAGACAATTGAAAAGAGAATAGATTTCACAGATAGAAGGAGAATGGGTAATGTTACAGAACAAGACTAGATAAATGGGACAACCAAGATTACAAAGTACCAGAGGAGAGGATACGAAGCTGCCTCGTGTGTGTGTGTGTGTGTGTGTTTGTGTGTGTGTGTGAGAGAGAGAGAGAGAGAGAGACAGAGACAGAGAGACAGAGAAAGAGAGAAAGGGAGGGAGGGAGAGAGAAGAGAAGGAAATGAAATAGCAAAGAAAAGTAAAGCTTGGATGGGCAGATAGATTGATTAACTATAATAGATTTTTATTTTTCAAGTGTAGGTAGTTAAAGTGAATAATTTTTTATTGGTTGATAAATTGAATGTGGAAAAGCTGATAATAAGTGCATTAATACAATAAGTTAAGTGTCCACTCAATAGGGAGGCCTTGCTAAAATGGTAGGAGTGCGGTTACTGTAGATAGGAAAGTCATTATCGTTTTGTGTTTATGCTTCCTACTGGAATAAAACATTTTTTCTCTGAAGATAGGCAAGCTCAGTAACTTCCCTTTTACAGTATTCTCAAACTGCCATAATAATTAATGTTAGAGAATGTCTTCTTGGTTCATAAAGTACATGATTAATGTGAGCAAATTGAAAATGAATAGTGTTTAAGTGTGTTGTGTCATCTGCATGACCTTTCCTTTTCAATTAAAAGAATACCACAGATTAAATCATAGTAATATCTTAATAACATATGCATAATTTTTAATTAGGGAAGAGTGGCATACTTATTTTTATGACATTCTTGAATTTTTAAAGAATAAAATAAAGTGAACTGAATCCACAACTTAAATTTTGTGAAGCACAACAGACAACAATATACAATATATGAAAGTCTCTGCCATAGTGCTTTAGCCGCTTAATTAACAGAATGTAAAACATTTTCCCACAGCTTCTTATTTAGGTATATGGTCCAATCTTATGTAACAGTTAGTGATCTTAAACAATTTTCTGATGTTTTATAAAATTATTTCCAGCTAAAAAAACTCATACCTGGCGTTCATATGATAGGAATAGGAAAACTGAATTTTTTTGTGTTGTTGTATAATGAACATATTGCCTTAATAATAATCAGTAACTGAGCATCCATTTCTCAATAGCAAAGTTTCAAAACTCTTAAGGAATGATAAAAATGCCACAGCAAGTTTGTGTAACATTTCCACTCGAAATATTATTATAAAATTTTAAACATCCAGGTAACTTTATTTGCTATTGATTATAAGTCAAATATCAAAATACCTCTTTTGACTGAGTTTTTTTTTTTAAATATACGTCCTTTACAGTAAAACTATATTATTTGAAAATTCATGATTTTGATGAATTAACGTTTTTGTGAATTAACATTTTAATGATATAATTAAAAAGTCATACTCAGACAAAATCCAAAAAGATATATGCCCTCCTATGTTCATAGCATCACTATTTACAATAGCCCAGACATTGAAACAACTTAAATGTCCATCAACAGATGAATGGTTAAGGAAGATTTGTTATGTGATATATACACACACCAGTGTATACACTTTACTACTCTCATGTAATATCGCTCAGCCATGAGAAAGAATGAAATAATGCCATTTGCAGTAACATGGATGGACCTAGAGATTATCATACTAAGCAAAGTAAATCAGAAAAAGAAAGACAAATGCCATACGATATCACTTATATGTGGAATCTTAAAAAATGATACAAATTATAACCTATTTACAAAACAAAAACAGACTCATGGAACATAGAGAACAGACATGTTGTTGCTAAGGGGAATGGTGATGGGTGAGGAAAGGATTAGGAATTTGGGATTAGCAGATCTAAACCAGTATATGTAGGCTGGATGAACAACAAGGTCCTACTGTATAGCATAGGGAACTGCATTTGATGTCTTGTGATAAACCATAATGGAAAAGAATTTGAGAAAGAATATATGTATATATGTACAACTGAATCACTTTGCTGTGCAGCAGAAATTAACATAATATTGTAAATCAACTATACTTCAATCAAATTTAAAAAATAGTAAAAAAGTCAAAAGATAAATGACTAATATGTGTAAGTAAAAATGGTTAAATGACATTGCCTGGGTCAGACAGCTGCAATATGAAAAAAGGCCACATTTTTGCCTTTGGAATTTATATAATTTTATGAGAATTAAAAAATATGCATTCAAATATTGGTAGACAACTAAATTGCTTTCATTGCAATAAAACACACACACACACAGATAACTGCTTTCAAGTAGTTGTATATGTGTGTTTTGTTAATATAGCACAAAAAAAATCTTGATGTTTTTAAATTAAAAATTAAGTTATATTTATAGTTGCTTTTTGATTTTGAGCCTTGTGAAAGTTTCAGGTCATTCTAACAATCCTGAAAATAAAATATAATCTATAAAACTTAAGAAAAATATAGAACATTTTTTAGGATTATAGAAATGCTTCTGCTGTCAATTTTCCATCTTTCTCTAGAAGAAGATGTTGACAGTAACAGATTATATGAAACAAGATCCTTCTTAATATTGAGTCCTTTTGTATATATATCAGGAGTACTTAAAAATGGGAGAAGCAGAATCGTTTTTTTTTTTTTTTTTTTTGGAGCAAATTAACCATGCACTATAGAGTTTTGTTTTTCCTTGTTTTGACCCTCAAATATTAGGAAGAATAAACTTTGAGTCCATTTGACTAGCGTATACACTGACAGAAGCCAAGTTTGTTGTATTACTCAGTTAGATATACCAATTCTTCACCAAAAACCTGGTACATAACAAGCAAAAAGTAAGTTACAACTAAACATTGAATAAATGAGTAGATCTAAGTACTCTGTCTTAACACTTGAGACTATTTTACAAAACTGCTATGATGGCTATCTTAAGGGTTTGTTCTCATGTGATTAAAATCCTAGGGAAAAGTGTAGTTTAAATATTTTACCCTTTAGACTTAAATTTGTACTGGAGTTGTCCTGGGACTGCCCTGATTATTTTATTAGAGGCTTGAGGTCTCCCAGGATAGCTCTAACTACTAAAGGAATTCAATGTTCTGATGATCTTAGATGCTTAAAATTTTAGGAGTTCCCTTGTGGTGCAGTAGGTTAAGAATCTGGTGTTGTCACTGCTGTGGCTCCGGTTGAGGGTTTGATCCCTGGCCTGGGAACTTCAACATGCCAGGGGTGTGGCCAAAAAAAGTGAACTGTTCCTGATGTTTGGTGTTTTCTTGTGGCATAGAGGGTTAAGGATCTGGCATTGTCCTCCATCAGCTCAGGTCACTTGGGTGGCACAGGTTTGATCCCAGGTCCATGAACTTCCACATACCATGGGCATGACCAAAAAAACAAAAAAAGGGGAGGGGGACATATATCTTTTTAAAAAAACATACATACACACATACGTATGAGTATACACTTACACATATGCTTACATGCTTAATACATATATATATAAACACACATACCTATTTATTACAGATATACCTTAATTATATTAAGATTTTGGAGCTGCTTTGTATAGGTTTGATAGCATTTGAAAGAGAAGAATTGTGGTCTAAATATCTTCATATTCTAGGAGGAGTTCCATATGATGCCTGACTCACAGGAGATACTAAGTTTATATTTAAAGAATAAATGACCAGGTTTATTTCCTTTCTCCTCTCTCTCTCTGTCTCTCTTTTTTCCTTCTTTCCTTCCTTCCATCCTTCTACCTCTTTCTTTCTTAAACTTTTAGTAGATGTATAGAAAGAAACAATGTACAAAACGAAGTTTTCTAATATGTTTTTGGGGTCTGTCTTCCCCAATTCTATTCATTCCCTTTCCAAGGAATCTAGTAGTAATTCCATGTAGTCTACTAATTACTAGGTACA